>JAPDPK010000063.1:5000-605000 GCA_031772115.1 Heritiera littoralis
CTCAACCCTCAACCCTCAACCCTCAACCCTAAACCCTCAACCCTCAACCCTAAACCCTCAACCCTCAACCCTAAACCCTAAACCCTAAACCCTAAACCCTAAACCCTCAACCCTAAACCCTAAACCCTCAACCCTCAACCCTCAACCCTAAACCCTCAACCCTCAACCCTCAACCCTCAACCCTCAACCCTCACCCCTCACCCCTCAACCCTCAACCCTCAACCCTCAACCCCAAACCCCAAACCCCAAACCCCAAACCCTCGACCCTCGACCCTCGACCCTCGACCCTCAACCCTCAACCTAATCCTTCAACCCTCAACCTTCAACCCTCAACCCTAAACCTCAAAACCCCTAAAATAGCCTTAAAACCCTAAGAACCCTTAAAACCTTAAACCTTAAACCCCAATCCCTAAACCCCACGCCACAAGACCTAAGCTGCAAATCCCAAACCCTAACCTCGATCGCAACTCTCTCGACCCAAACCCCAACCTTAGACCCCAAACCCCATCCCTAAACCCCAAACCCTAAGCTTCTTATTAAGCTAGTATGTTACGGCCTTATGCTTGATCCCGGATTTAGTGAGTAATCTAGAAATGAGAGTTTGCAGTACACGTGTAAGAATTCAATTGCTTTTAAGCTTTTTATTAGGCCAGCAGATTACAGCCTTGTGCTTGATCTTGAATTTAGTGAGTAATCTAGAAACTTTCCCATCCAAGCTTCATCGAAGCAGCTCTACTCCAATATTCACATAAGTTAAATCTATCAAGAGTGCTCTTGTAATCAATATACCCCCACGCATAATGAGCTATAGATTTTGTTAAGATTCTTAAAGAATCAACCCTCCAATGTTACAGGATAGATATACTACACCGTAGAGTTGGACAAATGAGTTTTAAAGCTTCTTAGTGTGTATCTTTTAACGACCTCTGTATGATTCACTTTTCCTTTTGAACTTAACTCTCAAAATCTATGATCAATAGGTTGGATATCCTCATAAGAGATTCCAAATTATTTGGGCAAACGTTCCATGCCCCTTGATGTATACAAAATATTTTCTCAAGCAAAAGCCTTTGATAAAGGATCAACAATATTTACATTACACTTATAATCTCGTTACTCAAATAAGCTTCCACAACAATGTATTTCCTTTTAATAGATTTAGATTTACAATTGTAATAACGGTTATTCTCTCTTCCAATCATAGCAATGCTATCATAGGTACTTGTCAAATGATTTAAATATAAGATTGTCAAACAACCACATAATAAATATACTTGAATTTACTTGCCACAACTATATTTATGGTAGGGCTTATAGCATTTTCATGCTCCAACATAACACAAATTCATACTACTAGGAATCACAAATTTTTATGTGACTGGTAGCCTAATTTTGTCCAATGTACTACTAGAAATCATATAATTTATATGACCGGTAGTCTAATATATCTAACATCTACTATTAGGAATCACAAAATTTATTATGACCAGTCGCTCAATTTTTATCCTCATGATCAACGACACATAAATTATCTCAAGTAACTTGTCTTAAATTTATAATATAACTCAAAATGCATCAATATTCCTATCAATGTCACAACAAAAGCAATATGTATACATGATGAATTCTTCCCAACATCAATCTCCCTTATTATTATTATTATTATTATTATTATTATTATTATTATTATTATTATTATTATTATTATTATTGTCAAACTCTAGGAATAAATCGGTTTGGATAACCATCTTGTTGAACCAATAAGAGTTAAATTTAGATCCACTTCAACTAAACAATTTGTAACCCATTCTTAATAATAATTAAAAAAATTTTGTTTAGGTTGTAATGGTTTAACATTTTAAATTGTTAATAATAAGTAAAAATGTAGACGTTGTTGAAAAAGTAAACAGAAACTAAATTTACCTCAAAATGTAGACCTTATTTTCTTGAAATGACAATATTTTCAAATATTTATAAACCGTCTTATTAATAATAATAATAATAATAATATTATTATTATTATTATTATTATTATTAATAATAATAATAATAATAATAAGAGGCTCCCAAGTTTTCTTTTTTCCTCGTTACAATATGACAAATCTTATTTTCAATCTTAATTATTCGTCATTTCTAATATCTTAATATTATATCTCATGCTTTAAAAGCTTTAACATTATAATAACAGTGTTATTATAATAAAATCTTGAAGTTATTATATTACTTATATTATTATATCTTATAATTATTGCATGGTTTTAATGCTTTCTTTCAACATATAAATACTCACAATTCACAAGCCTAATGTATTGAATCTATAACTTCACTAGACAATTTTATTTTAGCCAATAAAAGCTTTACTTAATCTTCTACTGAAAAGGTAAGAAATTTTAACTACTATCAAGTCACCACACCAATATTAATACCTAATTCCACATTTTGTCAATTGGAAAGCAAAGAGCTGACCTGAATTAAGAGTTTATCATGATCTCTATATCAGTAAGGCAAACAACCGATTAATCAAAGTTTATTAATAGAATGGTATAACTCATGCCAATACAAGCAAAATCACTTAGCAGCAATACATGTACAAAAACATTCAAGTCAAACTATTTTAGAAAATATATTTGCAAAAATGCATATTGGCTGTGCAAGGCAATGGAAGAAATAAATCTTAAACTTCCTTAGAAAATAACTCTCATCTAATTTGTCATGACTTTAGGCTGTCACTTTTACCACAGCCTATAATTATTTCTTCAAATATAGTCATTTACATAACATCCCAATAGAGTTTCAACATACATCACATATCAAAATTTTTCATGGTGTTAAAAGTAAAGGCTTTAGGGGATGAGATATATTTTCTTTAAGAAAATGTAATATGCATTATTAAGAAGTTAAGCAGAAAACTAAACTTAACAACTAATTTCTTTGAATCCTTCTATTTTCACTTATTCACATCAATAATTGAGACCATAATGTTTCATGCACTTATCAAAATTTTCATTTCATTGATTATGAGCTTTTTAAAATAAGAGAAAATTAACTTGCATACCTTATCTTCTCAAGTTGAAGATATTTTAAAACTACTGAATCATCTTACACTTTGATGTTTATGGTCTATCTATGTGTGTAAATGAGCATAACGTTTGATAAATTATTCATGAATATGTTCAATTTCTGTTCGTTTATTATTCTTAACAAACAATCATGAACAGAAGTATGATTCGTTCACTTATGTTCGCAAACAAGCTCGTTTATATTCATTCAAAACTCGTTCATTTAATAAATCATTTAGTATTAATTTACTATTCAATAATAATAAGCTTTTAACTTGCACATTTTCTTATAGATTATTTTAATATGTAATTATTAAAATTACATATTTATGTAGAATTTTTTAGTTTGACATTATATATATTAGGGTGAAAATGAACAAACACGAACATAATAACGTTCATTCATCTTTGGTACATTTACATCCCAAAGACTCTACCTAGAAGCATGTAATTTGAATTTCAACTTTTCTTTCGCCAGCTATGTGTTTCTGATTTGCTAAATTTAATATTGCTTACAAGTTTTAAAGATTGTCACTTTAATACTTTGGGTTAAAGTATAATATGATCCATGAACCATATCACTTTTATCACTTTGGTATTTAAAGAATTTTCATTATTAATTTGGTACGTAAACATTTCTTCCGTCACACACTTTAATACTTATGACTAAAGCCATTTGAAAATAGTTGACATGGCATAAATTGGCCAATTAAAGTTAGACACATGACAACAAACGCCACATCATTTGCATGCCACATCAAATTTATTTTTTTCTTTAAAAAATATTTCAAAAATATTTAAAACTATATACAAAATATTTAAAAATATTTACAAATATAAAATGGGAGCTTCTAAATGCAACCTCAGTTTCACTAAATGCAATCGATGTTTTTTAATTTTTAATGCTTTTAAATGAAATGACTTTTTTACCCTTATCACAACCTAAACTCAGCCATCTTTCTCCCCCCAGTAAGCTTCCTTTCACTTCCCATTCACTCTCCCATCCACTCAAAATCTGTGTAATTTGGTGATATGGATTACGAATCTGATACTTCCATGAAAAATTATGAAGAAGATGAAGATATAAACAGCAAAGCAGAGATATATGGAGAGGTATGATGCATTTTAAAAACTTTCAGTTTGGAAAAACCCAAAAACTGGGTTTACGAATCTCCTGGAAGTGAATTTTCAGAAGTTTCTTCGTGCTCCCAGAAATGAATTTTTGGGAGGACTTTCAAGCTCTCGGAAACTAACTTCTAGGAGCTCCTAAGGGTTCTCGGAAGTCCACTTGCGGGAGACCATAAGGGCTCCCGAAAGTGGACTTCCGAGAGCTATATTTTTTTTAATATTATGATATATTTGTTTGTTTATTTATTTAATAAAACTAATTATTTGTTTAATTTTGTAGGATGATAGAAGATTAGTTGTTTTTCAGCAAGAAGCAACGTTTAATCAATTCGATTGTACATCTGCATTTTCTACGGATAAGGTATGAGTGAATATGAATAAAGTCAAAAGTTAATTAATATTTGTAAATTGTATAGGTTTTTCCTACTCGAGAATCATTGATTTCATGGGCAAGGGAGGTCGGAAGAAATTTAGGCTTTTTAGCTGTGATTAAAGCTTCTGAACCAACAATTTTTGCAAGAAAACCTAGATTAGACTCTCATGTGAACGAAGTGAAAAATTCAGGGAGTCGAAGAAGAAAGAAATAGCAGATAAATTACGTCGTAAGGGTACGAGAATAAAGAAGTGTGGTTGTCCATTTGAGCTACATGGTGTAAAGTTGGAGAATGACGATGAGTGGGGAGTTAAAGTAGTTAGTGCGTTACATAATCATATGTATGCTAAACAGTTTGAGGGCCATTCATTTGCAGCAAGATTGTCAGCCGAAGAGAAGGATATAGTTGCTGAAATGACCAAAAACATGGTAAAACCACGAAATATACTCATAACTTTGAAAAACAAGAATGAAAAGAATGTCAGCACTATCAAGACTATTTACAAATGAATGTTCATATATGGAGTAGCATCGTAGTGATGAGTCAACCGATGTTGTCAAAGACTTGTTTTGGGCACATCCTACATCGATAAAGTTTGATGCATGCTTTTCCACATGTGTTGATTATGGACTGCACATACAAAACCAATAAATATAGGCTCCCACTCCTCGAGATCGTTGATGTGACATCAACAGATATGACTTTTTCGATTGCATTTGTGCACATGGAAGCCGAGCGTCAAGATAACTACACTTGGGCGTTGCAAAAGTTACAAAGTTTAATGTCGTGTGTTGCATCACCATCTGTTATTGTTACTGATCGAGATTTGGCATTGATGAATGCAGTTTCAACAGTGTTTCCGGGAGCAACCAATCTGTTATGCAGATGGCACATATTGAAGAATGTGCTTGCTTATTGCAAAAAGTATTTTGTGCGCAAGGATAGGTGGGATGCATTCATGGCATCTTGGAGCGTTCTTATGTTTTCATTGACGGAGGAGGAGTATGAGAGGCATTTCAGCTCGATGCAATTAGATTACCATAATTATCCAAATGCATTGTAATATGTGAAGGATACTTGGTTAGATAAGCATAAGGAGCGATTTGTTGCAACTTGGACTGACAGAGTGATGCACTTCGGCAATGTAACAACTAATAGGTACGTTTAACATCATCTTTTAAGTTTATGTTTGTGTTAAATAATATTTTGAATTTATGATGAATGCATTTCATAATTTGTTGTAGAGTAGAGAATGCACATGCAAAATTGAAAAGACACCTTGGATCGTCTCAATGTGATTTTGAAACATCTTGGACAGTTATCAACTCCTTGATTGAGCTACAACATACAGACATAAAAGCTTCATTTGAGGCAAGTCTTACCGTTGTTGAACACAACTTCAAGCCATCATTATTCAAGGAGTTACGTGGGTTGGTGTCAAGATCAGCACTGAATATGATATTAAAGGAGGCAGAGCGGGCAAAGAGTACAAATATTAATCATTTCTCATGTGGTTGTGTGTTAAGAAGCACACATGGGTTGCCATGTGCTCATGAGATTGCTGGATATATATGGTTTTGACAACCAATTCCTTTATCTGCTGTGCATTCACATTGGTCAAAATTGGATTTGACGAAGTCAAAAGATGATGACATGCAATAGTTGACATTGGATGCTGAGTGGGAGATGATTGTCAATCGGTTTAATGAATGTGATATTTCAGGAAAATGAGTCTTGAAGAAGAAGTTGAGAGAACTAGGTGAGCCAACAACAACATTTCTAGTTCCTCCGATCGAAAAGGCTAAGACAAAAGGTCGTTCTCGAGTAGTAAAGATAGACACATCAACTCGACGCGATTATTCTTATTTTGAGATTGTTGAATCTGGTCATGACAGTACTATTTCACCAATAACAGCAAGTTCAGTGAAACTAGCGAATAAGAGGAAGAAATTACCCGTGCATCATCCAGTAGGCAAGATTTGGTATCTTGATTCTTTTCCAGTGGAGATATGTCAGTACATTCACAGTGTTGTTGATGTAGAGTCTGATGGACACTGTGGATTTAGAGCTATCACTGGGTTGTTGGGCATAGGTGCAAATGCATGGCCACAAGTGCGACGAGATTTTATGGATGAGTTAATGAATTACCGAGATGATTATGTATATATCTATGGAAGCCAAGAGCGTGTTGATGAATTGATGTAGTCCTTCTTTTGTTTCAACACCATAGCTTATAAGGATAATTGGATGACCTTACCAGATATGGGTCATCTGATAGCATCATGGTATGATGTCGTGCTAGTCCATTTGTCT
This sequence comes from Heritiera littoralis, assembly GCA_031772115.1. NCBI lineage: Eukaryota > Viridiplantae > Streptophyta > Magnoliopsida > Malvales > Malvaceae > Heritiera > Heritiera littoralis. The sequence continues at coordinate 11,875 of JAPDPK010000063.1, forward strand.
TTGAGACAGTGCTTGACATATCTCCCACTTAGATCTATTGCACCTCCACCACTGCAGCATAGGTTAATTGCTATTGGATTTGTAAGCAATTTTCATTTTGTTTAGGTATGGTCATGATTAAAGTCTAGCATTATGGATGCTTAAATATTATTAGTTTAAAGTCTGATTCAACTAAATATAATAAATTTTGTAGGTCATTATGGATCCAAGAGCACCGATACCTTCGATTGCATGCAACTAGCGCAAGTATAGATATGAATGTGCTCGAGAGTGGAAGCTCCCATATGTATCTCGTATCGAGGATTTCAATTTATTGTTTGCATCAAACACAAATGTTGCTACTCAAGAAAAAATTAATGTAGATGAGCCATGATTTTTATTTCTTTTTTCTTATTTTATTTTGTATAGTAAATATTATCATTTTTATTTATGAGTATTTTATTTATTTAATCATCTACAATTTGTTTATGATATCTTGTTATTTAAAAAAATGTGTTGGCAAAGAGTCATGTTTTTTCGAGGTTTTTGAAGTGAAATTTGAGAAAGTTTATTGCGACATTAAAAAAATTATGTATGATTCATGTCAAGGGTTAAACACAATTGGGCATGAGTGAATGAAGATAGTAAATTAAAACTTTATTTATTTAATTTATTTTTTTAGTTATTTATTTAGTTTTATTTATTTTTTAGTTATATATTTATTTATATATTTAAAATTAATAAATTGTTTAATTTTCATAGGATGATTGAATTTATTTGTTTGTTTGATTTTATTTATTTAATCATTTATAATTTATCAATGTAAATATGTTATTTGTTTAATATATATATAGATAAAACAAAAAAAATCGACGATGGATAACGTAATGATAATAAATTAATATGTCATTCCAAAATTAAATGTAAATATATAAAAAAGTCTACTCTCTCCGTCTCACATAAGAAATAAAATCTGCCGGTGGTTGTGGTGCTATTGTTGGTGGTGCTGCAGGAGGTGCAAGAGGTGCTGCCGCTGGTGGTGATGCAGGAGGTGCTGGTGCTGGTAGAGGTGCCGGTGTTGATCCTGGGACCGATGGTGGAGGAACTGGTGCTGGTGGTGGATCAAGACTTGGAGCTCGAGGTAAATCTGAAGGCAAATGCTGTGTCATGCTGTAAACATCGTAAATGGCCTGTCTCCATGCATCCACAGGCTGATCATAACCACCAGCCACCATAGACTCAAGTTAATCCCGTATGGTTGCCACTATACGGCTACGACTACGACCACGTGATGACTTGGCTCCTCGTGAATGTGCCATCTGTAAAAACTAATTTTATTAAAAAGTATATAATAAAAATTTATCTTATTACAAATTTAATGACATAATCAAAATTAGAATTTAATAATAATAAATTTTAATTTTAATTATGTCATTAAATTTTATTATTATAAATAAATTTTTATTTTATTATTAAATATTATTAATAAATTTTAATTTTAATTCATGACATAATTAAAAATTAAAATTTATTAATAATAAAATTTAATAATAAATTAAAAATTAAAATTTATTAATAATAATAAAATTGAATGACATAATTAAAATTAAAATTTAATAATAATAAAAAATTCAATAATAATAAATTAAAAATTAAATTCAAATTAAATAATAATAACAAATTTTAATAATAATGAATCAAAAATTAAAATTAAACATTAACTCACGGCAGCTAGCTGCCGTGAGGCTTCATAGCCTCACGGGAGCCTGCTGCCGTGAGGCTTCAAGGCCTCATGGCAATAAGATACCATGAGGCTCTTAAGCCTCACGGCATCATCCTTCTGTGAGGCTTTATATGCTCACGGAAGCCTTATTCGGTGAGGCTATAAAGCCTCATGGAAGGATGATGCCGTGAGGCCTTCAAGCCTCACGGTAGTGCAATGCCGTGAGGCTCGTTCCCTAACAATATATGCTATTTATCTTCTACATTTTACATGCAAAAATAACAAAATCACAAATAAAATCAGTAGTATAGAAGATTTTACCTTACAAATCGATGAAGAAACGCAGATTTGATGGATAAAATTGGTGGAAATCGATGGAAAACGAAGTGGAAAATGGAAATAGGGAAGAAAAACAGCTACTACCGATAGGTTGTGTCGATGCCTATAGTTTTTTTTTTTTGTGTGGGTATTTTAGGGATTAATGAAATAATTAGGTTGTGCTGAGAAGAAATAAGAAAAACTGTTGGTTGTGTTTAATAAATAAGTTGTGTTTAGTAATTTTTAGATTGCATTTAGAATTTCCCATATAAAATATCCACAATTTAATCCATCGCCCAAGAAAAACATTTTCAGCAACAAGCAGCCTTCACTCCAAAACTTCAGCGAAGAATTGAAGAGATTAAACTTTAAGAAAATAGAAAAGCATCTACGGCTTGTTTGATGAAAAATTGTTCCCAAATCTTGAACAAATTGGTGAAGCATAAACATAGGTACATCTTCAATTCACCAATAGATGTCGTTGGGATGGGGCTTCATGATTATTATGATATAATCAAGAATCTAATAGATTTAGGCTTTGTTAAATTGAAGATGGCTAGGAATTTGTATGGGTCTTCGTCGGATTTCACGACTGATGTGAGGAGCATGAGGTTTATGTGTTGGCTGAGCAGCTGCTTGCAAGATTCGAGGATTTGTTCTGGCCATTGAATTTGAAATTGGAGGAGCAAGAAGAGCCACAAGAAAGGGTCACTACGAGGAAGAATCGCAAGCAAGTTTTTGAGATCTTGGCGAATATGATATCATGAACGACAAGGAATGGGAAGGGGGAGGGTTATTGATAGGGATGATTCTAAAAATATTGTGTCAAGATCTGATAAAATTGGAGGCGTTTCTGGCTTCGCTTCAAACCCAAATGTACCACCATCTCAGATGCAATTTTAGCCACCGGCAAGGGTTGCTTCACCAATAAGGGTACCACTACCGAAGCAATTGAAGTAGTTGAAGCCAAAAGTTAAGGACCCAAACAATAGGGAAATGAGTACTGAGAAGCAAAAGTTGGAGAGGATAGCAACCACAAGAGAATATGGATAATCTAATCTATATCATAGGAAGAGAAACGGGTGTTTCAGGCAGGATGGGGATGATGTTGAACTTGATATGGAGGCAATGGATACAGAGATACAAACGATGTGGGAGCTAGATTTTTAAAATATTTTTATATATTTTATTTATTTTGTTAAATAATTTTATTTTTTAAAAAGGAAAACAATAAAGTTGATCTACACGTAAATAACGTCGCATTTATTATTACATGTTAAATTGTGATTAGGGATGTAAAACGGGCGGGCCGGGACGAGCGCGGGTCGGGCCGTACGGATACGGGCCTAAACGGGTCAAGCCTGTTTAGGCCCGTTTTTAAACGGGCTTATTTTTACATGCCCGGTCCGTTTTTAATGCAGATCGGGGTGGCCCGCGAGTCAAATAATTTTTAAATAAAAAATAATAAAAATAAAATAAAATTTAAAAAATCATTAAAATTCATATACAAATACAATTTAAATACAATTACAATTCACTTACAATATTTTAAAATAAATAATTACAATCTTAAAAAAAAAAACATAAATTTCTATTAAACATTAAATTCTTCCAACATCTTATTTTCACTATTATATGTGTATATATATATAAAATGTCATAGTTTGAATTCAAAATAAAACTACATGAATTCACTTTTTTGCTAGAATACAATAAAATCATATCATGTATTTATTATTTTCTAAGACATAAAAATACATTAATAATATAATTAAAAAATAAATTATATAAAAAAATGAAAAAAAGGCCCAAAATGGGGCTGACCCACGAGCTGGCCCGCGGGCTTATGAACAGGCCCGCGTGGATTGTCGACCCGCGCGGGCCAACCCGTTTAGAACGGGCCTAAAAAATTGAATCCAGCCCTTTAAAAGCCCGCGGGCTTCGACCCGTTTTACACCCCTAATTGTGATTGAACAATTTATGTCACGTTAGTTTTTTCAAACAATATTAGTCTTAAGCATTAAAGTGTGTGATGAAAAAAAAAATTATACATTTTATACAGGCTTTTGTCTCACTTGGGATATGGGATTTCGGCGAATCTTGGTGGAATCATATTCATTACTTGCAGTGAGGAAATTAACTCAGCCAATCTGTTCTACAGATCCTTTGTTTTAGATTTTAAGTGCTTGCAAAGCACTACTTCAACGTAATCGGGACTGTTCATTGAGCCATATTTATAGGAAGGCTAATCAATGTCCAGACCGATTAGCTAATATCGCACATGGCAGCTCTTATGATTCACTGAAATTGGAGGTTCCTTCTCCCGATTTGGCTTGTTGGGAAATTATTTAGTGGGCCTACATATATCAATTAATTGTAAATTACAAGCTATCTATTTAGTCCACTTAATAGTGATCAAATAAAGTTTAAGTTATTGGACTTTAGGACATCTCAATTAGTATGGGCTTTGCAATGTGTAGAGACCCGATATTTTATTTTATTTTCATGATGGGCCAAAATAAAATAAAATATACTTCAGGTATAAATAGGTTATGGTCCCCAGTCTAAACATAACTTAATTCTCACAACATATCCCATCGTTGAGTGAGATACAGATTCTCTTAAAAGGTTTAGACGTGGAAGACTCTAACCTCAAGAAATCAATTCCAATGGATTTAGGTACGCTTCCGTATTAATCTTTTCTTGATGATTAAACATGAGATCCTGGTATGTTTATTTGTATTAATTTTCCTACAAGTGGTATCAAGAGCCTGTTCATGTTTGATCATTGAGAATTAAAAATTATTGTGTAAAATCTTAGGGCTTTTATTCCTTCTGGAATAAGGATTAAAGTCATGTGAACAAGTTCTGAAATTTTGTTTCATGATTAAAGTAATTTTATCTTTAAATTCTTTAAATCCCGAAATTAAAATTTAACCAAAACAATAATATTTTATGTGTTTTAATTAAAATTGATTGATGATAATTGTTTCTTGTGACTTATATGGTTGAATCAAAGTCACAATTTCGGTATATTTTTTGTTTTGGTTGAATGAAATCAAGAAAAGGGGTAAGGGTTCTTTCATGGAGTTTTCTTGAATAATTCTTGATCCGATTTATCATCATTCTTTGCTGTTTTTGATCTGTTTTTTGAATGGGTCTTGTAAAACAAAGTGTTTTTTCCATGATTGTAAGTTAAATTTGGAGAAAAAAAGGGAGTAAAAATAAAGAAAATTCAAGAAAAAGGAAGAACAGACCCAAACGGGTCGGAGACCCGGCTGGGTGAAGGAGATGACAAGATCCCAGTTTAGGATCTTGTCCCACGCGCAAGGGTGGCGCGTGGGATACACGCGCCACCTTCCTGTGGTATTTCAGCCACAAAATTTTCCAGTCCATCATATTTTATTATTTTAAAATTTTTGGTGATTTTTATGGAATTTTTTGAAATTATTAAATATTTATTATTTAATATTCATTGTAATTTCGATGTTTTGATATATTATGCATGTATTTTCTGAAATTTTATTTCATGATAAAATATTTCATGATATTTTGAGTTGATTGACAGTACTCACTCTCCCTATTGATGTGAATTAATTTGTGTAGTCTCAATATTTTGTATATATGCATAATATGTTAAAAATAAATAAAGTTCAAAACAAATTAAATTAATATAAAATGCCACCAAAGTGACCTCTTTTATGTTAATTTATTTATTTTGAAAATTAAGGTTGTCATTTAAGAATTTAAATGACTGTGTTTTTAATCCCTGCGGAAAATAATCGGCCCAAAGAAAGGTTATTTTTTGGCCGGATTACAAACGCAATAAGGTAGTAAATATGTGATAAAATTATTTTTTACCATGCATGTAATATGTCTGCCCAAAGGAAGGCATGTTGTTGGCAAGGATTTGGTTATCAATATTTACTAATAAAGTTTAAGAGTACCGCTTACAAATTAAAATTTCTGTCCAAAGACTAAATTTTAATGTTGTGCTTGGTATCTTATATGCCCAAAATTATTATTTGTTAATTGTGAGCTTATTATTGTTGTTTTTCTGTTTACAGTAAATGTTTCTTCTATATCTGCCAATCTGAATAATATCCCGGTGCTTAACGACATTAACTTCCAGAAATGGAAAGAGCATGTTACTATTGTGCTTGGGTGTATGGATCTAGACTATGCGATCAGGTCTGATAAACCTCCCACCCCTGCTGATAATAGTACAGCTACGGAAAGGGCACTTTATGAAAAATGGGAGCGTTCAAACCGCATGAGTCTGATGATCATGAAGCACTCAATTCCGGATACCATCAGAGGCGCAATGCCTAAAGAGGAAAATGCTAAGAGTTTCCTACAACGAATTGCAAACAGGTTTACTGCAAATGAAAAAGTCGAAACAAGCACCATCCTGTCTAAGCTTGTTTCAATGCGGTATAGCGGTAAAGGAAACATAAGGGAATATATTATGGAAATGTCTAATCTTGTTACAAGACTAAAGGCACTAAAGTTAGAGTTGTCTGAGGACATTCTCATGCACTTGGTCTTAATATCTCTTCCTGCACAATTCAGTCCTTTTAAAATAAGTTATAACACTCAAAAGGAGAAATGGACCTTTAATGAGCTCATTGCTCAGTGTGTGCAAGAGGAAGAGAGGTTGAAACAAGAGAAGATAGAAAGTGTTCACTTAGCATCTTCTTCTAATGACATTGCTGCCAACAAAAAGAGAAAAAGGAACACAGGAAAAGGCACTGCAAATACTGGAACTTCACAGCCTAAGGGGCAACAGAAACAAGATAAGGTGATCACCTGTTTCTTTTGCCGTAAAGGTGGTCATGTGAAGAAGGATTGTTCCAAGTATGCTAAATGGCTTGCCAAAAAGGGTAAACTTCTTAACTTTGTTTGTTCTGAAGTTAATTTGGCTTTAGTACCCAATCACACTTGGTGGATAGATACATGTGCAACTACTCACATAAGTGTGGCTATGCAGGGTTGTCTGAGGAGCAGAAAGCCAATTGATGCTGAAAGATTCATCTACGTAGGAAATGGCGAAAGAGCTCCTGTTGAGGCTGTTTGTTTATTTAGATTAAAGTTAGAATTTGGTTGCTATTTAGATTTGAAAGAGACTTTTTATGTACCATCATTTAAACGGAATTTGATTTCTATTTCTTTTTTGGACAAATCAAGATATTCTTGTTCATTTGGAAATGGAAAATTTAGTGTGTGTTTGGTTAATGAAAATAAAGCTGTTTTCTATTTTCATTTTCATAGAAAATGGAAAACATGAGAGAAAACATGTTTGGTTAAAGAAATGGAAAATAAAATTTTAGAAAATGAAAATGAAAATGGCTAAATTTAGAAAACAAAAAAATGATGTTTTCATTATTTTCAAAGAAAATGACTTGAGAGAAATGGAAAAAGAGAAAACACGGGTTTTTACAAAATTTTTAAACTTCCACTTAAAGGTCTTAGGTTCAAAACATCATACATGCAAAATTATCTCTTGATATATAAGGGTTTTTCTCTTTACTTTGTTTTGTCGTTCCCTGCTTTCTTCTTCTGCTGTTGGCTGCTCCTCTCTTGCTGACTCTGTTTTTCTGGAACTAAAAAGTCAGCCCCCATTGTCCATCAAACAGGTTCTTTTCTGCTAACTTTTCTCATTATTTTGTTGTCTGCTTTATAATTGTCCATCAAACAGCTTTTTTCCTTGTCTGTTGTTTTTCCTTTAAAAAAAATAGTTATCTGTCGTAGCAGCATGGGTTACTTGCTCATTGCTTCAGAAAAATATTTAGTGCAACTCATATTTTGTAAAACTGTCATCTAGCTAGTAAAATTTCTCAATTCATTTGTTGTGTATGTTAATGGTTATTTTTTAGATGGTAAGACAATAGATGATGTATTGTTTCTGGTGCATGTTTGAGATTTCACGTCAAATGAATGCAAACTAGTCCAAGATAAATGGCATTGTCCTTGACTTGAAAAAGCATATAAAAGAACGAAGTGTTCATGAATAATTTATAAACAAATTTAATTTTTTATTTATTTATATTTACGAATAAATTCATTTAAAAATTATTTAAAATTTATTCAATTATATTTTTTAAAAAAATTTATTTATTATTCAGTAATAATAAAATAATGATATTGTCTATTTTTCCAAATATTATCTTAAATTTATAATTGTTTGTCTGTTTAAATTTATTTGATTATGGTTTGTTTATTATTTTTAAATTTTTTTTGTTATTTGTGAATATGTTCATTTACATATTCAATGACACATTAATAGTATAGTTGGTTAGAAGAATGAGTCAATTTTTAATAGAAACAATTGAGATGCTGGCACTGGAATATTTATCAGGGATGAAAGCTGGTAAACTTCAAGAAATAGTATAGAAAGATTATACTCAAGAGAAAATGGTGCTGGAAAGCCACTTTTTAAAAGGATCCACTAACTAAATATTATATGTCGTAGCAGACATGGGTTACTTGCTCATTGCTTCAAAAAAATATTATATGCTTTAGCTTTGTAATTAGTAATAATCTAATATTATAATTAGTAAATAAGAGTTAGTAAATATTATATGCTGTATGCTTTGCTTCTCTTTAGTTTCAGTTGATGAACAGGATATATATAAATAATGGGCTAAACCAAAACTTACCGAGTTAGTAACCAGAATCTTAAATAGCTATATTTAATTACCTTAATTTTGTATTGTTTCTATTATGCCCGTGTGGACTTGTAATAGCATGACAGATTTTATTATTGATATATAGTATTGATTGCTTTATTAATGATTGACTTGTTCATCTAGTTTTCATACTTCTTAATATTGATATTACAGGTAAATATTACATGGTGGATGCTGAATACCCAAACATACATGGATTTTTAGCACTATTTCGTGGACAAAGATACCATGCACGAGACTTTATAAGTAGGCACCAACCTAGAGGGAAGGAGGAATTATTTAATATTAGGCATTCTTCTGTTCGTAATGTGATTGAACGAAGCATCAGAGTGCTTAAAAAAAATTTGCCATATTGAGGGATATGCCTAACTATCCTCTTAGAAAAGAATGTTATATACCGAAAGTGTGTTGTACTGTGCACAATTTCATTATGTTGGAAGCTGAAAAAGATGAATTATTTGAAGAGGGTGAAAGAGAATACGTGCAAGAATTTGATGACACAAAAGCAACTTCTACCAGTTCGAGCAACGAGCAAATTACGTTTGATATGTCATAAACAGCTGAAATGGCTCAAGTTAGAGAAGAGATTGCAACGTCGTAATGGAATAATTATAGACAAAATTGAGATTTCAAAAACCCATAATTATTGGTTTGGAGGTGTTGTTAGTTGTTTGGTACTAAAATACATTTTAATAATTTGAATTATTATGTTTATTTCATTTATAATTTATTTTTATTACTTAGTTACATTTTACTTTGTTTTCAAAAGTTGTAATTTAATTTAATTTTTTAGTTACTGTTTTTAGTACTAAAAGTTGTAATGTAGATACCAAACACATTTTCTATATTTTCATTTTCAAAAACACGTTTTCATTTTCGTAAACCAAACAAGTTTTTCAAAATTCACAAAATAGAAAATGAAAACTTGTTTTCAGAAAATGAAAATAGAAAATAAAAACAGAAAATATTTTCATGAACCAAACGAAGCCTTAGTCTTTTCCAGTATTCAAATCTTATTGGCACAGGTTCTTTAGTTGATAATCTATATAAATTGGATCTTCATACCTCACACATTAATGAATCCTTGCATATAAATAATTGTGGTACAAAGCGCAAATTAATTAATGAGAATTCTTCCATGTTATGGCACAGGCATTTAGCACATATTTCTGAACAAAGAATAAAGAGGCTTGTGTCAGAAGGAATTCTTGATTCCCTTGATTTTTCAGATTTCAAAATCTGTGTTGAATGTATTAAGGGAAAACAAAAAAAATATCAAGAAAACTGGTGCTAACAGGAGTTTAAACGTCTTGGATTTAATTCATACTGATATTTGTGGTCCATTCCCTACAGCTTCTTGGAATGGTCAACAGTATTTTGTTACTTTCATAGACGATTATTCTCGTTATGGGTACCTATACTTGATTCATGAGAAGTCTCAGGCATTGGACGTTTTCAAAACCTATAAAGCTGAAGTTGAAAATCAACTTGGTAGGAAAATTAAAGCCATTAAATCTGACCGTTGAGGTGAATATTACGGTAGATACGACGGATCAGGTGAACAATGTCCAAGCCCTTTTGCAAAGTATTTAGCAGAATGTGGCATCGTTCCTCAATACACCATGCCAGGGACTCCAAGTCAAAATGGTGTAGCTGAGAGACGAAATCGGACCCTAAAGGACATGGTTAGAAGTATGATTAGTCATTCTTCTTTGCCAGACTCACTTTGGGGAGAAGCCTTAAAGACTGCAGTATACATTCTTAATCGAGTTCCAAGCAAAGCAGTAGCTAAAACCCCATATGAATTATGGACAGGAAAGAAGCCTAGTATTAGGCACTTACATATTTAGGGTTGTCCAGCTGAGGCTAGGCCATACAAGCCTAACGAAAGGAAATTGAACTCAAGAACAGTAAGCTACTACTTTGTTGGATACTCAGAAAGATCGAGGGGTTTCAAGTTTTATGATCCCTCAAATAGATCCTTTTTCAAAACAGGGAATGCTAAGTTTATTGAGAATGTTGAATATGATGAGGGTGTCAAACTCAGGAATTTTGTATTTAAGGAATAACATGTTACAGTTCCTACAGTTGCAATTGAGAATGATCAGACAATTATGTCTGACATTATTCAAGATGCAAATCCAGACTATCAAGACACTCTTGGGTTACCACCTAATCATATTGAAGAGCAACAACAAACTCAATTGGAAGTGCCATTAAGGAGATCCTCAAGAGAGAGGAGATCGGCGATTCCAGATAATTATATCGTTTATCTCCAAGAACATGAGTTTGATATAGGACTAGAAGATGATCCAAAATCTTTTAGTGAAGCCAAACAAAGTGTTCACTCTCATAAATGGATTGAGGCCATGAAAGATGAGATGAAATCAATGGAGGATAATGACGTTTGGGATCTTGTTGAATTGCCTAAACGAGCGAAACCGATTGGTTGTAAATGGATTTTCAAAACCAAGAGGGATTCGAAAGGCAATATCAAAAGATATAAAGCATGTCTAGTTGCCAAAGGTTTCACTCAAAAGGAAGGCATTGATTATAAAGAGACTTTCTCTCCGGTTTCATCGAAAGACTCTTTTAGAATCATTATGGCACTTGTAGCTCATTATGATTTGGAGCTACATCAGATGGATGTAAAGACAGCGTTTCTCAATGGTAACATTGAAGAAACAATATTTATGGAGCAACCAGAAAATTTCGTGTCGGATGAATCGAAACATTTGGTGTGCAAATTAAAGAAATCCATCTATGGTTTAAAACAAGCATCCCGTCAATGGTATCGTAAATTTGATCAAGTGTTTTGGTTTTAAGGAGAACACTGTTGATCAATGTATTTATCACAAGATCGGTGGGAGCAAGTTTATTCTTCTGGTGTTATATGTCGATGATATTCTGCTAGCAAGTAGTGATATAGGTTTATTGCATGAAACCAAGAGATTTCTTTCAAATAAATTTGAGATGAAAGATCTTGGGAATGCATCTTTTGTGTTAGGCATACAGATCCATTGAGATCGTTCTCGAAGAATACTTGGCTTATCACAAAAGGCTTATATCGATAAGGTGCTTAGCAGATTTGACATGAAAAACTGTGCATCAGGAGACACGCCCATTGCTAAGGGTGATAAATTCAGTTTGCTTCAATGCCCAAGAAATAATATTGAAAAAAAAGAGATACAGAAGATTCCCTATGCTTCGGCAGTAGGGAGTCTCATGTATGCTCAAGTTTGTACGCGTCCGGACATTGCGTACATAGTTGGTATGCTTGGCTGATATTTAAGTAACCCTGGAATGGATCATTGGAAAGCAGTAAAAAGGGTTATGAGGTATTTACAGAAAACTAAAGATTACATGCTCACATATCGGAGGTCAGGCCATTTAGAGATCGTTGGGTATTCAGACTCCGATTTTGCTGGTTGCCTTGATAGCAGAAGATCCACTTCTGGTTATGTTTTCATGTTAGCTGGAGGAGCTGTGTCTTGGAAGAGTGTAAAGCAGTCACTCATAGCTTCTTCCACCATGGAAGCAGAGTTTATAGCTTGCCATGAGGCATCGAACCAGGCAATATGGTTGCGAAATTTTATCACTGGGCTATGCGTTGTTGATGGCATTGAGAGGCCATTGAAGATTTATTGTGATAATAAAGCCGCAGAATTATACTCTAAGAATAATAGAAGCTCGTCAAAGTCAAAGCATATTGACATCAAGTTTCTTGTTGTTAAGGAGAGAGTTCAGAGTCTTCAGATATCTATTGAATATATCAATACGAACTCCATGATTGCGGATCCGCTTACTAAGGGTGTACCACCTAAGGTCTTTCATGAGCATGTAGCTCGTATGGGTGTGGTTCACTTTTATGATATGCTTGTATAGTGGGAGTTTGTTTCATTTATATTCATTTATTATTGAGACATTTTCTGATCAGAATAAAGTATTGTTGCTATTACTGAAACTCTGAAATAAAGTATTATTCTTTCAAATTGAAGTTGAGCATAAAGTTTTTTGGAAGTAGGACCAGTTGGAAATAGGCATGTTTAAGAGATCACGTTGCATGTAATTTCCATGCTACACATCCATACTTGATCTATGTCATTGATTATATTAATATATGTGACCATTGATGGGTCTAGTTACGGAATATATGTAACGAAGATCGCTTTGATCCTATGTTAGTATAATTGATGGATCAGATTGTTTAGAGATGTTGCCTTGTCATGATAGCAAGTTTAGAGCTCTTAAAGTTATTTTAAAATGTACAATTATCAAGTGACATATGTGGCCCAAGTGGGAGATTGTTGGGAAATTATTTAGTGGGCCTACATATATCAATTAATTGTACATTACAAGCTATCTATTTAATCCACTTAATAGTGATCAAATAAAGTTTAAGTTATTGGACTTTAGGACATCTCAATTAGTATGGGCTTTGCAATGTGTAGAGACCCAATATTTTATTTTATTTTCATGATGGGCCAAAATAAAATAAAATATACTTCAAGTATAAATAGGTTATGGTCCCTAGTTTAAACATAACTTAATTCTCACAACATATCCCAACGTTGAGTGAGATACAGATTCTCTTAAAAGGTTTAGACGTGGAAGACTCTAACCTCAAGAAATCAATTCCAATGGATTCAGGTACGCTTCCGTATTAATATTTTTTTGATGATTGAACATGAGATCCTGGTATGTTTATTTGTATTAATTTTCCTACATGGCTATGTTGTTTCAATTTTACATCCTGGGTATAGGCCTGCCTAGAGCTTGTACTCTTTAGTTAGTTTAGTCATCTTATGTAAAAAAAAATTATGCACGGAAGTAGTACCAAAAATTTTTTAAGTATCAAAGTAACAAAAGCAATATAATTTAATGGTGAAATTATACATTAATCCTAATACTTTCTCTTGTAAATAAAAAAAAAGATTGACACGTTAAAACATGGGTCATATTCTAGTTCTCATAAAGACTAACAGATAAGACTTGGGTCTTATTTTTCGTTCAATAAGATTTTTTGTGCAGCGCGACGAACTTTTTATCTCAAGGCTTCGTACAAGATCGAGTCTTTGATAGGAACTTCAGAGATGATAATTTCTTTCCAGTCGTGGGTCCAAATTGTAATTCCAGCTATTTTTCTTTCGAAAATCATTTGTATATATTAACTAAGAAACTCTGTGCGCAGCAAATTAAAGCGTGAAAGCCTTTGCTCTTATCGGCATTGGGGAAATGGGGTGCAGCAGCTGCTGGACATTCCCTTCTTCCCCTCCTTTTTTCTCCTCGTATACTACTATTAATAATAATAGTATCGGTTTTCCTCCTTATTCTTCTTCCTCTTTATCCTGGTCATTCTCATCAGCCTCCCATAGAAGCTCCTCTGTTACCCAGATTTCAGAGACTTTGAAACTATCCCATGTAGTCAATGCCAACTCCACTCGTTTAAGAAAATACTGCAAAGCTAATGACCGAGAAGTTGTGGATTGCGTGGGGACAGGCCTTGATGTCGAGTGCCTTGTCTCTCAAGATGGAAAGGAAGAAACTGAAGCAGAACAAGTTGAAAAGGCCGAAAGCAACAATTTGTTGGAGTGGGCAGTTCTGGTATCCCCATTCTTCTTCTGGGGCACGGCAATGGTGGCAATGAAGGAGGTGTTGCCCAAAGCAGGGCCTTTCTTTGTGGCTGCCTTTCGTTTGATTCCGGCGGGGTTGCTGTTGGTGGCCTTTGCCAAGTCAAAAGGCAGGCCTTTGCCCTCTGGACTCACTGCTTGGTTTTCCATAGCTCTCTTCGCTCTTGTGGACGCCGCCTGTTTCCAGGTCTTTGCTTTCTCATCATTATTTGTTCTTTTCTTTTCTTCCAAACCAGGGAAAACATTGTACGATTATATATCTATATATTATATATTTTATACTTGTTGATGGAATTTCCAGGGTTTTCTTGCTCAAGGATTGCAGAGGACTTCTGCAGGTTTGGGCAGTGTATGTTTTCCCTTTCTTTTCTTTCTATTCCATACTAATATGTCTGTAATCGAGACAATCTAGTACCTAATCCTTCTCTCTTTTCTTTTCTGTTTTCTTTCTGATTAGAATATTAGAAAGGCGAGCTATTACTTATTCAATAAAATAAAAATGTAACCTAATACTGTTTGGTGTATGTAGGTGATAATCGACTCACAGCCTTTGACAGTGGCTATTCTTGCTGCCTTGTTATTCAATGAGTCCATTGGATTAGTAGGAGCTGCAGGACTAGTCCTTGGGGTTATTGGCCTTCTGCTTCTGGAGGTAAACCGTAAACACTAGTTTTCTTTTTGTTGCTAATTTATTTATCGGTCTTCAAGCTACGGTTTATCCATATTGTTCATCAATATAATCGTTTATTACTTTTCAGAAATATCACTCTAGCTGAATCTGTAATCAGTCTTTGAGCTATGATTTATCTGATTCATTATATAAATATAATCATAGTCTGCTTCTTAGAAATATCTTTGTTGTTGCTGTTTCTTAAGATGCTATGGCATTCAGATCTGGGGAGGAAGATTGTAGAAGAATATGGAAGAGGATGAAAAATGAATTGTGTATTAAGCTCAAATCTGTAATACAGTAGAGTAGTATTTATAGTGTGTATCTGCAGTAACTAACATAACAGAAAATATAACAAACTTGTAAAAATATCTAACTAATATTTCTATAACTCGCTCCCTCAAACTAAAACTCCCTCTCTTTGCATCTCATTTAGCTCCTGATGTGATCTAAGTGGTTCAATCTTCAATTTACTTCTGAACTTGTCCAACAGATTTGCTGATAAAGCCTTGGTCAATATATCAGCAACTTGCTCTGTAGATGGAACATGACCAACAATTAACTTCTTCTCTAGAACTCTTTCTCGAACAAAATGTAGATCTAGCTCAAAGTGTTTAGACCTGGAATGATGCACTGAATTGGCAGACAAAGCTATAGAGCTAAGATTATCACACCATGCTTTTGGTTGCTTAGAAAGTTTCACTCGCAATTCTGATAACAATGCTTCTACCCAGATTAACTCTGCTGTCAAGTGTGCTAGACTCCGATACTCGGCCTCATTGCTGGAACGTGAGACTGCATGTTGCTTCTTAGATACCCAACTAACCAGATTACCTCCCAGATATACAGCATAGCCTGTAACACTTTTCCTGGCATCAATATCACTGGCCCAATCAGCATCTGAGAAGCCAACTGAATTCATTCTTAATGGCTGAGTAAATGTTAAACCATAGTCCAAAGTTCCCTGTAGATAGCATAAGATTCTCTTGACAGCTTTGTAATGAGTATCAAGTGGACGTTGCAGAAATTGACAGGCTTTGTTAACACTAAAGGCAATGTCAGGCCTGGTCATTGTAACATACTGCAAAGCTCCCACAATAGATCTATAGTCATGAGCATTGTTAATGCCGCTGCCCTGTTGAGCTGACAATTTTACACTACTAAGCATTGGAGTGGGCACTGGTTTGGCCGACTCATCTTTGCTTTCTTTAACAGATCTAAAATATACTTCTTTTGCGAAAGATGAATTTCCTTGCTGGTTTTAGTCACTTCCTCACCTAGAAAGTAGTTCAGCTCTCCTGGATCTTTCAAGGAAAATTCAGCATTCAATTCAGAGATTAAAGCTGCAACTTCATCATTTGAGCTTCCTGTAACAATAATGTCATCCACATAGACCAATAAGTACACTGTGGAAGTTGGCAGAAACCTGAAAAACAAAGAAGAATCTGACCTTGAAGAATGAAATCCTCTGGAAACCAAGAAGTCTTTTAACCATTCAAACCAAGCTCTTGGAGCTTGCTTCAATCCATACAAAGCTTTATGAAGCTTACAAACCAAATGAGGTCCACCTTGAACAAAACCAGGAGGTTGTTCCATAAAGATTTCTTCCTGTAAGTACCCATTTAGAAAAGCATTATTAATGTCCAATTGTCTAAGATCCCAGCCATAAGCCAAGGCTACTGACAATATAACTTTGATGGTGGAGAACTTAACAACTGGACTAAAGGTTTCAGAAAAATCAAGACCTGCCTCCTGATGAAACCCTTTAGCCACCAATCTTGCCTTATACTTATCAACCGAGCCATCTGGATCTTTCTTTAATTTGAACACCCATTTACAGCCAACTGCATTTCTATTTTCTGGAAGCTTAACAATAGACCAGGTACCATTTCCCAACAGGGCATTATACTCAGCATATACAGCTTCTTTCCACTTATCATGCAATAAGGCATCATGAACACTATGTGGTTCAGTAAGATCAAGATCAGCATTATAAACTCTTGGTCTCCTGATGCCATCCTTCAAACGAGTGATCATTGGATGAACATTACAGAAAGGTGCTATGTTTGGTAGTTCTGATTCATTAACAACTGGTACAGATGTGTCACTAGTATTTATTGTATTATTAGGCTGATCAGACACAGAAGGCAATGAAGAAGGAGTAGATGATGAAATAGAATTACGAGGAGATAAGGAAATTAAAGGAATGGAAGGAAGAGAAGGACTATGAGGATCAAAAGGGATATGAGGGGACTTGTTGACTACAAGAATACACAAAGGAATAGACACAGAAGAAGAAATCTTAGAAGATATACTAGACTGTTGTGACATAGGTGTTTTTGAATTAGTAAGAAAGGGAAATTGATTCTCATCAAAATTGAGATTTCTGGATGTAATTACTTTGCCTGAAGGAAGAAGACATGTATAGCCCTTGTGATGAGAACTGTATCCTAAAAAGATGGAAGGAAGACTTCTTGGATCTACTTTGTGTTTATGAAAGGGTCTCAAGCATGGAAAACAAAGACAGCCAAAGGTTTTAAAAAAGGAATAATTGGGTTTATACTTAAGAAGCACTTTTGTAGGAGATTTATGTTAAAGTACTGAAGTTGGTAACTGGTTAATAAGACGAACAGCAGTTGCAAAAGCTTCAGGCCAACACTCAAAAGGAACTCCTGAGTGAAACAACAAAGAAAGACCTGTTTCAACTATATGACAATGTTTCCCTTCAACCATATCATTTTGTTCAGATGTATGTGGACATGAGAGACGAAACAGAACATGAATTTGGTCAAACAATTTAGATAGTTTTCGAAACTCTCCACCCCAGTCAGACTAAAAAGACTTAATTTTGGTGTCAAACTGACGCTCAAGTCTAGCTTGAAAATGAAGAAAAGAATTATACAAATCAGACTTATTTTGAAGAAAGCAAATCCAAGTATATCTAGAGAATGCATCAACAAGGGAAACATGGTATTTATAGCCTGTTTTAGAAGCTGTTGGAGCTGGTCCCCAAACATCAGAAATAATAAGTTCTAGAGGTTGAGTATAGACAGTAAAAGAATCAAAAAAAAAATAACCTATGAGATTTGGCCATTTGACAGGACTGAAATAAAGGAAAGGTATCTTTATTGATGGAAAATGGAATATTAAACTCATGTAATATTTGAGATACAACCTTATAAGAGGGATGGCCTAATCTATTGTGCCACAACTGAAAAACAGAATTAGAAGTAGAACCAACTGAGACTGAATTACAAAAGCTATTAGAACCAACTTGAAGACTAGGATTAATATCAACAAAATCAGAACTAGAACTAGTATTGGCTTGAGCTTTATGTACTGCAGTAACATCTTTAACCAAATCAAACTTGTACAGACCTCCACCATGAAATCCTTCGAGAAGAATCTCCTTGGTCACAAGATCCTTAGCAAAACAACAAGTAGAGTAAAACTCAAAGAAGACATTTTTATCACAGCAAAACTTAGATACTGACAAAAGATTCTTTTTAATTTGGGGAACATGCAGTAGATTATGGAGATATAGAGATCTATTTGGCAATTTAGAATTAAAAGATGATTCCAATATACTTAACTCCAGTCATTATGTTACCAATGTCATTTGTAACATGATGAGTGGCACCTGAATCAGGGAACCAGCACTATCTTCAACCATTTCCTTTGGTGTAGCAGATGCAAACATCACAGATCCATATCCTCCAGTAGATTGTTTGCTATCGATAGCTCTGTTTGGAGAAGCATTCATTGCTCCATTAAAGGAGACATCAAAATGATGACAACATTTCACCACAGTATGCCCAGGCTTACCACATAGTTGATATATTGGTTGATTTGGATTAGAGTTGAACCTTCCTCTACCTCGTCCTCAGAATCCACCATGAAATCTACTACCTCTTTTTCCAATGTAAATGAAGTGGATCTTCTGACTTGTGCAATATCGGCCATCATCATATTCTGTTGATTATCATTCATCTGTTGTTGAAGATGACTCTCAGTAGTAAGAACCAGCAAACTAACAGTTTCAAGATCACTTTCTCCTTTAGACACAATAGATGCAATTGTAGGTTCATACTCAGATCCGAGCCTAGAAATTATGTGCAGAATCTGATCTTCAACGGTGATTGGCCATCCACACATTGCAAGATTATCACAAAGAGTCTTCACTTGCAACAAATACTCTTTCATAGAAAGATTTCCTTTCTTGAGACTCTGAAGTTGAGCTTTGAGCTGAAGAACCTTGGCCAAGGACTACTGAGCAAACAGACTGGTAATTGCTTTCCAAAGTGAAGATGCTGTGGTGTACCCAACAAATTGAGGTAGAAGATTCACACTGATTGAAGAAAGAATCCAAGAACTGAGAAGCTGATCTTGGCAAATGTAAGAGACATAATCGGGATTAGGTTTTGAAGATTCAGATCTAGAACCTTTAAGAAACCGAGATGGAACAACCTGATCTTCATCAAGAAATTCTTCAAGTCCATGACCTCGAATGGACATTAACACTTGCTGCTTCCAGATCAGAAAATTTCCTTCATCAAGTTTTACAGTAACCAGATTGCTGCTAGGTGAAATGAGTCCAGCTAGAGAAGAATTGGCGCCACAGTAAGAGGAGGAGGAGCCGAGATTACCGGGTGAGACAGAGGAAGACTCCAGCTCTGGTACCTTCTTAAGATGCTATGGCATTCAGATCTGGAGAGGAAGATTGTAGAAGAATATGGAAGAGGATGAAAAATGAATTGTGTATTAAGCTCAAATCTGTAATACAGTAGAGTAGTATTTATAGTGTGGTATCTGCACTAACTAAGATAACAGAAAATATAACAGACTTGTAAAAATATCTAACTAATATTTCTCTAACTCTGTTTAATGCTGTATATCAAAATTGATTTTGATCTAGGAAAATTTCATGGTTTAGGCTTTTGCTTAGGCAAATAAGATTGTTCATTTGTTTTGCTATAGCATAAGATAAGTAATTTAATTTGCAGGTACCTGCACTTTCTTTAGATGAAAGTAATTTTTCACTATGGGGGAGTGGAGAGTGGTGGATGCTCCTTTCAGCTCAAAGTATGGCAGTTGGAACAGTTATGGTCCGCTGGGTTTCCAAATACTCTGATCCTATCATGGCAACTGGATGGGTAAGCATCCCAATCTCCTCTATCATAAGCTTGTTAATTAGCTGTGATTCTTAATGATGCTTCTCACAGTCTTTGGAAAATATCATTAATTTTTTCCTAGTAATATCTTTTGTTTTTACTTATTTTATTTTTTATTCATTTGTTTCTCTCAAGAGAGATAGTTGGCAGCGTACTTGACACAAGGTGATAGAGAGAGAACCATAACATTAATACTTGTCATCTAGGAAATTAAATAAGCAAGTTATCATTGTCAAAGATCTCAAGTTTTATTTCTGCAAAAACAACTCCAACTACCTCTCAACTTCCCATGCTAGCTTTTGTCATGTTCATATCTACATTGTTTTGCCCTTCAGAAATTGATCCTTCTTCCTTAGGGTTGTGTACTTGGACCTAAGATGAAGTGTTTATCCACAACTGTTACACATTTGATGCAATGCTTCTCTTTCTTCTAATCTCAAAAACTTTCTACTTCACATTATTAGTTCCTACTGAAATTTGTTTTCAATTCCATTGAAACTAGATTGGGACCTTGAAGCGAAAATGAAACTATATTTTCATTTTTATACCTTTTCTGCATTTTAAAACTAGAAAGACAACTTTCGAGATGTTAGCAATTCTAAGGAGCCAAAGGATGGCAATTGCGAGGGATGTGCCTCATTCTCAGATAGATCAACTTATTCAAGTGCATAAGATAATCTCATCTTATCTTATGTTTGGTGAATTTAGGGATTAACCTATCCTATACAATGTTTGGTGTGGGTATAATGTACAATTAAGGAAAGATGGGAAGTTTTTTTCAATAGTCAGAAGTATCGTTCCTTAAAGTATAATTTTATGGTTATATTTTTTTTTTGAGAAAAATTGAATGATTTTTCTATTTTTTTTCTTCTTTTCTATTCTTCTCCTTCTAGCCAAAGTACAAGTGTAAATGAACCAAAATGAAAGTTATTATGTTATTTTTTAATATTGTTTGTGTTTCATGTTGGTAAACTCATTTGTGAATATTAAACAAACAAGTTTACAAAACACGTGTTCGTGAACATTATACGAACATGTTCATGAATATATAAACAAACATGTTTACACATATTCATAAATATTGAACAAACATGTTTGTGAACGTTAAATAAAAAACTTAAAAGAAACAAATTTTATTCACCCCAGAATATATAATACAAAAATAGAAAATCCTACATAAATATGTAATAATAATAATTACTGTCAATGTTTAGGGTTTCAATTGTAGTTTATTGAATAATATGTTTGTTTATATACACAAGGGCTCTAGCACTAAATCAGGAAACTACTCCTAATACTAATTGAAATCCCTAAACTTACGGGATCTCAATAAATACATAATTACAACTAAATATATACACTTGATTCTAGGAAATATTTATTTTCCTAAAATAACACGGTTTCCCACACTCCCCCTCAAGCTGGTGAATAGGAATTTTCCATTCCCAGCTTGGATACAATTCTCTCAAATGTCGTGCTACTCAATTGGTGAGGATATCAGCAAGTTGCCCATGTGTTGACACATATGGAGTACATATCAAGCCACTGTCTAACTTCTCCTTGATGAAATGTCTATCCACCTCGATATGCTTCATTCGATCATGTTGTACTGGATTATGAGCTATGCTGATTGCTGATTTATTGTCACAGTAGAGCCTCATAGGCCCTTCCCATTTAATCTTTAAGTCTTCTAGGATGATTTTCAGCCAAAGTAGCTCACACATGCCTTGTTCCATTGCACGAAATTCTGCCTCAGCACTAGAACGTGCTACTACACTCTGTTTCTTGCTTCTCCATGTCACAATATTCCCCCCAAGAAAGGTACGATACCCAGAGGTTGATCTCCTATCAATGATCGATCCTGCATAGTCAGCATCGGTATAGGCTTCAAGTGTCGTACTCCCATTCCTCTTGAACAGAATTCCTCTTCCTGGTGTTCCCTTAAGATATTGCAAAATTCGGTGGGTAGCCTGCAAATGAACCTCTCTTGGACTTTGCATAAACTGACTGATTAAGCTCACCGCATAAGCTATATCCGGTCTGGTATGTGATAAGTAAATCAGTCTTCCCACGAGACGTTGATACATTTCCTTGTCCACTGTGGCATCTTCCTCTGCTTTTCCTAGCTTAAGGTTTGGGTCCATAGGAGTACTTGCGGGTTTGCATGCAGTTTTGCCCGTTTCCTTGAGCAAATCCGTAACATACTTCTGTTGGGATATAAAAATCCCTTTTCTGAAGTGCGCAACTTCAATTCCCAGAAAATATTTCAATCTTCCCAAAGTCTTAATTTCAAACTCCTTAGCCAAGCATTGACTCAATATTTGCTGCTCCCTTTTGTCATCTCCAGTTAATATAATGTCATCCACATATACTAACAGTGCTGTTAATCCCCCTGAAGCAGAATGTTTGATAAACAATGTGTGATCCCCTTGACTTTGTTTGTATCCCATGGCCAACATGACTCTAGCATATCTTCCAAACCAAGCTCAAGGAGATTGCTTCAGGCCATACAAAGCTTTGTTCAACTTACATACAGTATTGGCAATCACATTCCTTCCATAACCTGGTGGAATCTCCATATAAATCTCCTCCTTAATCTCCCCATGTAAGAAGGCATTTTTCACGTCAAATTGCTGTAGTTCCCAACCAAAATTGGCAACTAGAGATAAGATTACTCTGATTGTATTCATCTTAGCAACTGGAGCAAACGTCTCTAGGTAGTCAATCCCATAAGTCTGTGTATACCCTTTAGCTACCAACCTCGCCTTGTATCTCTCAATTGACCCATCTGCCCTGTATTTCACAGTATAAACCCACTTGCACCCCACCGGCCTTTTTCCTGTTGGTAACTTCACCAACTCCCAAGTTTTATTCTTCTCTAGAGCCTCCATCTCCACATCCATGGCTTGTTTCCATTTTTCATTAGACAATGCCTCAGATAAGGTAGTAGGAATGGTGGTGTTCTTTAGGCTTACAAGGAAGGCTTTGTAGGTTGGTGAGAATTTTTTAAATGACAGGTAGTGTGAAAGAGGATATAATGGCTGTTTTGTACACTTTTTGGTCCCTTTTCTAATAGCAATTGGAAGGTCCTGGTCATCTTTAGTAATTTGGGCTTTGGTTTCACTCTGTAATGCTAGAAAGTTAGTAATTGTTACTTCATTTGAAGGACTTGAGTTGGACTCTTGAACTTGCATAGATCCTAGATTGGCCTTTTTCTGCCTTGAGTACACCAAGTTTTTACCAAATCTCACATCTCCAAGAGTAGATTCGGGGTGAGGTACTAGTTCGGGTTCAGACACATTTGGGGCAGTAGGAGTGGTCTCATTTGACTCAGGTTCAGGTTCACCAACAACTGCGGCATTTGACTCAGGTTCAAACTCAACAGATGGCTCAACAGACAGTTGGGGCATATGATTGGGTTGAGACAAAAGTGAAAGATCAGGCAACCCAAGAAAACCTTCCTTATCTTCCCTAAGACTCTCCCCCTGAAGATAAGGTTGAGTGAAATAGGCCTCTTGTTCATTGAATGTTACATCTCGTGACACAATTTCTTGGACGGAGGATGGTAACACTTATATCCTTTCTGAGTTGAAGAATACCCAATAAAAACACACTTTAGAGCTCTAGGGTCTAGCTTCCCCCAGTCTTGACTGTGGATATGAACAAAGGACACACACCCAAAAATGCGAGGTGTAAGATTGTTTGTGGTAGAGAGGTTCGGATAGAATGAAGAAAGCACATCCATTGGACTTTTGAATCATAGAACTCTAGAGGGTAATCTATTGATGAGATGAGTGGCTGTGAGAACTGCTTCCCCTCAGAAACTTTTTGGCACATTTTTTTGATACAACAGTGCTCGGGTTTGGTCTAGAAGGTGCCCATTTTTTCTTTCGGCGACTCCATTTTGTTGTGGTGTTCTCACACAGGAAGACTCGTGAATTATTCCCTCTCTTTGACAAAAAAGGGTAAGAATTTGATTAAAATAATCTTTGGCATTGTCTGACCTAAGTTTTTTAATACTGACACCAAACTGGTTTTTTACCATAGAGAACAAATTAGGGAACACAGTGCTAACATCTGACTTATGTTTAAGCAAGAAAACCCAAGTAACTCGGGTACAATCATCAATAAAAGTCACAAACCATCGTGCCCCTGACACATTAGCAACAGTAGAGGGACCCCAAATATCAGTGTGAACAAGATAAAAAGGAAAAATACTTCTTTTATTGCTTATTGGAAAAGGTATACGCTTGTATTTGGCAAGTTCACACACCTCACAATGAAGACTCTCAATATCCAACTTTGTAAACAATGAAGGAAACAGAATTTTAATAACCCTAAATGATGGATGTCCTAACCGACACTGGTAAAGAAAAACTTTCTCCTTAATAGATAACATAGACTCGGACATGAATGAGTGGGGTGATCTGCTCTCGAATATGTTTGACTTGATTGATTCCGTAAGGTAGTAAAGACCATCCCGTTCTCTAGCACGTCCAATCGTCCTCCCCGAATCCTTGTCCTGAAATAAACAATAACTACTGTGAAAAGTCACATTACAAAGCAAGTCTTGTGTGAGTTTCTGTACAGAGACAAGATTGGTGGATAGCTTAGGAACATGAAGGACATTTTTCAAGGTTACGCATGGGTTTATTTGAACATCTCCTATACCAGCTACGGTTGCTAAGGATCCATCAGCTATGGCTATTTTCTTATTGCTTGAACATGGTGAGTATGTGGAAAAATGTTTGGATGAGTGGGTCATGTGATCGGTGGCTCCTGAATCCATGATCCAAGTTGAGTAAAGGGTGTTTCTGAGGCATTTAATCCAAATGAAAATAGACGCTTACCTGAATACGCCAAAGTACAAGTACCTGTAGGTTTCTCGAGGTTACTTAAGAATGATCTCACCCTTTCCACCTCCTCTTGGTTAAGACTTGCTGGTTCCTGCTTGGCTTCTCCATGTGGTGCATTGGTAGCAACATGGGCCTGCCCATTACCCCTCGACGGATTATCTCTTTGACCCCACTCACGGCTGGGAGGTTTCCCATGCAGTTTCCAGCATTTCTCACGAGTGTGGCGCCCCTTTTTGTAGTAGATGCACCATAATCCATCACGGCCTTGAGCCTTGGGCTGACCACTCTTGCCTACTTCAATGGTAGCCTTCCTTTCCATGCTTGTCGAACCATTTTTTACACTTTCAGCTACCATGGCTGAACCATCTACAGTTTGAGGATCAAGCATCAAGCTCCTTTTACTTTCTTCACTCCGAATAATAGCCACCACTTCATTGAAGCATGAAATTTCCTGCTTTCCGAGAATTTGGATCTTGACTTGATCAAACTCAGGGTTTAAACCAACAAGAAAGTCATAAACTCTATCTCGTTCAATAAAATCCTTTAGTATGGCTGCATCATCCGAGCATTTAGTCTGAATCACCCTATAGTGGTCAAGTTCTTGCCATAGAGATTTCAATTGGTTGGCATATTCGGTCACAGTCTTGCTTCCTTGCTTCGCAGCCATAGTCTTGACCTTCACCTCGTACACTTGAGCTGCATCTCTAGCCTTTGAGTAGGTCTGTTGGATCGCATCCCAAATGTCCTTGGCCGTAGCCATGAACATAACTGTATCACTTATCTCGGGCACCATAGAGTTCCATAGCCACGCCATAATCATGGAATCCTCTTCATCCCATTCTCCAAAACCTGAATCTCCTGGCTTCGGTCCCGTACCTAACAGATGGCCGATCTTCCCTTAGCCTTTCAAGATTGTACGAACAAGTTGGGACCGCTTGAGGTAATTCTTTCCATCCAATCTGTAGGCAGCCTGAATGGCTTGCAATTCTCCCTGCGATTGAGTTTTGCCTCCTTCATCAAATGGAACTACAGCAGCCGTACCAATCTCCTTGGTCTCTGACATCGTCCTTGGTCTCCAATGGGCAGAAACTAACAGATTACTTGAAGAAGAAAGGAAAAAACAGCAATAAAGGCTGATAAAAAATTTCCAGCAATGAAGGCTGGTAAAGCACTGTAAATGCTCTGTTTTGGCAGTAGAAAAACAGAGCAAAACAGAAAAGAAAAAATATGACAGGCCAAACAACACCTAATTTCCCAGAAAAATCTTACTGCTCTGATGCCATGTCAATGTTTAGGGTTTCAATTGTAGTTTATTGAATAATATGTTTGTTTATATACACAAGGGCTCTAGCACTAAATCAGGAAACTACTCCTAATACTAATTGAAATCCCTAAACTTACGGGATCTCAATATATACATAATTACAACTAAATATATACACTTGATTCTAGGAAATATTTATTTTCCCAAAATAACACGGTTTCCCTCAATTACATATTACAGTGACCTATGATTAAATATGTAATTTTAAAAATATTACTATCGAACAGCAGACTGATACAAAATTATTCATTAAACAAATGAGTTTTAAACAAATCTTAAACAAGTTTTTACATGAACATAAATGGATAAAACGTACCTCTATTCATGATTGTATGAATACAAACCGGACAAGTTCACGAAAAGTTTATCAAACGTTTTGTTCGTTTACACTCCAAAGGATAGCCGTTGGATGGAGAGCGTAGGATCTGACCCTTGCCACTCCACAGTGGTGGTTGACGCTGCTGGATGGCGCAAGAGGCCAAGGTCCTTCCTCCAGGCACAAGGCCTAAATTTGGCTGCTTTTTGTGTTGATTTGACATATGTAGCTCCAATTTGGTCCCTCAATTGGATCCACCACAGAGAGTGGCTCTAGCCTTTTTGCTGGCATGAAAGTTGGCCGACAATGGGAGGGAAATGGAAGGAGGATAAACAAAATGAAAAAAAAAAATGGCAGTCATCTTACCATAGCTTCAGTCAACTTTTAGATGTAAGTTTTAGAGTTAAAAAAGGTGATGTAAAAACATGTATCATCTAATTTCATGGAATTCAAAGTAATTCTCCTTTTATAGAAATTAGTCCTTGTGTACAAGGACAATGACTATTCTTTTTGCAATTCAATCCTTCTAAATGTATAATGTACGTGAGATAGAATGATTATGATCCTGTTTGGTTTATCATCCTGCATGTTCACCCATTGATTTTAGAAGTGGCAAAATTTGATTGTACTCGAAAAATTGTCCAGATGAAAACCAGACCTGATTCAGATTTGAGAGAAAAAGGTCAAAGACCCTAATCGAAAAGGTTTCTAAGTTGTCCAACATGAAATTATTTGAACCTGTGACAATCCAAACTTGAAGTGAAGCGAAACCTGAAATAACCTGAACTGCAGAATTGCCACTTATAACTGATATTGCAAAATACCACCTTTCAAGGTCCTTATTAAAAGGTCCTTATTAAGACCTTGAAGAAAATCAAACAGTCTTTCTCAAGCATTTTGTTGTACTGCACTCCATCTTTAGTACACTTCCAAGTTATTTTGTAGAATAAACCCATCTCTTGCAAAAGTTTGGATGGAACATTACAGTGTTCAGTAACTAACATACTACCTTGTCATGTTGAGTGAACGGTTTAGAGGATTTCAAAGTATTGGGTAGTGTTTTCAAGGTCGGAGTACATTGCCTGCATTGCCCCTTAGACCTTTTTTATTTTGTAAAAAAGATAAGTTGGCTCGATCCTTGGCTCCATGAAGATGATGAGCCAAGCCGTAACTATTTGAGTTTATGGCTTCCCAACTGCTGTAGTTCTCTGTTGTGGCTTTTAGCATCAGGATGGCTCTAATTACATATCCCATCTTGGCTCTGCCTTTGATAACTCGTAATATAGACTCAAACCATTAACGGAAATTTGTTCTGTTTAGTTTATGTTGGGTTATTTCAAGTGAATGGGTGTCTAGAGGAGAAGTCATAGAGGATGGACCAATTTGCTGGAAGCTTAAAGACAGTCAAAGCCACTGAGGACCCCTTTGTGGATGAAGGGGTTGCATTAGCCATTGTTCAACACTATTTTGACTAAGAGAAAAAAGAGAGGTTTATGCCGGCAAGAACACTGGCTTTGGTACCAAGAAACAATAGGTTGAAAAGAATTCTCACTTATCATCACTACTTTGGAAGAGTGATTACAACATATAGACAAATACGTTCCTAAATTAAATACCATAATTCTAGGACAATAAAATCAACAAACTACCAAATATAGAAATAGGAAAGTTGACCCTATTCTAATCCCACCGAAATCAGGATTTTATCCTTTTTCCCAACAAAGACCATAGGAGATGTGGGATGATACCACTTTACAAGCTTCTATCATGTGTAGGCTGAAGACCAAGCTAACAAAGAACAGAGCAGAACAAACACAAGCAAGAGAATGGAACAAACTTGAATTCTT
Source organism: Heritiera littoralis (assembly GCA_031772115.1). Taxonomy (NCBI): domain Eukaryota; kingdom Viridiplantae; phylum Streptophyta; class Magnoliopsida; order Malvales; family Malvaceae; genus Heritiera; species Heritiera littoralis. The sequence continues at coordinate 40,398 of JAPDPK010000063.1, forward strand.
ATACCATGTTAAGCATTCAATCTAAAAATCAATTGAATATTGGCGGAGGTCTCCAACTTGAATATAAAATTACACACAACCCAAGATTTAATAGATGCGGGATAATATTACTTAACATTTTCCTCCTATGGGCTTCATTGTGCTGTCTCGATATTTCCTTTTGGTGGGATAAAAATTATTGATGTAATTGATGCTGTAAAGTTACTGTTAGTCATACTTCTTTTTTTTTTGTCGATTTGCACAACCTCTGAAAGATGGAGATTAGAGACTAGTGTACATTTTGTCTTATTGCAGCACATGGTTATTGGTGGTCTTCCTCTTGTTGCAATTTCCGTTCTTAATTATGATCCTGCTTTTAGTGGGAGCTTTCAGGAGCTTTCAGCCAGTGATCTGCTTGCACTATTTTATACATCAATTTTTGGAAGCGCCATCAGCTATGGTGTATACTTTTACAATGCAACAAAAGGTTAAGTTTCACACAAAACTAGAACATGTTTTTACCTTGCTGTATTCTTTCTTGCTGGTTTTTGGGGTGGAGGGGTTTGCTTCAATATAAACGCGCATCTCTGATCGGAAAGTTGTCCAGCATTCCAAGTTTAAACTTGCATATGACATTTAATTTGGAATTACAAATGGATTTCAGGTAGCTTGACGAAGCTCAGCTCCCTCACTTTCTTGACGCCTATGTTTGCTTCAATTTTTGGGTAAGATGTTGCATTGGTCACAAGGTTCAGTTTAGAATTCGTAATGTAGGATTTTACTTGCTGATCTGAAAAAGTAACATCCATATATGCCTCGTAATTTAATTTGAACGAAAATGAGAGCTTATTACTTGCAATAAAACAGATATTTGATTCACTATTAATGTTGAGATTCTCAACCACAGGTTTTTGTACCTTGGTGAGACCTTCTCATCCTTGCAACTGGTTGGGGCCATTGTCACCATAGTTGCCATATACATGGTTAACTTTCGAGACAGTGTAGAGTGAAGATGCATAAGACTAGTCAGAAAGAGAATGAATGGTGTTAACTTCACCTGATTGAGCCATTTTGGGAGCCAGACGAGCTTTTGAAAGATGGGACATGATTGAAGCAATTAGTCTCTGTAAATATTATTTTATTAATTTATAAGTTTAACTTTAAAGAGAAGTTTTATAAATAAATACGAAAATGGGCTAGGGAATATTACTCAGGTCGAAGAAGATGATGATGCAGATGGACTAAGGAACTAGGCTTCAGGTTAACTGAGGCCGATCTACGGTACTGTATTTCTGCCTTATCTAATCATTTCTTTTGTTCCTTTTTCTCTCCAAAACGATTTTATTTTGAGACCAGTAACCCAAACTCAAAACAGCCTCATTTTACATTCTTATAAATACAATTTTGAAAATCCAAATCTTATTTAACGCATTTTCCCTCTCTCCCTGTATTTGTTCGTGAGAAATTCTATTTAGAACTTATAAATTAATTTATAACCCACATAACCTATTTATTAGAGGAGTTAATGTATTATTTAGCTCTTGAATTATGTTATTTTTTTTTCATTTTAGTATCTAAAGAAAAAAAACTTATCATATAAGCATAAGAACTTAAGTCACGCACTTTAGTACTTGGGTTTAATGTCGGGCTGAATGCTCAATTTAGGATTTAACGTTTTCGAAAATTCTCAATTCAGGATATAAACTTTTATTTTGCTCAATTCAGGATTAAACGTTTTTGATTTTTCTCAATATAGGACTTTTTAACGAGAGTGAACTACACTCGCTGTTTAAGAGAGTGAAGTTGATGAAAAGAATTTATTTTTATTTTACTTAATAAAAATTCAATTTTTTGTTCATTTTTCCTTTTTTTTTTCTCTGCACTCTCTCACCTCTCTTTTCTATAAAATCCCCTCTCCCAATGGTTTCTTCATAAAACCCAAAAAAATGGTAGCCGATTGCTAGTCTACCATTGCTCTCATCGTTGGCAAATGTTTGCCAACTTCGAAAAACTCTAAAAAAAATTCCTTTTTATCCCATAAATACTCTTATGTCTTACATTTTTCTAGAAACCAATTTTTCAGATTTAGAGAGAAAGTTACCAACTTTCTGCAACAGTATTTTGCTGTAATATATGTTGAGCAAATGAAGATTCCTGCAAAACTTTTTTTTTGGAAAGCAAAAAGATTTATTGGCTTATGAAAATTACATCCAAAAAACTCATGCCAAAATGAAGCTAGCAGTACATTACAACTTTGACCATAACCGAATTCAAATCGAATCAAAAACATACATAGCATTTGATTGAGGCAATACATCGAACACCTCAAATGACAGTTGCAACCTTGTCAAAAACCCCTTAGCGTTGTGTCCAGCTAGTGCAAAGAAGAAGTTTAAATATCGTAGAGAAAATATTCCCCATGAAGGCAAAAACGACGAAATTGTGAGGGCCTGATGCGGGAGCACAGGACCTAAGGGGGTTTGCCGGAGCTAGATGCGGTAGCGCCGGAATTGAGAAAAAGTAGTCTGATGAAAGTGAAAGGTTAAAATGATTCCCGCAAAATTTTAAGCAGTAACAAAGTCCCTGCTTTCTCTCCATTTTTACGACTCTGCTAGTGAAACCAAGAATGACACAGCTTATTGTTAAGCTTTGTTTCCCTTTTTTTTGAAAGTGGAAGCACTGAAAATATTAACGAAAAGAAGAAATAATCAACAGCACTACTAAATAACAATGATACACAAGGGGAAAAGCTAACAACAAAAGAAAATTTAAATTATAAAAAAAGAAAAATGAAAAAGAAGTTGGGTCATCATCATCATAATCTTCTCATACACACAACACACACAAACGAACAAATGGAGATGAAGAAAAGTGAAGTGGGAGACAAAGCTATTTCGGTTTTCGATGAGTCTTTTGTTTCTCTCTTTAGTAAAGTATATACCAAAAATGTCGATTCAAACTCAAACACAAATAATATAACTTCAATTTGAAAATTGATTTTGTTTTTAACTTCGTAAATGAATTTAATTAAATGAAATCAAGCTCGAGTTTATTTTTCTTAATGATCCGTGCTTTTGGGGAAACAGGCACAGAAACCGCTCTGCTACTATTTCTATTTCATATTCGTAAGAGAACTTCTAAATCTACCCAGATTTTTACATTTTATTTACATCTAGAATCTTTCTAATCATAACTACAAACAATAATTGAGAAACCCCATTTAGTGAGAGTAAACGATAGGGGGCGAAGAAATGTGACTTAAATTCCTGATAAAATCCTCAAAATGCTTACGGATAGTAAGACCAAGAACAATAAATTCTTTTCTTCAAGACTAAACCAAGAGAATCCATAAAGACATATCCCAACAATGTTCATTGGGGTTGCTGCGGAAGGATCCCAAAGCCTTGATTGCCGCAGCTCTAAGGATGTATTGATGGTATGCGGCTGCTACCAGAGCTCCGACGAAAGGACCAACCCAAAAAATTCAATGTTCAGCCCAGGCTTTCTCCTTGTTGTAGATGACAGTAACGCCGATTCCTTAAAGCACGAGAGAAACATCAAAGAAGAGTAAAAGAAAAGGAGAAATAGAAAGTACAATGATTATTGAACAAAAAGAATAGTTTCAGACATTGAGGGAAAAAATCTGGAAAAAAAAAAGGAAGAAAGAATGGCGATAACAAGAAGGAAATGCAATCTGAAGTAATGAAAAGGAAATTAGTAAAGTAATGATTAATTAGTTAAAAAAATATGGAAAAGAAATTTATGAGAAAAAATATGGTTTTTATTTTTTAGACGAAAATTAATATTGTTACCAATAGAGTACCATCACGTGTCTTCTGTTAACGCCGTTAATAATTTAACGGCGCGTGACTATCACTCTCATGAAAAAGTCCTATATTGAGCAAAATTGAAAACGTTTAGTCCTGAATTGAGCAAAATAAAAGTTTATATCTTGAATTGAGAATTTTCGAAAACGTTAAATCTTGATTTGAGCATTTAGCCTTTAATGTCGTTAGAAAAAAGCAAACCTGACATAGACCTTCTAATCAGATTTTGACATGTGGCTCAATTGACATGTAATTGTGCGCTCATTAGCTTTATCTCTTGTTTTTTTAAAATATCTAAAAATATGAAAAAAATTTAAAAAACATTTAAAATATGAAAATATTTTTAAAAATATATAAAAAATATGTAAAAATATTTTAAAAATATTTATAAAATATTTAAAATATGTAAAAATATTAAATTATTTTAAAAAAATATTTAAAATATATATAAAAATATTTACAATATATAAAAATATTTAAAATATGTAAACATATTTAGAAAATATTTACAAAATATTTAAAGTTTTTTAAAAATGTGTAAAAATATTTTAAACTATGTAAAAATGTTTTAAAACATCTAAAAATGTTTAAAATATACAAAATATATTTAAAATATATATAAATGGAAAAAATATTTAAAAATATATAAAAATATACAAAAATATTTACAAAATATATAAAAATATGTAAAAATATTTAAAATGTTACAAAATATTTTAAAAAAATATTTAAAAATATGTAAAAATATAGAAGTATTTATATGATTGTAACTATAAAATATTTATATAATCTTTCTTTTTTTTTCTAACTCTAAAAGCTTAAATTTCTTTTTTTATTTCATTTTAATCATCCTCAGTCTCTCTCTAACTCACGCCCGCTCTCTAGTCTATCCCAATCAAGTCTACCCGAAGACGAGAAACTGGCTAGTGTTCGCCACACCCGCCACTGCCTCCGTTCACCGGCCATCGCACACTGGTGTCTAAAAACAAAAAACTTCCAACTTTCAGAAGTTTCTCAACCTCTTCTTTCTACTCTTCTACTAGGTTTCGCTTGAAACCTCTTAGATTTCCCTAGATCCTAACTCAAAGTTTCTGTTTCAAAAAATAAAATCTTTTTTTTTTTAAGATCTGAACCTGGTTGTGGCTTCTTGAAAGGAAATGTATTGTTTTGTTTTTTTTTTTTTTACTTGCTTGTTGGATAAATTTATTGTTTGGATTGCGTCTTGGCTGTCAAAGGGCCTTTGAGGGCTTTGTTTTAATTATGCTAGGTTTGGTGTTAGGGGCTGTGTATCGCGAGTTGAGGCTGGCTATTGGTGGTTAAGGCATCTATCTTCTAGTTTGGGGATTGCAGTTTTCACTGTCAGGGATTGATTTTTGGGTTGATTTCTAGGTACTGTATAGGTTGGGGTTGATGGTTGAATGGTTTCGGTTTCTCCCTTGTTTGATTCTGCATCCTTTGGAATTAATTATGTATGCCCAATTCTGGGTTTGGGACCGATTTATGATTGTTGGTGAGCTGATTCAAATTGAAGCAGAAGTGAAAAAATTGACTTGGTCCAAAAATTCAATTCGATTAATTTGAAATCAAACTCGATCGATCCGATTTGATTAAAAAAATTATTAACTTAAATCCAATTCGATCTGAATTCAAATTAATTCGAAACTAAATTGATTCGAATTTATATTTGATCTGAATCCAATTTGATTTGAATTTGAATTGATTCGAACTTAAATTTATCTGAATTTACATTAACCTAAACTCGATTTAATCTAAACTCAAATTAATCCGAGTCTAAATTAACTCAAACTCGAAAATATTCAAATTTAAATTTAATATTATCAATAAATATTTAAATATCAAAATTAATGATCCTGACCAATATCCAGACCAATGCCTCATGCTATTGAGTTGTGTGTTCACTCCTTAATAATTAGCAATGGTTATGAATGGAATGAGCAGTTACTTTCAGATTGGTTTGATGTGGAGGACATAGATCATATCTTACGGATACCTTTAGTCAATAATGGGGTAGCTGATACCATGGTTTGGCATCACACATTTTCTGGTATATATACTGTGAAGTCGGGTTACCAGGCATTGCAACGATATAAGATCTCTTCTGGAAGTTGTAACTTGGGTACTGGTGTGCAACTAGGCCAATCTTCTTCAAGTATAGACTCTGAGAAGGTTTGGAAGCTGCTGTGGTATGCTAACATACCACAAAAATGCAAGTTGCTGGGATGGAGATTGTGTAAGAATGCTATTCCTACAAGAGCCCAGTTGTTTCAGAGAAAAATATCTACTGATAGCCTTTGCCCTTTATGCCTAACTGATTCAGAAACTATTTTGCATGCCATGCGTGATTGTACCTAGGTAAAACCAGTCTGGAATATTACAGGACTTGGTTTATTACGAGTCTGGAATTTGGCTTCTTCTGCTTTTGAATGGATCTCAGAAGTTATTATTGAGTCAACCTCTAACCGAATTTCTCAATTCCTTATTTTACTATGGAGTATCAGGTATTCAAGGAACCGCTATATTCACGGGGAAGGTGCTTATGACAACCACCAGCAAATTATGGATCGAGCACTGGATTTGTTAGAATCCTTTTCTGCTGCAAATATTGGACCACATCCAAACCAACTTCTATGGGTTCTCCCAAATGTTGGTGTCCACCTGCACCTAGATTATTCAAAGTTAATATTGATGCGGCCCTTTTCAATACTGAGAATGGTTATGGAATAGGGGTGGCCATAAGGGACCATATGAGTGAAGCAATAGCTTTCTGTTCACTTCGAAAAGGAGGAAATCCAGACTTGCTTGCTGCTTAATGCTTGGCTATATCAACAGCTTTATAATTTGCAGTAGATATCGGCTTACGCCATATTGTATTAGCCACTGATTGTCAGATTGCGGTGCAAATGATCCAGAACAATCAACCTAATCTCTCCACAGTGGGTGATATCATTGCCTATATTCAGTTTCAATCCCAAAATTTCCAAACATTCCAAATTGAACATAACTATCTACAAGGGAATCAGTTGGCACATGTCTTGGCTCATGCTTCAAGGAATATGCCTGAGATGAGGGTTTGGCTTGAAGAGGTTCCTGATTTCTTATTTTCTTTGTTTATGGCTGACAAATGTATGGCTTAACATTATTATTATTGTTATTCTAATGTAATTTCATCGTTTCCAATCAAAAAAAAATTAATGATCAAAATATTTTATTATAGTAAAAATATAATTTTTTTTCAATAATACAAGTGTTATATTTTTTTAATCTAATTAAACTTAAATATTTATTTTTATATTATATTCATTTAAACCTAATATAATATATATATATATATATATATATATATATATATATATATATAATGGCTAATCTATAATAAAGTACAGAAGTTATATCACTTACGCTTAATGTCTTCAATTATTCTATAAAAAATTAAGAGAAATTAAAGAGATATATAGTAGTATATTATGATATTTAGTTGGGATTATTAAATCACTTTGATTCATAAAGTTATTAATTATTATAGATAATAGAAATAAAATGAAAAAAATGTAATTAATTTATGAATATTGATAAATATATTATAAAGAAAACTATCATACAGATTATTAAATATTTTGATTATTTCAATCCCAATTTTATTATAGGTCATGTAAGAAGAAAATTTAATTTTTATGAGTTTTGCGGTTCTTAGAAATATGGTTTTAATTTATTTTCATATGAGACAAATCATATCGAGATGACCAAGTCTTAACCCAAAAAAACATGTCCGTTCGACCCGAATCCAAATCCAACCAGCCCGAATTGACTAAAAAAGTCAATGACCCAAACCCAACTTAATCCGAATTAATCCAAATTCAAATTGACCCAAACCCTATCTTATCGGAACCTGAACCTGAAATAGACCAATTTTTCATTGACCCCAACCTGACCCAAGTCTAAAATGATCTGAACCCAAAATGATTCTATCCAAAATAACCCAATCCGAATCCAATCTAACCTGCCCATTTGCCACCTATAAATTGAAGGTTTGGCTGAAATGGGATTCGATTGTGATTGTTTGGAATGACTGAATTCCATATTTTAAAAATATTTTCACATATTTTTAAATACTTTTTAAATTTTTTTGTATTTTTAAATATTTTTAAAATTTTTAGGTAATTTAAAAATAATTTTAATTTTAATTTTTTTTAAAAATAAAGTTGATGTAGCGCAATGACGTGGCAACTAGTGGCATGTGTTAAAATCTAATTGGAAGGAAGTTCCATGACATTTCAGCTTTTTTCTAACACCATTAGACCTAAGTATTAAAGTGCGTAATAGAATTAAAGTTTAAGTACTAATGTGATAATTTTTTTTCTTTATGTAACAAAGTGAATAAAGCGATATAATTCAGGAATCAAATGATACATTAACCTTTATTAGAAAAATCTAAATCTTAGAGGTCGTTTGGTATCGTTTCTTGTTTTCTGTTTTCTGTTTCATGTTTTTGAAAATTTTATTTTTGTTTTGTTTTCAAATACTGAAAACAAAAAGTATGTTTTGTTAATACTATTACGTTTTGAAAATAAATATTTAAACTATTCAAATATAATAATTCTATTCACAAAATAAAATTTTAAAAATTAAATAAAAAATAATATATTTATTAAATAATATTGTGTACATAATACTAAATAATATTATTTTATATTATTTAATACTAATATTAAATAGTTTCATTTAGTCATATAAAAATTTAATATAATTTAAATAATATTTTAATTAAATAGATAATTATCATATACACCGTCAGTGGAGTTTTTTTACTCTAGTTAAGATTATTACACATGTCCTTTAAACATATTAAGAAAATAAAAAATAAATAAAATAAGACATGTGTATTCATCCTAACCCCACTTGTGGAATCAAAAAACTCCACTTGTGGAATAAAAAAACTCCATTGATAGTATATAGGATATTACTCATAATTAAATATAATATTAACTAAATAATTCAATTAAAAATAATATTAAATAATTTTCTAATATTACTTTTTTAGATAATAATTGAGATTAGTAAACTTCAAAATTTATATATTAAATAATAATATGAATTATAAATTATAAATTATATTTAATAATATTATTTAATTTAATTGAAATATTATTAAATTATGAAATAAAATATTTAACAAATTAATTTATAATAAATTATATAGTTATTAAAATATATTATATTTCATGTAAATAATATTATTTAATGTTAAGTATTTACTTATTTAATAATATTAAATTATTTAATCGTAGTAGTGCTATATTTTAAATTTTATTGAAAGAATATAATTTTAAATAATAATATTGTTTAGTAAAACAATAATTAATTATATTAGACAATAGAATTTAGCAATAATATTAACTGTTAATATATCAAAATTATAATAAATGATATTATTTAAAATATATAATATATTTAATAAATTATTATATACATTTAAAAATAGTTCAATATAATTTATATTTAATTGCTTTTTACGTTTTCAATATTAAAAAAAATATATTAATTTTTAAAATATTTAGTTTTTAATTAAATAATATTTTATATTAAAATTTAATATTTATTTTAAAAAATTAATTAATTTTATTTTATATTTTTATTATGAAAAATATTAATATTATATTAATATATAAAATCTGTTCACTTACTTATGAATAGTAGTAGAAATGAAAATATATTTTCGAAAATAATGGAAAAAAGAAATTCTTGTTTTCAATAATTTTGAAATTTCTTATTTTCGTTTTCGTTTTCTGAAAACAGAAATATGTTGTCAAACATGTTTTCTGCTTCTGTTTTCAAAAAAACCGAAAACAAAAACATGAAACAAAAATGATACCAAACGACCCTTTAAATTTTCACACAAAACTGTTCCTCACCTATAAAATTAAGGCATTTACTTATTTACCCTCTAAACCAAACATCACAATTTTTCACTCTTCTTACTCTCCAACTCTTCAATTTATAAATCTGTTGAATATTTTCAAAATTTGCAAGAATTGAGGTAGTTTTTTCACAAAATGTGTTTATTTTTTTAGAATTAAGTTAGGATTTGGTTACATTTACGGGTTTATATGTGAAGACTACAAATTCTGTACCCATTTTGTAAATAAATAAAGTACATCAAATGAACTAAGTATAGGAATGTAGTTTGTATTTCTAATTGTTTCAAGTAATGGAAGCGAATATTTTATTTTTTTATGGTATTAGCAAAAGGTGATTAATGCTAATATAATTTAGATATTATATAAATAAAATAGGGATATATATATATATATTATTCCAATAGAGAAAATAAAAGGATATAATGTCTATTAAGGGTACAAGTATACCCAGTAAAATGTGATACATATGAGTGTTAAAATATATAAGTACAAATTAAATAAGAGATATATATACAAATATAAATACAAATACAAGTTAAGTATTAAATATATATGAATGTAAAAGTTAAAAATATATATATACACACACACATATATATATATATACATATTTCTACAAAGAAAAATATGTCTTATGCATGAAATATATATATATATATATAATAAATGCACATATATATATACATATTTCTACAAAGAAAAATGTCTTATGCATGAAATATATATATATATATATATATATATATAAAGAAAACAAGAGAGAATCGGGATTGGCTTCCCAGGGAAGCCACCCGACCTCCAGTACCTGCTCCCACGATTAGTGGGAGTAGGTTCAAAAAAATATATATAATAATAATAAACATATAAAATATAAATAAATAAATACATTTTTGATTGAAATGTGATTGAAAAGAGGACAAGGCAGAGGCTAGGGCTAGGATCGGGTAAAGAAAAATAAAAGAAAAATTGAAAGTGGCCAAAAGCTGCAGCAAACGGAAAGAAAGAAATAGAAAGTGAAGAGAGTAAGAGAGAAAGAATAAGGGATCTCGGCAAGAAACAAAGGAGAAGTGCAGTGAGGGAGAGAAGGAAACGGACTGGAGAAGGAGAAAGAGAGCGCCCAAAAGATGAAAAACCATGGTCGAAGAGAAGGGCGGTGGAAGCTGATCGAGAAAGAGCTAAAGAAGCTATTTGGATCTTTGACTTGTTGGCATTTTAAGAGGTTGAGAGGAAGGCAGAACCAAGGTTGGAATCAGCCTTGAACAGCGGCATTTTAAGGGATCTGAAGCAGTGTTATCGAGGTAAAAAAAAAAAGAGAAGAAGAGTGAAACGAGAGAAAAGAGCAGCAAAAGAGTTGCTGCAAGTGTAAGGAGATAGAGCTGGAAGAGCTGGGTTTTTAAAGGGCTGTAGTAAGAGATTTTCTTGGCTGAAATGTGGTTCTTGGAGGCCATAGTAGAGACCATGTTGTTAGTATATCTCCATAATTAGGGAAATAATATTTAAGCCAAAAATACCGGATATGGTCCATAATTTCACGCTGAATCTCAACTCAATATTTGGCTATTAAAACACGATTTTGTGATGGTTAAAACGTGATTTTATTGCCATAATTAGCATGCTCTCGTTAGTAATATAAGAGGGCTCCTTCCGGTCCCCAAGTACGTTAACCTAAAACACACAAACACCATCTAGTGAGGTTTTGAGTGCTTGGAAGATTTGGAAGGTCTGTGATCGACACAGAGTAGACTGTCAGATTCGGCAATTGCTTCAACAGCAGAGTTACAGAGTGCAATGGCAGGAGGTTAGATCTTGTCGCTTCCGCATTTAATTGTTTAACATGTTTCATATTGTGTAGAAGCATGTATAGGTTTGTTTGATGTACTTACATTTGGCATCAGAGCCGTAGTTTAACCTCTGTCTTGCTATAGATCTGTAGAAAGAAGCCATAAAAACCCATATTTTGAAACTTTAAGTCTCGGATTTCATGAAACCCATTCTGTTTCCATGTGATTTTGGTTCAAATATTTTAGATCTATTGTTGTAAAGCTCTAGGGATGAAAAATACATTAAAAACGGGACTGTTTGAAGGGTTTTGTGCCGGGTCGGGTCGAAAAAACCCAAATTTCTACAAAAAAGGCCCGTTCGGGCGAAGAAGAAAGAGTTAGGAATCGGGCGCGTGAGATCCACGCGCCCGATGTTGTTAATGTTGCGGGCGCGTGATCGGGGGCGTGAGAACCACGCGCCCGATGGAGTAATGCGGGCGCGTGTGACGCACGCGCCCCCGTCCTGCTGTATTAATGCAGCAGCGAAAAAAAAAAGGGAAAAGAAATCCTTTTGGGCCTCGGGTTTTGGGTCACTATTTGGGTCCTTATTTGGTTAGTTTTGGGCCATATAATTTAAGGGTTTTCCTTTTATTTTGGGCTAGATTATTTGGGCCATTTGGTTAATTATTTGGACATATAAATTAAATAAAAGGCTATTTGGTTTATTTATTTTAGGCCTTAAGGATTTATTTAATTTAAGTAATTGAAATTATTTAATTAAGGCCAAATAATTATATTTTGATAGTTTTATATCAAATTTCAGTTCTGTAATTTTCATAATTTTATGAATAATTGGATTATTTTCACAAAATTAATATAATTATGAAAACTTCTCATTATTTTGGATTTTATGAGAATTTTTCATGAATTTGGAATTTTTATAAATGCTATAATTTTAAATTGAATAATTTTGTGAAAATTATCATAAAATTATGATTAAATTATGAAAATTTGATTTGAATGTGTATATGTGCTCATTTTGAATGTGTATAATTTTGTTATTTTTATACTAGAAGCACATGTAGCTAAGTTTGTTCATATTATTAAGAATTAAAATTGTCTTATGTTAATTGCAATTTTAAAATATGAATAAATTTAGAATTTGCCAATATGTCTCAGTGATTTATAATTTATTTAATTAGGGCTTAGCCACAGCAACCTTAATTAAGTAAAATTATTTTTGTAAAATCACATAATGATATTAGACATAAATTGTAATTAGTTATAAGGTTATGATAAATTTTATCCCACAAGAATTTTTATTATAATTTTATAACTAATTAGGATAAAATGTCAAATTAGTTTCTTAATTTACCCACAGGGATTAGGAAATGATATAATTTGATAGTCTTATCATTATTATATAAATCTATTAGAATTAGAACTTTAGCCCACAGGCAAGTTTTATGTCTAAGATTTATTAATAAAATATGTTTACATTGGTAGACATAATTAAGTTTGCCTCAAAAATTCTAGATACATAAGCATGTTTATTTTCTATATGCAGTGTTTCCTCAGACTAGTATTAACCTAGAAGTTCCCGAGCTGGATGGAGAGAACTACAAGGTTTGGAAGGAGAGAGTTCTCCTCCAATTAGGGTGCATGGATATAGACTATGCTATAAGGAAAGACGAGCCCGTATTGACAGAGACCAGCACTCCTGCTCAAGTAGCTTTACATGAACGTTGGGAGTGATCCAATCGCCTTAGTGTCATGTATATAAAGACAAAGATATCTGCTGGGATACGTGGTTCAGTCGAACAGCATACCAACGTTAAGACCTTACTGAAGGCCATAGATGATCAATTTGTCACTTCAGACAAAGCGTTGGCCAGCACCCTGATAATGAAGTTCTCATCGATGAGGCTCACCAATGTCAAAGGAGTGCGCGAGCACATAATGGCCATGAGAGATATAGCGGCCCAACTCAAGAAGCTAGAGGTGGAGATGTCTGAGTCTTTTCTTATGCATTATATATTGAACACTCTACCAAAGCAGTACGGACCATTCAAGATATCCTACAACACACATAAGGATAAGTGGACCATCAATGAATTGATGACCATGTGTGTTCAAGAGGAGGGAAGGCTGCTTATGGAATCGGGTGAAAGTGCATTTTTTGCAAGCTAAGGAAAGACCAAAGATCGAGCCAAGAACAAGGGAAAAGGGAAAATCCCTGCCCAAGCTGACATTAAGAAAGAGTCCAAGTGTTTCTTCTGTAAAAAGAAGGGACACATGAAGAAGGACTGTGCCAAGCTTCAGCAGTGGCTCGTTAAGAAAGGTAATCCACTCTCATATGTTTGTTTTGAATCAAATATGGTTGAGGTTAATCATAACACATGGTGGATTGATTCTGGATCTACAATTCACATTTCGACTTCCTTACAGGGTATGACAAACCTAAGGAAGCCAGTGGGAAATGAGGAGAGCATCTATTCATGAAACAAGATGCGCTCGCGTGTTGAAGGCGTTGGAACATGCACTTTAGTTCTTAGGAGTGGTTTTGTTTTGCAATTAGAAAAGACCTTTTATATTCCTAGTTTCTCGAGAAATTTAATCTCTGTTTCTAGGTTGGTACCTTATGGATATTCCTTTCAATTTTCAAATAAATCAATATTGATATATTTTAAGTCTGATATTGTTGGGAATGGTACCTTATGTGATGGTCTTTTCTCTATTGATTTGCAAAATGATACTGCTCATAACGCCTTGCATGTTCAAACTGGCACTAAAAGATGTGTTATGAATGAGGACTCCTCTACGTTATGGCACCGGAGATTAGGTCATATCTCCATAAATAGAATTAAGAGATTGGTAAATGACGGAATACTTAGTACTCTCGATTTTACTGATTTCGACACTTGTGTGGATTGCATTAAGGGTAAGCAAACCAACAAGTCTAAGAAAGGTGCCAATAGGAGTTCAACCATATTAGAGATCATACATTCTGACATATGTTGTCCAGACATTGATGCATATGGTCAGAAATACTTCATCACCTTTATTGATGATTACTCGAGGTTTATGTATCTCTACATGCTTCATAACAAGAGCGAAGCATTAGATGCCTTTAAAATCTTTAAGGCTGAAGTAGAGAAATAATGTGGGAAACCCATAAAGATAGTAAGAACTGATAGAGGTGGGGAGTATTACGGTAGATACACTGAAGATGGACAAGCACCTGGACCATTTGCGAAGTTCCTTCAAGAAAATGGGATTGTTGCCCAATATACCATGCCTGGTTCACCGGATCAGAATGGTGTTGCAGAAAGAAGGAACCGAACTTTGATGGAAATGGTGCGTAGTATGCTTAGCAACTCGAAGTTGCCTAAGTCCTTGTGGATTGAAGCTCTTAAAACGGCAGAGTATATATTGAACCGGGTTCCAACCAAGGCTGTTCCAAAGACGCCTTTTGAATTATTCAAAATTTGGAAACCGAGTTTGCGTCATATGCGCGTTTGGGGATGCCCTTCTGAGATAAGAGTTTACAACCCACAGGAAAAGAAACTGGATCCTAGGACCATAAGTGGGTATTTCATCGGATATGCTGAACGGTCCAAAGGCTACAGATTCTATTGTCCATCTCATAGCACTAGATTTGTGGAATCAAGGAACGCCAAGTTTCTTGAAAATGACTTAGTTAGTGGGAGAGATCAATCTCAAGACCTAGTTTCTGTGAGAGATCAACCCTCTACCTCAAGTCAAGGATTGGTTATCATGAACAATGTCCCTTCAGTACAGCTGGACATTGAACAACCAATCATTGAAGATCCACAAGTAGTTGATAACTTACCAGTAGACGAGGCTCCTCTGGATACACCAGAATTGAGTGAGCAACCAGTTGAACAACATGATCCTTCGGAGAATGTTGAACCAACATTAAGAAGGTCTACTAGGGAAAGGAAATCAGCTATTCCTAGTGATTATATTGTGTATCTACAAGAGTATGATTTCAATATTAGGCCCGTTAATGATCCAGAGACGTTTTCACAAGCCATGAACAGCAAAGAATCAAAACTTTGGTTCGATGCTATGAAGGATGAGATGGATTCGATGGCATCTAATGGAGTATGGGATCTTGTCGAGTTGCCTAATGGGGCCAGGGCTATAGGTTGTAAATGGGTCTTTAAGACCAAGACTGACTCATTAGGCAACATTGAGCGTTATAAGGCAAGACTCGTAGCCAAAGGATTCACTCAAAAGGAGGGAATCGATTACAAGGAGACCTTCTCTCCTGTATCTAAGAAAGATTCTCTCCGCATCATAATGGCGCTTGTTGCACATTTTGACTTAGAGTTGCAACAAATGGATGTGAATACGGCATTTCTCAATGGTGATCTAGAGGAAGAGGTTTACATGAAACAACCTGAAGGTTTTTCCTCTAGTAATGGTGAGCATTTGGTCTGTAAGCTCAAGAAGTCCATATATGGGTTGAAACAAGCTTCTCGCCAATGGTATCTAAAATTCCATGAAGTCATCTCTTCATTTGGTTTCGTTGAGAACATCATGGATCAATGTATATACCAGAAGGTCAGTGGGAGCAAGATTTGTTTCCTTGTGCTATATGTGGATGATATTCTGCTTGCAACCAATGATAAAGGGATGCTACGTGAAGTGAAACAATTTCTTTCTGAGAACTTTGATATGAAGGATATGGGTGATGCATCTTATGTCATTGGCATTAAGATCCATAAAGACAGACATAGAGGTATATTAGGTCTGTCACAAGAAGCCTATATTAACAAAGTCTTGGAAAGATTCAGAATGAAAGATTGTTCACCAAGCCCAGCTCCCATTGTGAAGGGTGACAGGTTCAATTTGAACCAGTGCCCGAAAAATGATCTTGAGCGGGAACAGATAAAAAACATTCCATATGCCTCAGCTGTTGGAAGCATTATGTATGCACAAGTCTGCACCAGGCCTGATATTGCTTTTGCTGTGGGAATGTTGGGTAGATATCAAAGTGACCCGAGGATGGACCACTGGAGAGCTGCGAAGAAGGTGCTTAGATATCTTCAAGGCACTAAGGATTACATGCTTATGTATAGACGGACCGATGAGTTGGAAGTGATTGGCTACTCAGACTCAGACTTTGCTGGCTGTGTTGATACCCGGAAATCAACATCCGGTTACATCTTCAGGCTTACCGGTGGAGCTGTTTCATGGAAGAGTGCTAAGCAGACACTGACTGCCACTTCTACTATGGAGGCCGAGTTTGTTTCTTGTTTTGAGGCTACCTCACATGGTGTATGGCTTAAGAGTTTCATTGGTGGGCTTAGAGTTGTTGACTCCATATCTAAGCCATTGAGGATATATTGTGACAATTCAGCTGCGGTATTCATGGCTAAGAACAATAAGAGTGGAAGTCGAAGTACGCATATCGACATTAAGTACTTAGCCATTAGAGAACGTGTTAGAGATAAAAGAGTGGTCATTGAACACGTTAGCACTGAATTGATGTTAGCTGATCCTTTGACTAAGGGCATGCCACCATTTAAATTTAAGGATCATGTAGAGAGAATGGGACTTGGTCCCACATTTTGATTGTAATTGAAACTCTTATTAATAATATGATGTTTCTCATTTTTGATTTGTATACACTAAAGTTTATTTGAGAAATATCCTTGTTGTTTGGACCGAGAATAAACATAAGGTTTATTCATTAAGTATAAATGAGTTGATTTAGAAACATTTTACATAGTAATACATGGAAGATAATACTCACCATTAGAGGAACTGTCGCCATGATTCATGTGATTTGTTTCTTCTATAAGTGAAATATATGGACCAAATGGGAGAATGTTAGTATATCTCCATAATTAGGGAAATAATATTTAAGCCAAAAATACCGTATATGGTCCATAATTTCACGCTGAATCTCAACTCAATATTTGGCTATTAAAACACGATTTTGTGATGGTTAAAACGTGATTTTATTGCCATAATTAGCATGCTCTCGTTAGTAATATAAGAGGGCTCCTTCCGGTCCCCAAGTATGTTAACCTAAAACACACAAACACCATCTAGTGAGGTTTTGAGTGCTTGGAAGATTTGGAAGGTCTGTGATCGACACAGAGTAGACTGTCAGATTCGGCAATTGCTTCAACAGCAGAGTTACAGAGTGCAATGGCAGGAGGTTAGATCTTGTCGCTTCCGTATTTAATTGTTTAACATGTTTCATATTGTGTAGAAGCATGTATTGGTTTGTTTGATGTACTTACACATGTAACAAAGGCGTGTAGTGGCTGATTGAGGCTACGTGATGGTCGGTGGATTTGGGTACTTGTAATGGCTGTTTGAGCAGTGTTGGGCGGTGTGGAATGTGGCTGACAGAGGCTTCTATTTGAGCTCAAAACAGAGCTGGTTTCGATGAGAATCTCAATAGCAATGGAGTGGCCGTAGACAAGGCTGATTGTGAGCACGTTAAGGTGGCTAATGGTAGAGATTTGACCACTGCAACAAAGGCTGAAGAGGACAAACGAGCAGCTGGGATTTGAAGCTCTCTCTCTCTCTCTCTCAAATAAACAAGACAGTAGCTGGGCATTGCGTCTCTTGCTTAACAATCGATAATACAAAGAAGGTTGGCCAGCTAGAAATCAAGGGAGTAAGTAGGTGAGGATTTAGTTTTTAAAATGGGTTGTGAAAGAAATATTTATAGGCCATATTAAGAGATTTAAGCATTGAAATTTTTAGTGAATTGGGTAATTACAAGAACAAGTGATAATAAATGTGCAGAGGATAGGAAACGACTTAAATAATTATGATTCTAAGATGTGTATTCTTTGCACATGATTAAGCATAATGAGGATAAATTATTGAGATGGAAATGAATTGGTTTGTAGTGATTTGAAGCAGTAAAGAAGCTTGAGTATTTGATGTAGGAGCTTGAAGAAGATATTGGCTAAAGGATTGATGGAAATATATATATGTATGTATATATATACACACACACACACACACACACACACATATATATATATATAAGGCATTATTAGTGAAATAAGGAAAGATGAATTCCTAGTATAGGATTTGAGTTAGAATATTTAGCGAAAATGAAATTATATGAAATTAACTAAGCAAGTCTTTCAAGAATAAGATATTACATACTTGGTTGAGATTTGTATGTGTAAATATAAATATATATTGTACACATCTATAATTGCCCATATATGTGTATATATATGTGCACACACGCGAAATGTATACAGCAGTGACAAGTTAAAGTGGGCATAGAAATAAACTTAGTTAATTATGATTATGTAAGACGTGTGTCTTAGGATGTAAATTAGTCAGATGGTAGTGAGTTATTGAGACAGGAAATGAGTTGTATTTGTAGTGAAATGGAGCTATATTGGAGCTTGAAGGTGGATTGAGCGCTCGAAGAGGATAATCACTACACGTATAAGGTAAGTGGGTTAAGTAACGTATGTTAGCATCATCTCGTAGGATAACTTTAAATTTTATAAATATTTCGATTTATTCTTACGATACAAAAATACAAGGATTATGACTGGACAATGAGGTATAGTGGTTTGCAAAAATTGGTTTATGTTAGGTTGGATAAAAATTCATTTTTGCCTTGTGTGTTGTGATCAGCCAAGCGTATACGTTAATTTTATTGAATGGATGCATATATGCATTTACATATTGCATAATTTGAAATGAGCTATTTAATGCCCATATTTTGATAAATTGTATCATGTTTTCAATTATAAAGTTTTGGTTTGGACTAACCCTTTTAAATAAATCGAAATCTTTGCATATTTGAAACTCAAAACTTATTTAGCAAGTGTTTTGAAATTCGTGGAAGCCAAGTGCCACACGAAGAAATTGTTTTCGAACCGTTTTTGAGCGCAGGCATGTCCTACGACCTTCGGGTCATTTTTAGCCTATCGAGCTTAGCTCTAGGCCTTATTGCCCGTCTATCGAGCTTTGTGTTTTAGACTATCATATTGTACCTATCGAGCCTAGTGCTCTAGGTAGATTGTTTCTTGTCTGGAAAACTGATAGGCAAGTTCCAGCTCTCGACTGATCAGCGAGACTGGATATTGTTCTATGGCCATAGATTTAGTGTTGCTTGCGACACCATTCCATCGCTAGCTACGATGGATATCGACTGATTGATTGATTGAGGATCACTGCCTAAACTCTACTTACTACTGTTTCATTATCAGTACTGTTTTCAGTGAATCGAGCCATTATGCCTAACTGTTATCGACTTCTTGATTTACGACTCATAGATTATTGAAGTCCATATTGATCGAAATTATTGTAGTGTATATTGATCGTTTTATCAAAGTGTTTATTGATTGTTTTATCAAAGTGGTTATTGATTGATTTATCGAATTATATTAATCGTTTATTTGAAATGCATAGCGTATTGAGTTTAACCGAATGCATAACGAATTGATTTAGTTGAACTGCATGGTAAGTTTGTTTTAATTAAGTGCATATTGAAAGCGTTTTACAACTGAAGTGCACGAAGAAGTGTTTGACTTAATACCATGCTTAAATACCAAGCTTACTTATTACTCCAGCATTGTTTTCTACACGTGCATGTAGATAGACATGAGTCTAACATGCATTTACTTAAGCTACTTACTGAGCCGTGGTTTTGCTCTCCCCTTTCTAACAACATCGCAGATCATACGAGCTAGGCTCCCATTCGGAGTTTGGTGCAAGGCCTCGGGGACAATCTTTATTTGCGATATTGGTCTGAGTCCTCCGAGCACTATTTTTGTTTCGTTTGAGGTATAGAAACAATTATTTTGTTTACTATGTATGACATTTAAGATGCACAGTACGTGCTTCTAGAATTTTTGGGATGTAACTTAGGATCGTTCTAGATTATTATAGACTCGTATGATTATCGAATGCGATCCAAGAAGTGAATTGTGACAACTATGAGTTGTGAAACGCCATATATATGTAATTGATGATTTTGGAAGTATGTGTAGTATATAGTGAAATAGACTGAGAATTGTGGATTGGAAATATGCTGTTGGAAATAGTTGATTATTTTGCAGGGTATTAAGCTGGGGAAAATCGATTTTATATAAGGGGGAGTTTTCAATTTTTTTCTTTTACCAATCTAACATTGAGTTAAAATATGATTGAGTTGAGTTATTTAAAAGATAGTACATTAAATGGCGAATGTAAATCGAAGTAAGAATGCGAATTTAGTTTAGAAGCGACACTAACACCGAATACAAACCTTAAAGTGAAAAGAAAATTTTAGTTCGAAAATTTAGGAAAACGATATAAGAATGATTGATAAGTGTACGTCGTGGCCTTCGAGTCGTGACATTATAATTGCCCAATTTTGAAACAGCTTGTGTGGTTTGGGGCGCCAAATTTGTTGTTGGCGGAAAAGAATTCAACTAGTGTTATGATCCAAGTGGAAGCAATGCTTCTACTAGGCAATGCATTGCAGTGGACGCAATGCTTTCGCCACAATTATGAAGAATATATTAATTAATATTAAAATAATATTTATTTTTAAGTTATTATTAATATTTATGTTTGTATAAAATTATATTATTTATAAATATGTTATTTTTTTTAAGCTTAATAGCCAAATATATTATTCACTATTTGCACAAAATGAACATAAATTCTCGACATTTAATTTTATTGTAAAAGTTAATCAACTTTTATTTTGCTGTAAATAAATATTTAACCTTTTAAAATAATGTAATTAAATAAAATAAATAAAAATTGATGTGACAACTGCAAATTTCGATATTGAGTGAGTAAATCAGGTTACTATAAAACCTTGTGAATTTAATGGACTCGTTGGAGTTTATAAAATAATTTATTTAAGGGATCAAATATTTTAATTAGTTGTGTATGATTAAAGTCACTTATCGGAGAATTAAATTTGGAAACACCGTAATTGATAAAAAGGGGAATTTATTTATTTAGTTGATTGTTAAATTTGGAAAAGAAAATTTAGTTATGTTAAATATTAAGGATTTATATAAAAAAATAATATATATATATATACATCTAAATAAATATATTTTATTTAAGAGATAGGTTAATTGATATATATATATATAATGATAAATAAAATAATAAAATAAACATAAATATATATAAATAAAAATAGACATTTATATTTTGGATAATTATTACATACACTGACAGTGGAGTTTTTTTTACTCCACAAGCAACGTTAAGATCGTGACACATGTCTTATTTTATTTATTTTAATATTTTTATAGGACACGTCATAATCTTAACGCTGCTTGTGGAATAAAAAAACTTCACTGTCAGTGTATGTAATAATTATCCTTATATTATTATTAATAATAAAAAGAAAAGAAAAGGTTTAAGAAAATCGGGTTGGTGGGATATTTGATATTTCCCGCCAACCCATCCTCCCCTGTTAAACAAAACAGAGGAGGGTCCAAAATGAAGCAAAAGGGAGGGAGAAGAGAGCAGCCGACACCATCGGCCTTGGTGGCACCGGGAAGAGAAAGAAGTGGCTACTAGTGACACCGAGAGAAGAAGCATGGCCGCCATCGGTCAAAAAAAATAATAGAAATAGGAAAGAAGAGAAACGGCCGATCGACTGGAGAAAAAAAGGAGAGGGGCTTTTGGCATAAGCTGTGCCAAGGAAATATGAAAGAGAGAGAGGAGCCGAGTGAGGAAAGAAGATTGGGAAGAAAAAGAAAGTACAAAGAAGAGTGTGAGTGATCAATGAAGGGAGATAAAATCGGGAGGAGAAGAAGGAGTTGCGCACAAGGCAGCAGCGGAAGAGGAAATAACACTGAAACGAATAGGAATTAGGTGCCGATTTGGGAATGAAAGACTGAGTTTCAAGGCTTAAAGCAAAGGCCAAACACAGGGGACAAAAGGGGCTGAAGTAAGAGGGCTGAACCAGGTGCAAAGCTGGTTTTTTGGAGTTCCCACTGTGCGAAAATGAGGGTGAAGGTTTGCTGGTTGTCAAGGCTAAGTTTTGGGGCTTTCGTTGGTGCTGGAAAACAAAGGAGACAGGGCACCAAAAAAACTGAATAATGGGTTTTGGTGGCTGGAAAGGCTAAATTTTGGGCTGTAACCGAGGTTTTAAAAGGGCTGAATTAGAGGTTCTTTGGTGGCTGTAACAAGGGAAATGCAGGGTCCAACAACTTGAGTTATTGGTGTTGTAAACAGGGACGTTATAGGGGGTTTTTATGATGGGAACACAGCTTGAACAGGGCTGTAACAAGGGTATTTAAGGGTGTTGTTTGGGGCAGAAGTGAGGCGCGAAAGGAAGGGCTACTGGTGCTAGCTTCCATGATTGTTCGGTGCTAATAAGGGCAATGTTGGGCGGTTGAAATGGGGTTGAGGCAGGGAAGTATTAAGGTTGTTTCGGGCTGTGTTTTGAAGAACAGAACCAAAGGATTTAAGGAGCAATAAGGGCCGTTTCAGGTGGCTTGAAAAATGACTGTTAGGGGCTTGAACAAAGACTGTTAAGGGCTGTACACAGTGGTTTTAAAGGGTTGTATTTAGGGGCTGTGAGCTATTTCTTTCAACGCTGAAACGCAGCGGTAAAGAATGCAGTGAGTTGATGGCTGAAGAAGACCCCTTTAAGCACGATAGCTTGGCTGAGGTGACTGAGTTTTTAACACTGTTTGGGCTATGTTGGGAAGCTGACCAAGGTTGACCGGAGAAAAAAGAGACAGAAAACAAAGGACGAAGGGTAAAGAAAATTATTTTATTTCTATCATTTTATTAAATTGTTAAGTGAATTTATTAAATTTTTTAAGAGTGGATATGTGTTGTTTGAAAATGTAGAGAATATACAAATGATGATTAGAGCTTGACTGAGCTTGAAGAAGATTAAATCGCTAGCCTTGAAGTGTTGGGTAAGATACTTTTATAAGGTTGTGTTAGTATTATATTGTGTAGATGGGAAATGTTCTTGTGATTATTTGATATTGGAATATCGTTAAAGTATTCATAGAAGATTGATTATTAGTGTTAGAATATAGATATGGAATTGTGTTGGAATATAAAATTGAGTTATTATAGAGCATCCTGA
This sequence comes from Heritiera littoralis, assembly GCA_031772115.1. Classification (NCBI taxonomy): domain Eukaryota; kingdom Viridiplantae; phylum Streptophyta; class Magnoliopsida; order Malvales; family Malvaceae; genus Heritiera; species Heritiera littoralis. The sequence continues at coordinate 63,988 of JAPDPK010000063.1, forward strand.
GAATAGCATTAATATGTGATCAAGCATTAAAATAAGAAAGAGACTTATATAAAAGGAACTGTAGGTTGGTATTGTGAGTAAACTACAAGAGTTTGGTTTTGACTAAGGTTTTTAAATATTTTTATAACTTTAGTTTAATACAGAGTTGATTGGTTTTAATCAAAAGTATCGAAATGTATTGGATTGATTGTTAGATAAATGAATCGATTGTGAAAATTGAAATATGGTTTTATTGATTTTGTGATGATTTTTCTTTGATATATGGATGTGAGAGAAAGTATTGGATTGTATTGAATTAAAAGCACTTGAGCTATTGTATATATTGAAATGAATTACTTTAGAAATTGTGAGTTTTGAATGGCTTAGATTGGTTGAAAATTTTGAATTTTACCTGCAGGAGGTTTCAATTTTTTAAATGTTATACTGGCGATTTTAGATAAAATTGTCTTATGTGAAAGTTACTGTAATCCTGTATAAACGGAGATTTAGAAAGAACGATTAAAATGATTTATTGAGAAAGATTTTAAAGTATAGGGTTGAAATCGAATTTATGCTTTAGAGTTGAATGAGGCAATCATGAAACAATGATATTGGCATAACTTTAGGATCATGTGTACGTGAATTGGGATAATTACCTCATAATGATAATTGATATTATTCTTGGAGTTATTTCGATTTTTGGTTTGATAAGACGATTATGAAATATGATTTATGATACCTTGTGGAAATGAAATGGATAATAAAGGTTGTATAATTAGTGCTATAGAATATGAAATGTATCTTTTGTTAAATAAATTAGCAATTATGTGTAACATGGTGATTGAGACTGTAGTAAATTGTTTTATGGTAATGTGTGATATTGTGGATGATATTGAAATATAGATATCGTGTATTGATGTGACAATGTGATCTTGGTAAGAGTTATGTGATATTAGTGTTCTGGGATATTATCGGGATTATATTTATATACACAAGAACATATACGGATACTCACTATGATTTATGGACTGTGAGACAGATTTTGAAAAATTGAAAAGTGAATTGAGGTTAAAACTGTGTGGAGGATATTCTACATGAAAATGTGTATTTACACAATATTGTGACCTCAATAAGAGGAATGTGATCTTAGTAACCTATAGATGTTATTGGAATATACATTACATGAATGTATATTTACACAAATGTATCATGGATCTTATTGATGCCATTAGAGGTTTGATAGACTTATGTAATTGCTTAATGAATGATGGACACATAACCTATAGATGTTATTGGAATATACATGAATGTATATTTATACAAATGTATCGTGGATCTTATTGATGCTATTAGGGGTTTGATAGACTTATGTAATTGCATAATGAATGATGGATGACATTTGTGTCATGATCGCATATGAATGAATAATTGAGGCTACTGTAGATATACCTTACTGTAATTGCCTAATATGCACAGTATTGTATTGCATTGAATAATTATTTATCTATATCTTGATGTACTTAGGAATTCACTCCTGCATAGCGCATGTTTTCGTATTGTTTTAAAAGAGAAATCATTTAAAAGAAATGCATCAAAGTCTTTTAAGTGAAAGGAAATGTTTGAAATGACTAGATAGCCACAGACCTTGATATTTAACACTCATTTGGCATCATTCATGACATGTACAAATTGAGCATAAGATTTAATTATGCATTGATTTGAGAAATGACTTAGTTTTAAATGTTTTATTATGTAGACTGTCTTAAAGGATTTGAATAAAAATTTGAAAATAAATTTCAATTTATAGAAGACAGGTACCCTATGGAATGCTTATGTGGCATAGAGTATATATATTGTGTGGTTCTGCCTATGTGACATGGAACCCTGTTATATATACGTGATATGTACATGTAAATGTTGCCTGATGAGACCATTCCAGGTTGTCCGACAATAGTCGTGGATACATTCCTCAATTTCTAGCTAATCAGTGGGATTGATATGATCTATGATCATAGATAGATGCCCTTCGAGGGAAACTTTCCCATTGATAGCTATAATTGGTTAGAGATGATATGATACCAAAATAGGGATCCATGCCTAATCTCTCACTAAATGTTGAACGTTGTCTAGAGTATGGTTTACTATATGTGAACTCTAGAAATGATATATTTTTACAGTATATTGGATATTACTGAGATTGAATATGATTGAGATTGAATATGATTTACACTTGGTTTTATATCACAGATGATATGATCTGAGACTGTACTTGTTTTGAATACGTTTAAAAGTACATGCAATATGATTTTGAGATTGTATATGTTTCACACATGACATGTTTTGATATGACAATTGTTTTATAAAGCAGAATTTTTATATGTTACATATTAAAACTTGTCGTCATAATATATTTTGCACTGGTGCATAACATGTAATGATACGAGGGTACTTAGTGTCATTAGGGTATGATCAAATCAATATACAAATGATTTTGATTTCAAAATGATATTGGGGTATATATTTGCAGGATTCATGTATTTGCATTGGAGACGATATAATCTTAATTCAATTATTATATTAGTAACTTACTGAGCCTCTCTTATTAAACGAGAATTATTTTTTCAGATTGATTTAAGTTAAGGGATACGTTGGACAGTTTTAAAGATTTAATAGTGTATTGACTTCCAAAGTCCTCGTTATTGAATATTTGGTATTATAATACTTTCCTTGTATATGCTTCTATTTTCAGGCAAATTTTTTTACAGTATTGCAAGATTGGATATAAACTAGGATAATGAACGACGGATATAATGTTCTGATGCCATATGATATGTTTGTGATTAGTTGTGGATATTTGAATTGTTGAATTGGGAAAAGTTGCTTTGTTGCGCTGTATTAAATGAATTTAAATTGCAGGTGGTTAATTGGAGAAACTCATAAAATATAAGGAGGATAATTTCAATCTGTTTTTAAGTGCGAGCTATAAATGATCTTTTCTTATCTTAGAGAGTAACTTCAATTATATTTGGATTAAAGAATGGATGTGTGATTGAACAAGAATTGAGAGAAAAATTGATGATATCTAATTGAGAAAATTGTACATATATATACAGTCTTGAAGAGACTAAAAAAGGAAGAAAATCAACTACCTACTCCAAAATAAATAATTCCTATAATCAAGCTATTAATTCCTATAATCAAGCTATAATATTTACAGCTTATAGTTACGCCCTATAATCTTGTAACACTCCCTCTCAAGCTAGAGCATAGATGTCAATCATGCCCAGCTTGTTACAAATATAAGAAACCCGAGCTCCATTAAGAGCTTTTGTAAAAATATCTCCACAAAATATAAGGGGGATAATTTCAATTTGTTTTTAAGTGCGAGCTATAAATGGTTTTTTCTTATCTTAGAGAGTAACTTAAATTATATTTGGATTAAAGAATGGATGTGCGATTGAACAAGAATTGAGAGAAAAATTGATGATATCTAACTGAGAAAATTATACATATATATACAGTCTTGAAGAGACTAAAAAAGGAAGAAAAGCAACTACTTACTCCAAAATAAATAATTCCTATAATCAAGCTAGTAATTCCTATAATCAAGCTATAATATTTACAGCTTATAGTTACGCCCTATAATCTTGTAACACTCCCTCTCAAGCTAGAGCATAGATGTCAATCATGCCCAGCTTGTTACAAATATAAGAAACCCAAGCTCTATTAAGAGCTTTTGTAAAAATATCTCCTAACTGCTCTCCAATCTTCACATATGCGATAGAGATCAAGTTTTGTTGAATTTTCTCACGAAGAAATGACAGTCTATCTCAATATGTTTAGTTCGTTCATGAAAAACTGGATTCGAACCAATATGAATCGCAACTTGATTATCACACCATAGCTTTGCTGGAACTGAGATTTTAAGACCAACCTCAGTTAAGAGTTGAGAAACCCACATAACCTCACATAAGGCTTGTGCCATTGCTCGATACTTAGATTCTGCACTAGATCGAGACACCACATTTTGCTTTTTACTCTTTCATGAAACCAAATTACCACCAACAAAAACACAATAGCCAGTAGTAGACCTTCAATCAATCTTGGAACTCGCCCAGTCCGCATCAGAAAAGCACTTAATATTACTGTGACCATGATTTTGATACAGTATCCGCTGTCCAGGAGCTCCTTTCAAGTAACACAAGATTTGTTCTAAGGTAACCCAATGATCTACTGTAGGAGAGGACATAAATTGACTTACAATACTGACTGAGTAAGCAATATCAGGATGAGTCACTGTGAGGTAGTTCAACTTTCCAACTAATCTTCTATATCGTTCAGGATCATCAAGAACATCTCCATCCTTTATGAGCTGCTGGTTGGAAGCATTGGAGTACTGCATGGTTTGACTCCCAGTTTTCCAATTTCTGTTAACAGATCCAAAACATACTTTCTCTGAGATAGAAAAATTCCTCTTTTACTCCTTGCCACCTCAATTCCTAGGAAGTACTTTAGGTGCCCCAAATCTTTAGTATTGAACTTGCTCTACAGGAAAGATTTCAAGGATAAGGTTCCCTGTGCGTCACTCCCAGTGATAACAATATCATCTACATAAACAACAAGTAGAATGATGTCAAATGAGGACTGCTTATGGAAAACAGTATGATCAGATTTGCTCTTCCTCCTCCTAAACCTCTCTACTGCCTGACTAAATTTTCCAAACGAAGCTCAAGGAATCTATTTTAGTCCATAAAACGATTTTTGATGACGACAAACTTTCCTAGACTTCACCTAAGTAACAAACCCAGGTGGTTGCTCCATATAAACCTCATCCTAAAGATCCCCATGCAAAAAAGCATTTTTAATATCAAGCTGGTAAAGTGGCCAATCATATGTAGCTGCCAGAGAAATAAATAATCGAACTGAAGTCAATTTAATTAGCCATAGGGGAGAAAGTGTCAGAATAGTCCACTCCATATGTCTGTACATAGCCTTTGGCCACCAGGCGAGCCTTTAGGCGAGCTATGGATCCATCAAAATTAAATTTGACTGCAAAGACCTACTTGCATCCAACCGCTTTCTTACTAGCAGGTAACTCAACTAGATCCCAAGTATCATTCTCATACAAGGCATTCATTTCCTCAAGCATGGCATTACGCCACCCAGGATAGGATAAGGCTTGGTGAACAGTTTTGGGTATCCTTACAGAATCAATAAAGGCAACAAACGAGCAAGAAGCAGAGGACAAATGATCATAGGTAACATAAGAGGAAATTGGATAAGTACACTGGCGTTTACCTTTCCGAAGAGCAATAAGTAAATCAATGTCACTGGGCACTGGATCCGATGATGAAGAAGAGACTGGTGCTAGACTTGTCACAGGAGGATTAGGTCGTCGAGAATAAACTTAAGTAATAGGTGGTTTCGGTTGAAAAGGTGGTGGTGGTAATGGAACAATACTAGAGTCTGGACTGGTGACATGATATACTAGTAGATCATCATCCTCTTGTGGACACACAGGTGTAGATGGAGCAGTAAAGAAAGGAAGATGTTCATGGAATGTAACATCAGCTGACACAAAATACCTGTTCAAGAGAGGAGAAAAACACCTATACCCTTTTTGGAGATGAGAGTATCCTAGGAAGACACATTTAAATGACTTGGGGTCTAATTTGGAAACCTGCGGATGAACATCACGAACAAAGCAAGAACATCCAAAGATACGAGGTTCAACAGGAAACATAGATTTATTAGGAAACAAAATCGTATAAGGAATTTGATCATTTAAAACAAAGGATGGCATGCGATTAATCAAAAAACACACTGTAGAAATAGCATCAGCCCAAAACTGTTTAGGAACATGTGTCTGAAATAAAAGAGCCCTAGTAGTTTCAAGAAGATGTCTATTTTTTCTCTCAGCCACCCCATTTTGAGATGGAGTGTCAACATAAGATGATTGATGGAGAATTCCATTCTGAGTCATATAGGTTTGAGAAGAATCAAAAAAATATTCTTTGGCATTATCACTTCTCAATGTTTGTACATACACATTAAATTGGGTTTTTATTTCAGCATAAACAGTTTTAAAATGTGAAAGCACCTCAGAACGAGATTTCATTAAATAAAGCCAAGTCATACGAGAAAAATCATCCACAAAGTTAACAAAATATCTAAATCTAGTCTGAGACATAATGGGACATGATCCCCAAACGTCTGAATGTATTTGCTCAAAAGCATGACTAGCCCTTTTATTAACACGAGAAATAGAAGATAGACAATGATGTTTTGCCAACTAATAACACTCACAATCTAAAGAAGATACATCATGAAACTGAGGACATAACTTTAGACCTGGCAATCTTAGACACGAAACAAACACGATACGAATAAATGACACGAGATTAAAATTAAGTAAAATTAATGTATGAATATGGTAAAAGCTAAAAATAACATTTTGAGTTTTCCGTGTTGACACGAATTTTGACACGAAATTTTCGTGTTTTACACGACACAAACACGGTTTTACATGACACGAAAACGAATTATAAACACAAATTGCCAGGTCTACATAACTTTTTTAATAATGGTAAAGATGGATGCCCCAATCGACAATGAGCTTCAAAAGGAGATAAAGTACTAGAATAGGCAATGGTCCGGGGTACTTGGGTATCCAAGACATATAGACCTCTTGATTCTCGACCTTTACCAATAATCCTCTTCGTCATAAGATCCTGAAATAAACAATGATCAGGAAAGAATAAGATACAACAGTTAAGAGTATGAGTGAGTTTGCTAACAAATATCAAATTAAAAGAAAATTTTGGTAAACTCAATACGGATGACAACGAAAGTGTTGGTGTGGGATTGATATTGCCAGAACCAAGGACAGAAGAAATGGAACCATCTGCTAAGGTAGCTGAAGAAAGAAAAGTATGGGATTAGAAAGTGGAAAAGAGACTAGGATTACCTGCCATATGATCTGTTGCACCAGAATCAATGACCCACTGAAAGGAAGAAGAAAGAAGACATGTATTGGTTTTACCTGACTCAAGAAAGGCAGTGATGGATTGAGAAGAGTTCTTTAATGCTTCCTGATACTGGGAGAATTTCGCATACTCATCTACAGAAATTGTAATGGTATGATCTGACGACGGAGGAGGAGTATCACTTGTAGTTACAACACAAGCTGATTGAGACCCAAAAGACTTCTGGTTTTTCTTTAGCAATTTATGGCACATCCTTTTAGTGTGACCTGGTTCATGACAATAGTAGTAAACTACTCCCTTTGTGTCCTGATTTCCAGTATTCCGACCACTATTACTGCCACCTCTGTTACTATTTTGAGAACGAGACCGGCCAGTTGATCCATTATTCTGACTGACAAGAGCACTAGGTTGTTGTACAGGTGAGACATGAGAACCAGTATCTATACGGAGAACCTTAGTAAAGACCTCTTTTAAGGAAGTAATCTCAGGATTAGACAAAATCTGCGATTTAGCACCATCAAATTGAGGACTAAAGCCAGCCAGAAAACTCATAATAGCCATATGTTCACGTTGAGTCTGCTGAACTTTGATATCAATACTGAAAGGTAACAAGGCGTTCAATTCCTCATAAGTACGTTTGAAATTTATGAAATAGGTTTGCAAAGACTGATCCTGTTGTTCAGTCCGATAGAACGCCTTGCAAACCTAAAAAATATGAGAAATATTCTCTTTACCAGAGAACAGAAAAGCCAAATATTCCATCAATTCCTTTACAAACTCACAGTGAGAGACATAACCGATGTATTCATTCTCAATTGAATTACGGATTTGTAAAAACAGTTGAGCATCAATTCTGAGCCATTCAATACATGTTTCATCAGTGGGTGGGTCCTCAGTTAGATGATTACACTTAGAGATACTCCGTAAATACAAACGAATGGTCTTAGACCAATCTAAATAATTGGTCTCGTTCAATTTCTGTTCAGTAATTTTAGACAAAATGGGCATAACCAAGTTCTTTTGTTCAGCAGCCATTATAATTGTGATCATAAGAGAAATACACCCCAAACAAATAACAGAGACCGCCAGCAACAGCAATATGAAAGCAATAACAAACAATGGCAGCAGGTCTGAAGTAATATATCACAATACACCATCAGAGAAAAGAGATGTAAAAGGACTTTCTTGGTGAAGCTGAGGAGGGACCCAAACACACTTAAGAATGGTACGACCCAGATGTCACTCATACAAGTTGACCCAGAAAACCAAGAATATTGCTCACTTGGGTAGTGAAAAATTTCAGACAGCTGGACTTTGAATTTCGGGCTCTGATGCCATGTGATTGAACAAGAATTGAGAGAAAAATTGATGATATCTAACTGAGAAAATTGTACATATATATACAGCCTTGAAGAGACTAAAAAAGGAAGAAAATCAACTACCTACTCTAAAATAAATAATTCCTATAATCAAGCTATTAATTCCGATAATCAAGCTATAATTTTTACAGCTTATAATTACGCCCTATAATCTTGTAACATGATGGAAATGGTTTAGTGACTACACTGACACCGAATACAAACCGTAAAACGAAAAGGAAAAATTTAATCCGTAAATTTGTAAAGAAGGAAAAGCGTGGATATCAAGTGCAAATCCCAGCCTTCAGGTTGCGACAGTTGAGGTATTATAAGCTTTAAACATTTTATTTTACTGTAAAACTCTACAACATATTTTGATTTAATTACGCATTTTGAAAAATTAAGGGTTTATATAGTAAAATAAAGGGTTAAGCATTTAAATCCATTTTGTGCAAAAAAGTTAATCTATTAAGCTTTTATTTTATTAGTATATCTTATACTATAACATTTAACAAAGAATGCTTCAATAATCTATGATTTCTTTTTTATCTAGATGCCTTGACACAATGTTGAGTAAGGAAACATGTATATGTTCATAAATATCGTCATATCATTTACCACTACAACTAGCATTGCCTATTCATTTTACACTCTATGACTTTACCTGTAGAGATTAAATTTTTTATTAATTATCCTTGAAGAAATATGGGGTAAAGAATGGTGTTATCCCTAACCTACTTATGATTATACTTGTTAGTATACATGCTTTTGATGATGCTTGTTAAACTACTTTTGCATCTCTAACCTATACTAGCTTTTTATTGGATTCATGTATATATTTTTGCATTTATTTAATACTTATAATTGCCTCTCTCAAAATGAGAGTTTCCTCTCAAAATGAGAAATAATTCGTAAAGTCGAACCCCTAGTTTTCTATGGCCTATTTTTTTTCTAGAGTCTAGTGTAATCCATGAAAGTCAATTTAATCATTACTTTGATTCCTTAGTTTAAGTTTTCTTTTCGCGTCTTTTCTTTTTAGGTTTGCTTATTGATTTCTTTGCAAGGAAAAGTATTTATGTTACTACATTGGCAAGGTTATAGAGGATTTGCACTCTTGAATTAATCCAATCTTGATGGAGTTAAGGTGATACTAAATTTAATGAAGGATCTGGAGATTTGTTTGGATTATGCTAGAGAAGATCTATAGAAAGCTACTCAGCCGACACTGATAGGTAGCTTAATTGTAGGGAAGAAGTTGAATAAAAGAGAAGTGTTAGGTGGATTATAGATTATGTGGAGTAAAAAGGATTTAGAAGCAGTTTGGGAGCTAAATAATAATGTGTTTGCTATTGCTTTCAAGACTAAGGAAAACATGGATGATGCAACTGAGAATAGTCCTTGGACTATCATGGGACATTGTTTGAACCTTAGAAAATGGGAGGTGAATATGGTGATTCATGATATTTGCTTTACGAAAGTTAAATTCTGGATACAGGCACATAAATTACCTTTGGAAATGCTCATTATGCATAATGCTGAGAAGATTGGAAGAATGATAGGAGAACTTGTTAGTATTGAAGATTCAGTCTAGAAGAATGGTTTTAGGAGGAGTCTCTTGAGATTAAGGGTGGTAGTTGATGTTGAAAAGCCATTGATTCCAAGTTTTTAGGCGCGAAAATCAAGTGGAGGGAAGGTTTGGGCGAAGGTGAAATGTGAGAAGGTGGCTGATTTCTGTTTTCAATGTTGTTATGAAATTATGCAAAGAGGAGGATATAAATGATTTTGATGGAAATGGAAGGAGATGATTTGGATTATGGATGAAAGCTATGCCAATTAATGAGGTAAGAACTGAAAAGATTTTTGAGGAGGAGAAGGTAAGAAATATGGGAGAAGACAGTGGTTCATGGTGTAAGGGAGAAAATACTGGGGAAAGGGTGGCGCGTGAGGAAAGTCTGGGGCTGAGGTGCCTGGAATATGCCAATCAGTTGAATTAGGTAGTTCAGAGGTTCAAGAGGCTGGAATTTCTGGTTTGTATTCTCTAACTGTCAAAGAAGCGTAAATTGCTGTTAAGAATTCTCTAACAGTCAAAGAAGTGGTATTTCTATTAACAATTCTCTAACTGTCACAAAAGGAGTCGAAATTTCTGTTGGAGAGTTGCAAACAGAAGGAGAAGGAATTTTGACACGTGGTAAGCAAAAAATAAATTCTGATATTTATAGTTTTGTTGAAAATGCTACAATAACTGCTAGTTTTAAAAACAGAGATAATTGTTTTGATATTTTTTGTGAGTGTGCTAGTGAGGTTGATATTAGGACTAGGAAAGGTATTGATATATTATTTGAGAAGAAGTTAGTTCTAAGTGGTGATGATGATACTCTGGTTGGTTCTAATGATTTTGGTAGGAGTTTAAAAGATAATATAGGAGATAGGAATTGGGTAGGGAATAAAAGTTTTGATGATAGAAAGGGTGTGAATTGTATAGTAATATATGAAGATATGGGTAGAAGTGGTGAGAAGGATGGTGTAGATGAAATTAATAATGACTGTAAAAAAATTCAGTATTTTGTGGAGTTGCCTCTAGAAGATAATGTTGAGGTGAGTGAATTGGTTAAACAAGGGTTTGTTTCGAGTATCAATGAGGAGATTCTTGTTGCGAGAATAAGGAAAATTAATTTGAAAAGATAGTTATTAGCTCTTGGGGATGATGTTGAAATAAATTTTGCAAAAAGGTGCAGGAAACAGTTACTTGGGTTGGAATATGGGGTCTTGAGAATAGTAATGAGAAGGAAAAGGATAAAATTGTGGTGAGTTTTAGTAAGGGTAATGCAGATGGGGAAAAAAAAGAGGACGATTGGTAAGCAAAAAGTTTAAGGATAATCAATTGGAAGAGGGTTTATGGGATGGTCTTATTAAGATCAGTGAAGATTTTGCTATTTGTGGACAACGTAATGATGATTGGGGGAATTATATGGTTGAAGGTTTTGGTGACTGTCCTTTAACAGCCATTAAAGAGACATGAAGCTCATTTTTTGGAACAGTCAAAGGATTGGGTCTCCCTTGACAGTTCAAGCTCTTAAGAAGCTTATAAGGAGATACAACCCTCAATTTCTCTTTTTGATGGAAACAAAAAATAAGAGGAGAAATTGGAATTGGTAAGGAGAAGAATGCAATTTGATATAAGTTGTTATATGGAGCCTATCTTAGTGGTGGTCTTGCTATTTGGTGGAATGATGATTAAGATGTTAAAGTGTTGGGTAGTTGTAAGAATTTGATTGATATGGAAATTGTAGAAGATGGTTTAGGTGATGTGATTAAAGTGTATTGGGTCCATGGGTCACCTTATTATGATGAGAGGCAAGAGGTATGGAAGTTAATTGTGGACAGAAGTAGAGGAATTAGCAATCCTTGGTTGTGTGTAGGTGATTTTAATGATTTTCTTTATCATTATGAAAAGGAGGGTGGGAAGGTTAGAGCTGAGAAGAAGATAAGGTGTTTTAGGGAGATGATTGAGAATTGTAGTTTAATTGATCACCATTTCAAGGGACTGAAATTTACAAGGGTTAATAAAAGAGATGATAAGATTATTAAAGAAAGAATTGATAGAGCTATGGTTAATTTGGTATGGTTAGAGAAGTATCGAAAAACCCAAGTGGTTAATCTTCCCATTGTAGGTTCAGATCATTCTCCGGTGTTGGTTGATTTTGAGTTTAATGATACAAAATGACCTAGACAGTTAAGATTTGAGATTTTTTGTATGGAGAAGGATGAATGTGAAATAGTGGTTTGAGAGGGATGGAATTTAGATGTTATGGGTTCAAGGGGGTATAGGCTGATAAAGAAGTTAGGTAAATGTAGGAAGTTGTTAATTGAGTCAAGTAAGAGGGTGTAAAAAATGAGAAAACTATTTCTAGTATAATGGAAAAATTGGCTATTGTTTAAAGTGAGGTGCATACTGCTCAAGGTCCATTGGAAGCTGAAAAATTAACGAGGGATTTGGGTGATATTTGGAAGAATGAAGAGATGTATTAGTTCCAAAGATCTCGAAATAAGTGGTTAAAGTTTGGTGATAAAAATACTAGGTTTTTTCACCATTTTACGATGAAGAGAAGAAGCCAAAATAAAGTAGTGAGAATTAAGAATGATTTTGGAGAATGGGTTAAGGATGAAAGTGAGATTCAGGAGATGTTTTGTTCGTTTTATAAGAATCTGTTCAAGATCGATGTTGGTAGATCATGGGAGAACATTATAGAAGATGTGCCTAAGTTGGTTAATGAAGAGATGAAAGGTGAACTTTTGAGGGAATTTACAGAGGAGGAAGTTAAGATTGCTGTTTTTGAACCAGGAGGAACTAAAGCACTTGGCTTGGATGGATTTTGTGGTTTTTATAAAAAATATTGGGGTATAGTGGGAAAATGTGTTGTCCAAGCCATGAAGCGGTTTTTTCAGTCAGGAAGGTTGCTTTGGGAGTAGGTTTTAACTCAAAAGAGGCAAAGGATTGTCTCTGCCAGAGGAAACAGTAAAAAAAAAACTTCAAGCATTTCAGTGCAAAGAATAAAAAGAGAAAATAAAGAAATAGTGCAAGCTCTTGGTGAAGTCGAGAAGGGTATGAAGGGAGCTGGATCTTGACATAAGTGAGGCTAAATAGGAGCTCTCTCTCTCTTTCTCTCTGTGAAACAAAGGCGTTTGATAAAAGTAGGGGCTGCCGTATGGGGTAGCCTGATCAGGCTTGAAATAGTGTTGTAGCAGCAAAAGGCGAGTTACAGGGGAGTCTCATTCTAGAATGAAGCAACAAAGAGAGGTATGCTAGTCTTCCACATTTCGGGCAAAGGCAAAGCAGCAACAGGGTAGTTGCTAACCTCTCCACCTTGTGGCAACATGACACCTGTAGTAGAAGCTCACGGCTGGAGTGGGGGCTTCCTCCTAGGCAAATGCAAAACAATAGCTAGACTAGGGGAAAGCAGCAACTGAATCGGTGATAAAGGGCAGGGGCTGTGCTCTCCAGTTCAAAATAGAGAAGCAAAGAAGTGTCTCCATTTGAACTGTGAGATATACCTGAAGAAGAGGCGTGAAAACAAAAAAAAAAAGAAAGAAGGGCTGATCCTGGTGGTTTGTTCATGAGGGGTGCAGTAGCTATGAAGGTGTTGTGGGCTGTTGTAGGCTCAATTCAAAAAAAACCTTCTTGTGGTATTTTGAAGGAAGTAAAAAGCTAGGAACATGGCTATAATAGAGTTTGTTTGAGGTGTTTTAAGGTTGGAAGAGAAACGTGCAAATGAGAGGCTGGAAAAGCTATCTTTTAAGGTTAAAGTGGAAAGCAGAGGACGTGAAAGAACAGGGGTTATAGCTCGACAAAATCCTAAAAGAAATGGGGTTGTAAGGGATGTTTCCTCGCCGGAATTGAGCATAGAAACTAGCTGGAACCGAGAGGTAAGGACCTCTCTATGCCTTGGCTCAACTGTAATTTATATTAAAGGATTTGAAGCAGCAAAATGAGCTGCAAAGAGTGAAGACCGAAAGGTAAATGTAGAGAAACAATAAAGGGCTGGCCTGAACTAAAAAGAAATGTGATTGAGTGAAGGTTGACCCAAGAGTCAATGAAAGAGCAAAAAAAAAGGGGGACTGAAATTATCAGTTCTTGACAGGGCAATTGCAAGAGTTTGGCTCGGTTTGGAGCTTAAGTTGAGAGGGGTAAGGACTCTTTAAGTTTAGCATTTAAGCATGTAAATATTGATGAGGCAATGGATGATTTAAACTTGTTGGAAACATGTTATACAGGGACTGTTATATGCCTATGTGTACACACATCTGTACATAAATGTATGTATATTTATCACGGTAATGAGGAATTAAAATGTGGTGTAGGAATTTATTGGAGGTCTTAAAGAAGTGGAGATTCAAAGAGAGCTTGGGATAGGCTCAGTACTCAAGAAAACAAGGGTAAGTGCACGAGTCTTATGTATTGATATAGGTATGTGTATGTATACACACACACACACACACACACACCAATGGTGTGGTAATGAAAAATGTATTCTTGACGTAGAAGTGAATTGGATTAATTGCGATTTTAAGTTATATGTTTTAATACATAATTAAGTATAATGATGATGAATTATTGAGACGGAAACGAATTGGTTTGTAGTGATTTGGTGCAGTAAAGAAGCTTGAGTTTGATTTGGAAGCTAGAGGAAGAAAGTTGCGAAGATTCAGGTAAGTGGGTTAAGTAAGCTTTACTAGTACCATTTCGTAGGAAATATTTAAATTTCTTTAATCATTAAGCTAGCTTATGAATTAAGGGGCGAAATGTCGTTGATCGGGCTACTAAGGCAAGATGTAAAGAAATGTTTGAATTGTGAATCTGGAAAATGCTTGGGCTGGAATTGAAATACTGTTTTTTGTGTTGTGTGTTGTAGCCAGCCAAGTTCGCATGTGAGTGACATAAAAAAACTCTAATTTTGATACTCTTATATGAAACGGTCATTGTGTCTACGTAAGTTAAGTACATATGTGCATGGTCCGTATTAGACTACACTTAGTAGTAGAGCAATAAGCATAGAGCAGCTTTCATTGATGCATACATGCTTTCACATATAACATATTTTAATACAAGTTATTTTATGCATGAGTTTTTATAACGAATTGCATATTGTTTAGCTTAAAAATTTCTAGTTTGAGTTGACTTTGAAATAAATCGAAAATCTTGAATATTTAAAGCTCGAAAATGCTTGGGCTGGAATTGAAATACTGTTTTTTGTGTTGTGTGTTGTAGCCAGCCAAGTTCGCATGTGAGTGACATAAAAAAACTCTAATTTTGATACTCTTATATGAAACGGTCATTGTGTCTACGTAAGTTAAGTACATATGTGCATGGTCCGTATTAGACTACACTTAGTAGTAGAGCAATAAGCATAGAGCAGCTTTCATTGATGCATACATGCTTTCACATATAACATATTTTAATACAAGTTATTTTATGCATGAGTTTTTATAACGAATTGCATATTGTTTAGCTTAAAAATTTCTAGTTTGAGTTGACTTTGAAATAAATCGAAAATCTTGAATATTTAAAGCTCGAAAATGATTTTTCTGCCAGTGTTTTGAAATCCATGGAAGTTAAGAGCTACACAAGAAAACTGTTTTCCAATATGTTTTTCGAGTGCAAGCAGATCCGTTGACCTCCGAGTCACTTGAGTCTATTGAGCCTTGCTCTAGGTTCTATTACTTGTCTGTTGAGCTATATGCTCTAGACCTTTAATATCAGTATCTGCGCCTTACGAGCCTCGAGCTCTAGGCATTATCAGGCTTGTCTGTAAAACCAGCAGACAAGTTCCCGCTCTCAACTGATTAGCGAGACTAGAGTATAATATATGGCCCTAGGTATTGTGTTGCTTGCGACACTTACTCCATCACTAACTAGGATGGATATCAGTATCAATATCAGTTATCAGGGATTCATGCCTAAACTCTATTAGTATTCGCTTTCAGTATTTTAAGGCTTCATGCCTAGTTTGATTGATTTTCAGTTTTTTGTATGACTATCTATTGAACTAAATGCATCAGAAACCTATTTTGATATCTGTATCAGTTTTCAATATCTCAAGGCTTCGTGCCTAAAGTGAATGATTGTCAGTTTTCAGTATTACTCTTTACTTTGAAGTAAGTGCATCTGAATTCTGTTTGGAGTCAGTAATTGTTTCAGTACTTGAGGCTTCAAACCAAGTCTATTGATTTTAAATTTTTGTACGATTATCCGTTTCGAACTAAATGTATTAGAACTCAGTTTCCAACTTTAAGCATACGGAACGTTGTAGGGTTGAATACTTTGGTCACATTATGGCATCGAGTCAAGTGGTTGTTTCTTCAAGTATCATGTTGAGACTCGGGGAAATGAAGTACTTAAGATATATTGCTAATTAATACCCCGTACAATCTTAGCCTTAAGTAAGAGTCCATGTAGGTACATTCAGTGTACAGGACGCAACGTCATGCATATATGTCATCTTATTTGCTATCATGCATACATGTACATATAGACCGACATGAGACTAGTATTTGTTTACTTAAACTACAAACTGAGCCGTGGTTTTGCTCACCTCTTTCTAAAATCATTGCAGATCATACGAGCTAGACTCCACACTCGGAGTTTCATTGCGAGCCTTGGAAACAGCATTTATTAATGATACTTGTCTTGTCCTTTGAGTGCTACTTTCGCCATTTTAAGGTATATGGATCTTATATAGATGTTAGTTATCATGTATGGACATTATAGGGTACATAGTACATGTTTAATGAAAATATTTTGGGATGTAACTTAGGATTGCTCTAGATTATTATAGACTAGTATGATTATAGAGTGCGATCCGGGAAATGATTGATGTATGACAAATATGGGCTTTGTGGAATGCTAATATATTCAACTGATGATTTTGGAAATATGTGTAGTATATGGTGATACAGACTGTAAATTGTGGAATTGAAATATGTTGTTGGGAATAGTTGTTATTTTACAGGTTATTTATTGGGAAAATTGATTATATATAAGGGGGAAGTTTTCAATCTTTTTCTTTTGATAGTTTAACCTTAAATTAAAGTATCAAGTAAGTTGATTTGCCTTAGGAGTTCACAATTTTAATGGTGAATGTAAAGTTAAATCGGACTGAGAAATGCGAAATTAGTTAGAGGTGACACTGATACCGAATACAAACCTTAAAGTGAAAAGAAAAAATTAATTTGAAAAATGGATAAACTATAATAAAGTGAAAGTGATAAGTGCGCGTCACGGTCTTCGGATCGTGACACTCATGTCTTGCTTAAGTATTTTGTTGTTTCTATTTTGTTGCTATGTTCTATAAGTTTGAAGAACTAATAAAGTATTTCAGGCAAAAAAAAAAACCCATAATTGCGAGTTTATTATATAATTGAATGATTAAAGCCAACAACTATTTCAAATTGAAAATTCAAGAACATGAATGTGAAGAACAATATGGATTGGATTGAATCAATCTAATCTCAAACCCCCTCCCCAATTCAAAAATAAAACCCCTAAAGCTGAATGCCTAAAGATTGAATAATTAATGTTAGAAATTTCTTAAATACCTTGATTGCTTATAATTGAATATCTTTAAATTAAAGAATTGAATTGAAGCAATGTATCATAGCTTGAGCTGTGATTTTTGATCAATTGATAGCAAAAAGGATTAAAGAAAAAGAATGAATAGAAGACTGAGAGAAAAAGAACTTTGTTTTTTCATTTCATATTTTTTTTCATCTGTTTACAAGGTTCATATACCCTATTTGTAGTACATTACTGAGCTGTACATAGGACAAATGCAAGGAATGAATAAAGGAAATGACATAAAAGAAATTACAGTGTAAAAGGTTGTCTATCAGTCTCATCGTGGTATGCCACATTCACCAGGTTGTTATGCCTGTCCTTATGTCTTGATTGCCTTACCAGCATGGCAGTTGTTAGCTACCAACTCCTTTCCAACCTCACAACCTTTCCTCAATACTAGTTTAGCTAATTTGATCCTCAATTCTAGTTTAGCTAGTTTGATCCTCAATTCATTATCAGACTTGTTGTTACCCTGCTCTGTAGCTACCCTGCTCCTACAATTGATCAAATTCATTACACAATGGGGAGTGTATTTTCAACTTCTAGTGCTCAATTTCCTCTCCTCTAATCCTTGAAAAACCTAACACTACTATCAATCTAAGGCAACCAAAAATTAATGAATAATCTTGATTGATCAAGATGAAATTAAAAGTAATTGAGAGATGCGTTTTCAACTTCTCTTATACCCCAGACTTCTCTTGAATAATCTTGAAAATTAAAGAAAAATAAACTTGAAAGAAACACTAGAAAACTGAAACTAATGCTAGAAACTGAGTTAACTCTTGAAAAATTACAATGTTGTAAGAAACTAATTCAACAACAAGATTAAAAAAAAATCAAAAACTATCTATAATTGTGAAGGCTGCAAATTTCATACCGATTTTGTAAATAAATATAAGACATCAAATAAGCTAAGTATTGAAATTTAGTTTGTACTTCTGATTTTTTTTTAAGTATTGGAAACAAATATTTTATTTATGAGCATTTAGCAATAAATGATTAATGCTAATATAATTTAGAATTATATAATTAAGTTCAAGATATATATTAATTTAATAAAGAAAATAAATTAATATTTTGTACATTTGTGAAATAAATCAATAAATTATATAAATGCACATGCAAACATATGTGCAAGCATATATAAGTGAATAGATAATCAAAAGAACAAATATATATATTTTCATTTAATCAAATTAAGGATACAAGTGTATTAAACTAAGTGTGATATACACATGAGTATATGGATATATATATATATATATATATAAATATATATATATATATGCATGTGTATAAGAAAATATAAAAAAAATTAAGTATAAACTATAAATAAGTTAAAATAAAGGAAAATAAAATATATGGATATTACTATTATGTATATATATTATTAAAAATATATATAAATCATATATATAATTGAGATAAAAGAAATATATATATATATATATATATGAATATAGATAAATACACCATATAAGAGATATATAATATATATAAATTAGGATGGGAAATGTGATTATATAATATAAAATAAACTAAAAAAAGAAAAGAGAGGGAAAATCGAATGGCTTCTTTCGGAAGCCATCGGCCCCCTTACCTGCTGCTACGTGAAAAAAAAAAGAAGAAAAGGGCAGAGGATTTACCGAATCCTCTGCCAAAACCAGAACCCAATCAAAAAAAAAAAAAGAAGGAAAGAAAATTGCAACAGATCGAGAGAGAGAGGGCAAAGGGGATAGTCGAAAAGAAGGGGAGCCATAGCGATCTGGTGAGAAGAGAAAAGAAAAAAGATGCAACAGCGGCTTGAACGAGAGAGAAAGTGTGAATTGCAGTGAAAGGAAAGGGAGTGGATTGAAGGAGAAAAGAGAAAGACCAAGGAACTGCAACAAGGAAAGAGAATGAGGGAGAGTAAGTAGGCTGCAGCAAACCGAAAGATGAGGAAGGAAAGAAATTTTACTGCGGCAAAGTTGTATTCGGTTGGTTAAATGGTTAGAAAACTAAAAAGAAAACAATGTGGGTTTTAGATGCTAGTTAAGGCTGGCATGTCATGACCCGAAGGCCGTGACGTGCACTTGACTCTTACAGTTATTCCACTTACCAAATTTACGAACTAAATTTTTCCTTTTCGATTTATGGTTTGTATTCGGTGTCAATGTAGTCACTAAACGATATTCACTTATCTTTTCTCATTTCGATTCAACTTTACTAACTTATTATTTGATCCAAAAGTAAGTAAAATAACTCTCTAAGGCATATAATGATCATTTTTAATCCATAATGTACTCTTGCCTAAAAATCAAATTGAAAATATCCATCCTTATATTTAGAAATTTCCCCAGACAAAGAACCTATAAAACATTATCACTAATCATAATCCAATAATACCAAATCAATTCCGCTATCCACACATTCACATCATAGTGTAATTCATCAAATAATTATCATGTCAACATTCCTAATATCCACCATTAATTATCACATACATATCAAATCCAACATCACAATCGATCATCATATCACTCTCAAAATAATCTAAAACGATCCTAAGTTACATCCCATGACACAAGCAAACTATATTGTGTAATCTTTACAGAATGTGCATGCAAACAAAATAATACATTATCTGTATGCCTCGTAAAATAGCGAAAGTAGGCTCAAAGGACACTGGTATGTACCTAAGCTTGGTACGATCCCTGATGGCCTACATAGAACTCTAAACGTGGACTCCAGCTCATATGATCTGCGGTGATGTTTGAAAGGGGTGAGCAAACCACTGCTTAGTAAGTAGTTTAAGTAAATGCATGCTAGGCTCACGTTGATCTACATGCATGTGTATGCATGAAATAGAAAATAAAGTGACATGTATGCATGATACCATGTCTTGATGCCGGATCTATCTATTCGGACTCATACTTTAAGGTTGAGGCTGTAAAAGCTATTAGTCTGAATGATACCCTACGACCTCAATTCCTTAAGCCTCAACACGATACTAAAGAACACAATCACTCGTCACAATACTACAATGTTAATAGGATGCATAGCACTACAATGGTAATGTGCTTAGTTCAAAATCGATCAGTTCAAAACGAATTCACAATGTATTTATTCAAAACCAAAATCACTAACCACTCGTTCAAAACAGATTACTGATCACTTTAGGCATAAGCCTTGAGATAATAAAGTCGATATTGATATAGAAACAATTCCTTAAACACATGGTTCAAAATCAATAATTGTACTGAACTGATACTGATAAGGTTAGGCCAAAGGCCTCTGAATACTAAGACCAAATACTGATAAAAATATATTTTTCTGATGCATTTAGTTCAAAGTCGATAATCGTAGTAAAACTGAAAAATCAATAAGTTTGGAATAAAGTCTCAAATGTTGAGAACTAATTCAAATAACGAAACAGTTTTCTAATACACTTAGTTTAAACACAACTACTATGCACTAAGTTCAAAACACAATCACTATGCACGAGTTCAAACATGGTCATTATGCACATGAGTTCAAAACACTGTCATTATACACTGAGTTCAAAACAAATAATCTTATGAAAATAGATACTTGATGGAGTTAGGCAAAATGCCTATAAATACTGAAAATTGATGCTGAAATCAAAACAGATAAGGTTTAAGCATGAAGCCTCAAATATTGAATTGAAACTGAAATTCAAAACAGATATTGATAAAGTTTGGCAGAGAGCCTCAAATACTAAACTAAAACTGAAATCCAAAACGGATATTGATAAGGTTTGGCATAAAGCCTCAAATACTGAACTGAAACTGAAATCAAAACAGATACTGATAAGTTTTGGCATAAAGCCTTAAACACTGAACTGAAACTAAAAGCAAAACAGATACTGATAAGGTTTGGCATAAAGCCTCGAATACTGAATTGAAATTGAAAGCAAAACAGATACTAATAAGGTTTGGCATAAAGCCTCAAATACTGAACTGAAATTGAAAGCAAAATAGATACTGATAAAGATTGGCATAAAGCCTCAAATCACTAAAAATCGATACTGATAAAGTGTAGGCAAAGATCCCGGATAATTGATACTGATACTGATGTCCATCCTAGCTAGTGATGGATAAGTGTCGCAAGCAACACAATACCTATGGCCATAGAGTTATTCCAACCCCGCTGTGCAGTCGGGAACTGGAACTTGTCTGCTGGTTCTCCAAACAAGCCTGATAATGCCTAGAGCATGAGGCTTCTAAGGCGCAGATACTGATACTGAAAGTCTAGAACACAAAGCTTGATAGACGGGTAATAGAACCTAGAGCGAAGCTCAATAGGCTCTGAGTGACCCGAAGGTCAATGGATCTGCCAAAATCAAATACAAAACGAAAAACTAAGTACTAATCAAAAGCCTTCAAATTTAGGAAACAAATACTGATCGAAACCTTTAGAACGAATTACTGAATACTAATCGAAATCCTTTAGTTTAGAAAATGGATTACTGAGTATTATTCAAAATCTTTTAGTTCAGAAAATGGATTACTGATCAAAACTAATTTAGCAAGACGAAATATGTTGTCAAAAATCAAAGGTACAACATTATGCCAATTGGGCTCATGGTTTTCAAAACATAGATCAAAACGGTTTTGGTGTTCCCAAATATGCATAAAAGCCCTTTGTTACAAAGTTAGTCTCAAAACTATGCTTTTCAAGTTAAAGCTTAATACCGAGTATTACAGCGCTTATGCATAAAATAGTTCTAGTCAAAACATGCTATGTGTGAATTCACTTATGCATCAATAGAGTACCTCTACGCACTTTGCATGGTTACGTAATGAGATTTTAATACAGACCATGCACATGTACACTTAGCCAAACAGATTAAATAGACTAATTCATGCAATACCTAAACTCCTAAACATTTTATTTCACACAACAGGTAAGCTTGGCCGGCCACAACACACAAATCAGAAAACACAATTTCAATCCCGGACCAAGCATCATTCAAATTTAAAGTTTGATCATACCTCATATCTTACCTTAATCGCTCGATCAATAGCATCACAATGCTTAAATTTGAAAGCTAGGAAAACTATTTATAAAAATTAAACATCTCCTACGAGATGATACTAGCGAAGCTTTACTTAATCCACTTACCTTAGTGCTTAGCAATCATCTTCCTCGAGCTTTCCAAATCAAGACTTGAGCTCCTAACTGCTCCAAGTCACTACAAACCAATTAATTAATATTTCAATAATATGTCTTAATTACATTTAATCATCTATTAAAGCATGTCTTAGAGCCACAATTAATAGAATTCACTTCTATATCGAGAATTTATCCTTCGTTATCTCTTTAATTGTATGTGTATACACATGTATATACTTCAACCTTCCTCGTCGTATCAATAATATTTACAAATATATATTTGTTTATTTCATATATACATAGAGAGAGAAATATATGCCTTGACCTTATATGTAACAAATTCTCTTACTCATATTTATATATATATATATATATATATTCACATCACTCTTAAATCCAAATATAATGTTCTTACCCTTGTTTAATAGGATAGCAAAAGCCTATTGCCTCGTTTCCTCCTCACATTTTCTGTTTAAGCCTCCCACACAGCCACATTACAGCTACAAACATGAAGAGAAAGGGCATTATTTGAACCCTCTAAAGTTCCCTCATGTGTCTCGGTTCCAACTAGTGCCCAAACGTACCCCTGTACTAGCCATGTGTTTTAGCCCTCAACTCCCTCACTGCCTAGCCAAATGTCAACACCAGACTCCCTTGATCAGACTTTCACGCATGTCCCCTGTTGTCACGCCATACTCAGCCTCAATGATAGCCACTATACGCCCCTGATTAGCTAAGGATAGCAAGGTCGGCAGCTCTCTTGTTTTGGCTTGATGTGTTACTATATCTCTTTACCGGTACAGCTGCTATTTCGGCTCCATTCTAGCAATTGACAAGGCAGATATAATACGCTAAAGATGGTGGTGAGTGGGGCCATACGGTAGGCTTAGGGTCTCTCTTCTTTTTCCCCTTTTCCTTTTCTCTTTTTTTTTTCTCCTTTCATCTCCTTCACCTTTAGTTCTTCTTGGTTTGTAGCAAGAGTGACATGGTTGACACACTATTCACCGACAGCGGCTGAGCAGGACTTCCTTCAATCGTGAATGGTGTGTCGTTGCCCAGCAAGAGAATCACGTATTGAGTTCCTCTCTTACTGTAATGTTGCCCTGTTTTTGCTAAGAACAGCAGCCCACTCTCCAATCCTTAATACCTGAAAGGAAACCTCTAATTTTTGCTGCTACCATCCACATTTCTCTTGCCCCTTATTCTTCTGGGTTTTTGTTCTCTACCCTCTCCTTTAGTTGTTGAGAACACTGCTCCTTTTTTCATCATTTTTTTTCTTGTTGCTCCACTGATTACTCCCATGAGCTACCCTCCTTTGTATCGATAATGGCATTAAAGCTTAGTGGGGGTTTTTGGCTAGAAATTGCTTCTCTCTCCCTCTTTTAATTGCTTGAGTTTTTCTTTTTTTTGGTTTTGCAGATGATTTGAGTCCTCTTTGCCTTTGTTTCAAAATTTCTGCTCTAATGTTAGTGGGAGTAGTTGGCAGAATTGGATGGCTTCCACGGAAAGCCAATCACAAATTTTCTTTTCTTTTCTTTTTTTATTTAATAATAATAAACTTATATCATAAGTGTTTATATATATTTTGTTTCATTATTTATCTATTTATTATTATTTTTAATGATATATCTATATCTATTTGTTTTTCATATGATAATCTATAAATTTCATCTTACTATACTTAATATGTGTGTGTATATATATTTATTTATCTTTATATCCATATAACCACATGTATATTTTATTTATGTTCATATAATCATATCTCTTATTTAATTTAATATAATTTTCCATTTAATATATCTCTCTTTATTTATAAGTGTGCCTTTAATTTATTTTTGCTTCAATTAATTACTTGTACACACATATATATATATATATATATATATATATATATATATATACAGGTATCCTTGGACATGCATATTTATATATACTTATTCATCATATTATTATTATTCCACTCAAGTATTCGTTTATACATGTATTTCTAAGAATGCACACATGCATGCATGTACGTTGCATGCGCTACTTGGGGTACACGTCTACATTCATACGTAGCTCGGACAACACATATATATTGCATACATGTATATCTCTTTTGCATCCCCGACTTAATTATATATTCAGAATTTCATTCTTGTGTGTCGAGACAAGGTAGGTGCATTCAAAATTCTCAAAATCACTTAATTGCACTTAGTACTTATACGAGTTACACATGAGTACAAAATTAGGGTAGGGAAATTTAGGGTTTTCACATGGCGTTAGGCTCGGTTTTGTGACTGCGTTGAGGTTGTTAATAGAGGCTTTCAACAAGGTTGATTGTGAGCATGTTAAGGTGGCTAATGGTGGAGGTTTGACAACTGCAACGAAGGCTGAAGAGGACAGACAAGCAGCTAGAATTTGAAGCTGTCTCTCTCTAGTAAACAAGATAACAACCGGGCATTTTGTCTCTTGCCCAACAACCGACAATGCAAAGGAGGTTGGCCAGCTAGGAATCAAGGGAGTAAGTAGGTGAGGATTTAGTTTTCAAAATGGATTGTGAAAGAAATATTTATAGGCCATATTAAGAGATTTAAGCATTGAAATTTTTAGTGAATTGGGAATTTGCAAGAATAAGTGTTAACAAGGTGATTTAATGTTCATGTTGATAACCATGAGGTGTATGTATATGTAGATAGATACCCATGCCATTAGTGTAATATATATGTGTGTGTGTGAAACAATATATATATATAATCATGAATGTGCAGAGGATAGGAAATGACTTAAATAATTATGCTTCGAAGATGTGTATTCTTTGCACATGATTAAGCATAATGAGGATGAAGTATTGAGATGGAAACGAATTGGTTTATAGTGATTTGGAGTGGTGAAGAAGCTTGAGTATTTGATGTAAAAGCTTGAAAAAGATATTGGCTAAGGGATTGATGGAAATATATATATATATATATAGATATATATATATTTATATATAAAGGCATTATTAGTGAAATAAGGAAAGATGAATTCCGAGTATAGGGTTTGAGTTGGAATATTTAGTGAAAATGAAGTTATACGAAATGTAGCTAAGCAAGTCTTTCAAGTATAAGAGATTATACACTTGGTTGAGATTTGTATGTGTAAATATAAATATATATTGTACACATCTATAATTGCCAATATATATGTGTATATATATGTACACACACGCAGAAAGTATACGGCAGTGAAGAGTTAAATTGGGCATGGAAATAAACTTAGTTAATTATGATTTTGTAAGACCTGTGTCTTAGGATGTAATTCAGTCGAATGGTAGTGAGTTATTGAGATGGGAAATGAATTGTATTTGTAGTGAAACGGAGCAATATTGGAGCTTGAAGGTGGATTGAGCACTCGAAGAGGATAATCACTACGCGTATAAGGTAAGTGGGTTAAGTAAAGTATGTTATCATCATCTTGTAGAATGATTTTAAATTTGATAAATATTTCAGTTTATTCTTATGTTAAGAAAATACAAAAGGTATGATCGGACAATGAGGTGTAGTTGGTTTACAAATTTGGTTTATGCTTGGGCTGGATTAAGACTCATTTTCTGCCTTGTGTGTTGTGGCCAGCCAAGCGTGCATGTTAAATTAATCGAATTGATGCATATGTGCACTTACATATTGCATATTTTGAGATGAGCTATTAATGTCTATATTTTGATGAATTGCATCATGTTTTAAATTGGAAAGTTTTGGTTTGAACTGGCCTTTGAAATAAATCGAAACTTTCGCATATTTGAAACTCAAAACTGGTTTAATAAGTGTTTTGAAATTCATGGAAGCAAAGTGCTACATGAGGAAATCGTTTTCGAACTGTTTTTGAGTGCAGGCATGTCCTACGACCTTCGGGTCATTTCTAGCTTATTGAGCTTAGCTCTAGGCCTTATTGCCTATCTATCGAGCTTTGTGCTCTAGACTATTGTATTATACCTATAGAGCCTAGTGCTCTAGGTAGATTGTTACTTGTCTGGAAAACCAACAACCAAGTTTTAGCTCTCGACTGATCAGTGAGATTGGAGTATTGTTCTATGGCCATAGATTTAGTGTTGCTTGCGACACCATTCCATCTCTAGCTAGGATGGACATCGTTATTGTATCGTATCAGTGATTGAGGATCATTGCCTAAACTCTACATACTATTGTTTCACTATCAGTATTGTTTTCAGTGAATCGAGGCTATATGCCTAACAATTATTGATTTCTCGTTTTATGACTTATTGATTTATCGAAGTCCATATTGATCGAATTATCGTAGTGCATATTGATCATTTTATCAAAGTGTATATTGATTGCTTTATCAAAGGGGATATTGATTGATTTATCGAAGTGTATATTAATTGTTTATTTAAAGTGCCTAGCGTATTGAATTTTACCAAATGCATAGTGAATTGATTTAGTCAAAATAGATGGTAAGTTGATTTTAAATAAAGTGCATATTGAAAGCGATTTTAAACTGAAGTGCATAAATAAAGTATTTGACTTAAGACCATGCTTATAGGTTACTTCAGCATTGTTTTTCTACACGTGCATGTAGATCGACACGAGTCTAACCTACATTTACTTAAACTACTTACTGAGCCGTGGTTTTGCTCACCTCTTTCTAACAACTTTGCAGATCATACGAGCTAGACTCCACGCTTAGAGTTTTGGTGCGAGGCCTCAGGGACGATATTTATTAATGATATTGGTCAAAGTCCTCCGAATGTTGTTTTTGTTTGTCTTGAGGTATAAAAGTGGTCATTTTGTTTATCATGTATGACATTTAAAATGCACAGTACATGCTTATGGTATTATTTTGGGATGTAACTTAGGATCGCTCTAGATTATTATAGACTAATATGATTATCGAGTGCGATCCAAGAAATGATTGATGTACAACAATTATGAGCTTGTGAAATGCTAATATATTTAACTGATGATTTTTGGAAGTATGTGTAGTAAATGGTGCTATAGACTGTCGATTGTGGAATTGTGATAACCGTAAATTTTCCATTTAATTGGAAATCATTAATATTTGAAATTTAGTGAAATAAATAAATTAAATAACGTATATGAAAATATTGTGGAAGTAAATAAATGTAATTATGAGATTGAAATACTGGTGAAAATTTCGAGAATTGAGGAAGTGACGAAATCAGAAATTGAGTGAAGGACACTTAAATTTGGAAATAAGAATGAAGTATGGAAAATAATGAAGAGAAGAAAATTTAATTTGATTAAGTTAAAATCCAAATTAAATAAGAAAAGGAGGAAAGAGTATGAAATATATTTATATAACTATATATTATATAAATGTATTTTTATACAAATACATATGTATTTAAATGTGATGCATAGTGTATATTATTATGCCGTGGTATATATATATATACATACTATTTTACAAATTTAAATAATACATATGTATATAAATATAATATCGTATGTAAATATAAGTATATACATATTTGAAAAAGGTAAATATAAATTCACATTGAAGTTATACATATATATTGTAAATACAATATATATCGTATTATTATATCATTTATATAATTATATATAAATGTTATGTAACTTTACAGTATATAAATATACGTATACTAAAAATATGTAACTTTAATACATATAAATATATGAGATATATATATCTTTTTGTTAATACACAAAATATATGTTTTATATATATAATATATAGTACAATTATATATATATAATATATATTATATGTATAATATACAGTATACATATATTTATATGTAAATAAAATAAATAAAGAATAAAAATAAAAAGAAAAGAAGGAAAGGAATCGGGAAGCATGCTGATTCTGCCAGCCGACCATCGTCGGCCGGCCAAGTGAGGGAGAGAGGGGAGGAGACGGCGCCAGTGAAGAGAGGAGAAGACGCCGGTGACTGGAAGAGGAAAAGAAACGGCGGGAAAGAAGGAAAATCGAAGGAGAAACCGGTGGAAAAAGTCGAAGAGGAAGGAGGAAGGAAACAGTAGTGCCGGTCGATCTAGGCACCGCCACCCCAACGTCGACCTCGACGGAGGCAAAAGGAAGGTAGAGAAGCCACTGGCGGTGAAGGAAAACGGCGGAGGAAGGACGAACGGAGGAGGAGAAGAGACCGAACCTAGACCGACTCGATCCGTCGTCGTGCCGCCGATCCGGGATGAACGGAGGCCAAATCCAGCTTCGCCGTGGCATCGGCCAACTGAGGAGCCACCGAACCGCCGAAGAACTGGCCGTCGGAGAAGAACCGGCGATGAGGAAATCTGACCGGTCTGAACCGATTCGGCCAGAAAAGGAAAAAGGAAAAAAGAAAAGAAAAGAAAAGAAAAGAAAGAAAAAGAAAAGAAAAAGAGAAAAAGAAAGGAGGAAAAAGAAGAAAGAGAGAGAAAAGAAATTTCGGGAATTCGAAAAATTCTCGAGAATTCAGAAATTACGGGAAATCCCGAGAAACTCGGAAACTCAGAATTTACGGAAATTCGGTAAGAATTCCGAAAATTAATTTCGAGTGATTTATTTTAATAAATTATGAAAAATTCTAAAATGTAGAATTTGAATTCCAGAAAATGTCCCTCGATGACCGAGACGATGGATCGGGAGAGATGAACACGGGCGTGACCTTTGAGAGGCAGTCACCGACCCGAGACAAGTAAGGGAGACATGTGCAGCATGTAGGGATATTCGGCACACATGTTTTAAATATGCATTTAAATTTTTATAAATGCTATTGATGATGATTGGTTGAAAAATTGTGACGATTTGCCGGTTGAAAATATAAACTGTATTTTCCGTGGAGGAGGTAGCCAATTGGCAGCTGTTATACTATCGAAAAATCTTAGAAAATTACCGAAAATCATAATAAATAATTTTATATCACGAGGAACGATTTTCAATCACGAAAATCGAGAAATCGATTAGTTTTCATAAAACATGAATATACTGATATTTAATTTTAAAATATTCATGTTTTCGAGAATGGTGAAAATGAAATCACCGAAAATCCCCCGATATGTGATATTTCACGTGAAACGAGATGAAAAATGAAAAGGACTGAAGTGAATATTTTATAAATATTTCTTAAATATTCACTCGATTTCATATAAAACCTTTATGGTTTTAATTATGAAAATAATTAATTATATAAATTCCATAAAGGTTAAGTAATGATGAAAACTATTATTTTGAGACTAGGAGGTCTCTACACGTGTTTATAGAGGAAAACATGGTGACGGGATTATTGAATTTGAAAAATAAATATTTTATTTTTCCATAAATTATGAAAATATTTGAATTGAATTCCGATAATTTTGAAAGCTATGTTTTGGAAAGAAAGTACGGAAAAACATGTGTACATGTTTTACGGTGAAAAAAAAAACAGTCATGAGATTTATTTTACAGTGTGATTATTTTATAAACTGTTTTCACCGTATGGAAAATGTGATTTATACTGTTCTATAATATTCAGAACATTTTTAGGAGTGATTACCCCAGTATGAATATTTTATAAATTGTTATTCATAAGATGAAAATATTTTCCTTATGAATATTTATGGATTGATTGGACTTATATTAAGTGAAATTGATTTCATAAATGGAGTTTATATCACGTGTTTATTGTTTTGAGACTGTTATGCCCCATATCATGCTCACGTGTCACATGTTAGTGCTGATAGATACTGATCCTATTATCAGCGTCCCAGTGGAAACTTGATCAGTGCACACTGTGGACCCCATAGACTATGGCCATAAATCTCATGTGTTTCCCCTATTTGGGATGATATTATAGCATGATATATTTAGGGTGTTGACTAGTCTCCATGATACTGTACTGATGATTGTACTTTTCATTGAACCTTTTTTGTTGGTACTAAATTATTTACAGCTACTGAGCTTTTGATATATTACGTATTGAACTAAATATTATACGGTGTTTTACAAGTATGGAAATGAGTATTTGTGAAAGGAATATTAATTCCTTATTTATTTACTTAAGTGTTTTATCACATGAATATTTAATGTTTACTGGGATTTGAATATCAAAAGAAAACGATTATTACTCTCTACAGTTGCTTCTAGGTTCCGGGACAAGACAGGTATTTCAAAATACCTGCCTTACTCCATCCGGATCTCTAGCCGACTGTAGTATCTTTCCTACATGTGAGCCTAGAGCCCATCTAGGAAAATTTAAAGAAAGTGAAAAAGTATTTTCAGCATATAGGTAGCTGAATATCAAGTGTTGCATATAACTCTCTTACTGAGCTGTGGTTTGCTCACTCCCCAATTTTAACATTTCAGATTTTCGGTGACTGTGAGATCTGACATCTGAGGATTTCGAGCTCGCATTTGGAGACATTGCGACAGCTTGATTTATAATATGAGGTATGATCATTTATTTTCTGTATTTAGACTTACTTTCAATACTACTTTCTTAAGAATTAAGATAGGGGATGTAATTGATATTACTAATTTTATAGTTAATAGTTAAATGAATATGAAAAGTAAAGTATCACAGACAGCCCAACCGTATAAAATGTATAGAAAATGTGAAAAATGTGGTCACGGGATGTGACAAGAATTGAAATATGTTGTTGGGAATAGTTGTTATTTTGCAGGTTATTTACCGGGGAAAATCGATTATATATAATGGGGAGTTTTCGATCTTTTTCTTTAGCCAGTTTAATATTGAATTAAAGTATCAAGTAAGTTGATTGCCTTAGGAGTTAACAAATTAAATGGTGAAGGTAAAGTTAAATCAAATTGAGAAATGCGAAATTAGTTAAGAAGCGACACTGACACCGAATACAAACTTTAAAGTGAAAAGAAAATTTTAGTTCGTAAAATTGGTAAATTGTAATAAAGTGAAAGTGATAAGTACGCGTCACGGCCTTCGGGTCGTGATAATAGTTTTGAAGGGCCAATCTGCCAAGCTTGGAAAACAAGTAACACAACTTAAAAAAAAAAGATTTAACAATTCCTAAGGAATCCCCAGGTTGTCTCGTCACTAGCTCTATTCTTCCTTTGTTTATAGCTTTTAATGCTAGGTTTTATTTTTGGTCAAAACCTCTCATTAATTCGAAGTCAAGCTATTGTCGGACCCTGAACGGGGAGAGCTCTCCCAACGTTGTTTTCTCCATTCACA
The DNA here is from genome assembly GCA_031772115.1 of Heritiera littoralis. Classification (NCBI taxonomy): domain Eukaryota; kingdom Viridiplantae; phylum Streptophyta; class Magnoliopsida; order Malvales; family Malvaceae; genus Heritiera; species Heritiera littoralis. The sequence continues at coordinate 95,689 of JAPDPK010000063.1, forward strand.
AGGCTGAAACTTGAAACCTTGCTTAAGGGGCACTAAGCTCCTTCCACTTGGCCCAACAAACATTGGTGCTCTTAATGCTAGGTTAAGTGATGTGCATAAGGCCTTGTTTGGATAGAACTTGAATGGCACTTGTGTGTCACTTTTATGTCATTTTTTATTTCTAATTTAGCTGCCATTCCACTTAGTAAGAGAAATAATGTCATTAGAAGACGGGATTACTAGCTTGTTTCTTTGTCCTTTAACGGAAAATTATGATTTTGCCATTATTTGTTCTCTTTTTCTTCAAAACTCCACCAAACTTCAAGTAATTCCATTGATAATTTTTTGCACAATTAGATAAAATTACACATTAGTGATGTAAAATGCTGCACTTTTGCATGATAAATTAAGCAATTAATCCTTAGAATAAGCACATAAATAACTGTATTTCCTAGAGTTGTCAAAATAGCCGCTAGTAGTTTTCTAGTTTTGTGTAGCTATTTGCCATTGATTTACAACCCCAAACATCGAAAATGGCATAAGCTTGACTTCTTGTCTAACTATAATTTATGCTTGGAGCTTTATTCAAAATGTAAGTTGAAATCTTCATATCTTCACTCCTTTTAAAATCCAAAAATTTTGAGTGACTCAACATAATTTGTACCATATAAAATTGATTTTTATTGTAATCTTATCTTATTTCAATATTTCAAGCACAGTGTACTAGACATCAACATTATAATCCTTCACTGTACCTAGCCAAAAATCGGTATAGGATTCTTCCTAGTTTTATTATATTGACCACAGTATTCATTCTCCCTATTTGATTTCATTGCCTTAAAGAACTTACTCTTTGGAAGTTCCACGACGGAATTAAAAACTTAAGGCTTCTAGAGAATCAAACTTCTCACTCCACATTACTTAAACCAAAATGGTCTTCAATAAAGATGATGAAATACTTATATTCACTAAATACAATATATGAAAATTATCTATGAATATTGATATAAAGTATTACTTCATGAACACAAAGTATTACATGAAATCAAAATCAAGAGAAGATCATCTAAATTAATGGGAAAATTAATTCCTTCCCTAATCTGACCACCTGAAAGTCCATATAAATTTAACAACCCCATCACAACACAAATGGGGAGAGGGCTACAAGCATCACAAGAAAACACATAAGTAAGGAAAAAATTTTCTAGGTTCTTTTTTTTTTTTTGCAATTTTTTAAACAAAATTTTTCGTAAATTATAAAATTGAATTAAAAATTCCAAAAAATGATGAAATTTTTATATCTTGCAAGTTTGAGAAATTCTTAGGTGAGAAATTACATCTCTTAAATTTGACCAAAGCATTGGAAAATTTGAGAAAATAATTTCAATAGCAAGGATTTCTATTTCAAAATTCAAAAAATAAATAAATTAAATATACTGATAACCTTAACATTAAATCAAAAGATGATTTAAATTTATTGGATGCAATTCGATGATCGAGTCTCTTATGAAAACGAGTATGTTCTTTTGAATACTCCTAAGGTGAAGAAACTTATTTAGCAATTCAAAGCGTTGGAGAATTTCTAAAGAACTTTTAAATGTTTAAAAAATTAAAAGTAAAAAAGAAAATAATAGAAAAATAAAGGCCATTATAATTAAGGCTAAAATATGATAAGTAGGGGTGACATCGGGTCGGATTTGATTGGATTTTTGCAAAAATTTGATTCGATTTGAACTAAGTGAAATTTTCTTGTTTTGATTCGTATTTGATCCAAATGGGAAAAATATCCGATTCGATCTGATCCAAATTTATGCGGATCGAATTGGATCGGTTATTCAAGTTTTTGTTTAAGTAATTTTAAGCTTTATTTCAATTTTTTCATGGGCATTTAAGCAACTTTGACATTTATTTCAAATTTTCCTCAAGTTTTTAAATTAAATATAAAACTTGAACTTTTGATTTAAATAGTAAAAACTACAAAATATTAATAAAGTATTCGGATATAATTTGTATTCACATCGATTTGTATCCATACCGAACCAAATTTTGTTTTGTCGAACTGAACTGACTTGATTCGAAACCCTCAGTTTGAGTCATTTTTTTTAATTTTCTTGGTTTTCCTTCCTCAGCCCTAATGGTAAATTATGGTTAATTGGTACTGTCTTTAGATAGGTGTCCTTGGGTATTAATCATTCCCCACATGTAAATGAATTTCTAAACTCAATCTCCTAAAAACATAGACCAATACTTAAAGTTAATTAAGTGGCCAATTATACTTAGGTAAAAAAAAATTGGTTATGACTCAAAATTTACATTTAGTGGTTAAGTCTAGGATTTAATTAGTTATGATAATAATCTTGAAAAAAAATTATAAATAATATTTTCTCAAATAAATAAAAAAAAATGAAATGTCATAAATAAAAAGATACACCACCTCATATTAATTATTTTGTATTACATCTATAACTATATTATATAAAGGACTTTTGCAAATTGTACTGTTCATTCTAAGTGTTCAATTTTATTCAAGTGTTGCATTATCATTGGTGGTAGAAAAAACAATAAAACAAGAAAAAAAAACCAATCCTCTTTAATTTTCTCTATATTTTTTTTGTCAAAGATTTTTTTCTTTAGCCTTCTAATTTTAAATTAAGTTCTTCAATTAATACTATTCCTCCTAAACCTCCAATTTTATTGCATGCCACGTATTTATTGGTGCAACTCTTTTTTTTTTTTTAGATCTTCCATCTTTTTGTTTCTAACTTTTTTTTTATTCTGAGTGTGATAATAATTTTTTATATTATCAATTTATTTAATATATAGATTTGTTATCATATAAAAAATTTATCAGTTATATATAAAAACAAATTCAAATTATTGTTTGACTATCACATAATGAGTATATTGCTTGCCACATGGTTTTTGTAAAAAAATATTTTTAATTAATCATGATAATAAATTTTAAAAATATAAAAGCAATCTACAAAGAGATTATTTAAGTCACATATAATGAATGCTTAGGGGTCGTTTGGTATCGTTTCCTATTTTATGTTTTCTGTTTTTGAAAATTCTGTTTTTGTTTTGTTTTGTTTTGTTTTCAATTTCTGAAAACAGAAAACATGCTTGTTTAATACTGTTACGTTTTGAAAACAAATATTTAAATTGATTCATATATAATAATTCAATTCACAAAATAAAATTTAAAAAATTAAATAAAAAATAATATATTTATTAAATAATAATTTGTAGATGATATTAAATAATATTATTTTATATTATTTAATACTAATATTAAATATTTTCATTTAATCATATAAAAATTTAATATAATTTAAATAATATTATAATTAAATATAATATTAAATAAAATAATATTATTTAATTTAATTGTAATAATCATAAATTATATTTAATAATAATTTTTTATTTAATTGTAATAATAATATTACATTATTAAATAAAATATTTAACTAATTAATTTATAATAAATTATATAGTTATTAAAATGTATTATATTGAATATAAATAATATTATTTAATGTTAAGTATTTACTTATTTAATAATATTAAATTATTTAATAGTAGTAGTGATATATTTTAAATTTAAAATAGAATATAATATTAAATAATAATATTGTTTAGTAAAATAATAATATTGTTTAGTAAAATAAAAATTAATTATATTAGATAATAATATTAATTATTAACATATCAAAATTATAATAAATGATATTATTTAAAATATATAATATATTCAATAAATTATTATAAAAATTTAAATTAAATAATATTATAATATTATAGTTCAATGTAATTTATATTTAATTGCTTTTTACGTTTTCAACTTTTTTATATTAAAATAAATATATTAATTTTAAAATATTAATTAATTAATATTTTATATTAAAATTTAATATTATTTTATTTAAAAATTATTTAATTTTATTTATATTTTTATTATAAAAATATTAATATTATATTAATATATAAACTCTGTTTACTTACTTATGAACAGTAATAGAAATGAAAACATGTTTCCAAAAACAATAAAAACAAGAAATTTTTGTTTCCAACAATTTTGGAAATTCTTGTTTTCGTTTTCGTTTTTTGAAAACGGAAACATGTTGCCAAACATGTTTTCTGTTTCTGTTTCCAAAAAAACAGAAAACAGAAAACAAAAACGATACCAAACAGACCCTTAATAATTGGATAATACTTGCAAATATATGTGAGCTACACATTTTTCAAAAAATCCATATAAATTATACTTGCAAATGCAGATAATTTTTAAATGATTAAATTCTATATAATCAATTTTGATAATGACTAAAATGTAAATATATTAATATTATATATTTTAAAACTAAAAGTTTAAAAATATTTAAGTAAATAATTATTTAATATTTTCAATTATAAAAAAAAATGCACAAACACTAATATTCGTATATATATCATAATATATATTCTGTTATTACATTATCATAACTTTTACATGCCTGCAGCAAAGCGCGGGCCCATACTTGTTATAAATTAAAACATCATAGTGAAAAATAATTTAATAAAATAATCAATAATATTTTATTAGGGAAAAAAGATAATGCATAAAAGAAAAAAGAAAAAAAATATTTTCTATATAATATTTTGTTGATTTTCTTAGTTTTTATATTTTAAATATTTTATCGAAATTAATATGATTTCAAATAATTAAAAAATTAAGATAATATAAATATTTTGTCAATCAATTATAAATTTTTTTGGTTATAATTATAAATTTTTTTATGCCTACATTTATTCTTATAAATGCAAAAATAAAATTAAATTTACATTTGAAGAAAAAATAATTTTCTTAATAAATATGTTTTAAATTATTTTAAAAATTTTTATTGTTGAAAAAATTTTATCTTTAACAACTTTTAACTCAAATAAATTTAATCTACCGAATAACCTGTATCTTAATCTATATGATCTTCAAATGGTATCAATTGAGGAGTTCAATTCATAAATATAACTATTATAAAAAAAAAAACTACTATAAAAAAAAAAAAACTACTGTAAAAAAAAATTCATAAATACAGCTGCTCTTGTTTCCTCTCTTCTGTTGCCACTGCCACTTACTTACCACTCCACCCCTCTGGATTGAAATCCATTTTTCTGCCCTTGGTCGCCGGAAATTAGACCTTTCGCCGCCGGCGGGCCGCGATTCTCCTCTTTTCTATTCTTCTTCCTTATCTCTTCTTCTGCCGTTTGTGGTCCTTCTAAGTCTACCTTCGGTCTCCACTCTTCCTTCCCTCCTTTCCCTTCTTCCTCTCGTTTATAGGGTTTTCCAGGCCCTTCCCTTTCTTTGTACTCTCAGAAAACCTCGAAAAGTATCCCAAAAAGGATGAACCGTCGCTGTCAGGCCTAGAGTCAGCCGCCCGTCTCCATTCCCCTTCACCTTTCCCTCTCCCCTATCTCTCCATTCAAAATCCCGAAATTCAACGGTTAGGTTTTTGTTTTTGTTTTTTATTTTTCTGTTTAGGAATTTTTAAAGGGAAAATAGTTTTTTGCTTTTGTTTGCAGCAGTTAAATTGGATACATATGGGGTAATTTTGGATTTTATATGTTATATAAATATATCACATATTGGTTTGATTAATTCTTATATCATTGTGTTGTTTGATGGAAGATAAATTGAAGAGATTTTGTGTCCTATGATGACTATTTGTTTTGTTTGCCAAAAAAATTATAGTTCGAATTAAGTGAGATTGGGAATTTAAAGCAATTACTGAGAAGAGGAAATGAAGAAATGAATCAAAGTTCGATCATTGGTTAAGTATTTTAGAATTAGAAAATGGAGCTGCAGATGAGGGTGGCTCAGGCGGTCCATGTGCTGAATCATGCCACAGAATCTTGTAATCGCGTTGCAGCCAATCAGTGGTTGGTTCAGTTCCAGCAGACCGAGGCAGCCTGGGAGGTCGCCACGTCCATCCTTACCTCCGATCATCAGCCTTTTCTCTCCAATTTCGAAGTGGAGTTTTTTGCAGCTCAGATTCTCAAACGGAAGGTATGCTCAGTTTTTGGAAAATGTTTATGCACGCACATTTTTGCTCAGAATGGTCAAGTTCCTTTTAGTAGTACTCGAACTTTTGGAATTAAATAAAAACATGCCTCCTGTGTTTTCCATATATTTTGGTGCAGATCCAAAATGAAGGATATTATTTGCAGTTAGGAGTTAAAGATGCTTTGCTTAATGCCCTTCTTGTGGCTGCTAAAAGATTCAGTTTTGGCCCTCCGCAGGTGCTGCTTTCTCCCTTTTATTTTTCTGTATTAATACTTTGTTTATTTAAACCATAGGATTATATTTTTTCTGTAAAAAGAACAAAGAAAAAAAGAAAAAAACCCATAGGATTTAATGCTGCCGCAGCCATTGCTAAGCTTCCTTTTCTCTTGATAACAGCTTTTAACCCAAATCTGCCTCGCAATATCTGCTCTTATACTTCGTTCTGTTGAGCATGGAAAACCTATCAAGCAACTTTTTTATAGTCTACAAAATCTGCGCTCCCAAAATGATGGGATTGTTGCTGTACTCGAGATGCTTACTGTTCTACCAGAAGAAATTGTTGATACCCAAACTACTGATTCTACAATAAGTGCATCCCACAGAAGCCAGTATGGCCAAGAGGTTTACTTTTTTCTGTTTTGTTCTTGCTGCCTCTTCTACTTGATTTTGTTTTGTGTTTTCTTACTCTCCTTTGCTATTGCTGTTTTTTTTTTTTTTTTTTTTTTTAACTGCACGTTTGTCATTATTGTTATTTTTGTGTAAAGCAGCTTCTTTCACATACTCCTATGGTTATTGAATTCCTACTCCAGCAGTCTGAAAATAAGTTTGAAGGTGGGATGCAACTTACTGAAAGGAACAGAAAAATTCTCCGTTGCTTACTCAGTTGGGTAAGATAGTTACTGGAAATCAAGTCATTATCCTCCTATCACAGTTCTGTTTTAATTGTGACATCTGTCGGAGTTTGCATGTTATTCAAATACACTCACACAGACAAAAGAAAGAAAGAAGAAACTTTTACATGAAGTCTCTAGTTTTATGACAGCCATTACCCCATAACCCTCATTTCTTTCTTTCTTTCTCTTCTCTCTCTCTCTCTCTCTCTCTCTTTTTTTTTTAAGGTTCGAGCTGGGTGCTTCTCAGAGATTCCTGAAGGTTCATTACCAACACATCCACTGCTTAATTTTGTATTCAACTCACTGCAGGTACCTTTCACTATCAATTTCATAACTTTTGAGCCAAGTGTTTATTGTAATCGCACTTTATATTTGCTATTGTGGTCATAGGTATCCTCTTCATTTGACTTGGCCATTGAAGTTCTTGTTGAACTAGTGAGTCGTCATGAGGTATGGTTCTACCAAATCGTTGGATGTCTAAGAATGCAGTTTGATGTGACTGACCATATTGATTTAATGTATTTTTTCTTGTGCAATAGTCCTATAATTTCTGGATTTTGATCTATGATTTACTTATTTGTAAAACCTGTTTCTTTTAGTTTGTTACATCTGTTTATCTAGTTCACGTTATGCTTGCTTTCATAGGGGCTGCCTCAGGTTTTGCTAAGCAGAGTAACTTTTCTTAAAGAGATGATTCTTCTACCAGCTCTTACTGGTGGAGATGAGAAGGTGATTGCTGGCCTTGCATGTCTGATGTCTGAAATTGGGCAGGCTGTAAGTATTTTGTATGGTATCATGGCTCCTTTTAAGTCTACATCCAATAATATTATTCTTATTTAAAAGCATTTCATGCAGTGTTGTCAAGGCACATGCCCAGGCACTAGACAACAAAGTGCCTCATACCCTTTTGGGCGAGGTGCAGTAGTTCAGGGGCAATGTGTGCCTAGCTTCTCATTTTTGTTACAGCTAGGAGCAAATAAAGAACGCCTGATTTAAGTTATCTTTCATTTCGTTTATTTTTATTTACTTTACATTAATTGTTCCTTTAATAGTAAAAAAAGGGACAATATCAAACTCACTACTTCTCAATGTTTGGGTATTTAACAACATATTTGGGACTATAAAGAAATCATGCATATTGGCTAAACAAGGAAATTTTGCAGGTTTTGTAGGATAAAATTGGACCACTTGTTAGTTTATTAATAGAATTATATATTTAAGCTTATTTTATACACACGCACATGCACATACCCATTGGGCTTAGCTCTTTTTTAGTGCCTTGTTCTTTGTGGCTTGTGCCTCAGTCTATATAAGGGTTCTAGGGCCTTGTGTGCCCCTTCCACCCTTGACAACACTTGTTTTATGCATATGTGGACAATTTATGTTGGGTATCTCATTGCTGTTAGTGATGTTAGATCCAAAGTGGTATATCTTCAACTCTCCTCCTAATTAATCTCGCCCACTTCTATTTACACTAGGCACCATCTTTGATTGTAGAGGCAACTGTTGAGGCACGTGCACTGACGGATGCTCTGTTGAGGTGATAAATTGATCTATAAACTTTCAATTCACCAATAGTATTTGCATTCTGATATTGCTGCCGAAGCTGATGAACATGTTTTGCCCATATTCATACTTTGCCTTGCTGTTATAACCCCAACTGTGGTCAAATGAGCTGACAGCCATTTGCTTCACGCAGATTTTTATATTGTAACTAATTTGAAAATTGGGTATTAAAAGTCTATAAACATGTCATGGATGCTGCATAAGTATAATAGGAATTGTCACATTTGAAAAGGGCCGATGATAGGATTTCTCTACAGTTAGCTGGTTTTTTGTTTTTTTTTTTTTGGTATTGGTACCTTGTGCTTTTAATTAATATTTCATCTGGATATGCTTTAATCCAGATTTCTTATAACATTTAATTTATGCTGTCAGCTGCGTGGCTTTTCCATGTGAAGAGTGGGATATTGCAGACTCAACTTTGCAATTTTGGTACTTTGCAAAACACTTCTGCTGAAAGAAAGCTTGTTTTGCAGTATACTACATTCTTTCTTTTATTGAAATTTTTATTTGGAGGCTCAATCTTCTCTCTTCAGGTCTAGTCTTGCAAGCTATATACTTGCTCTTGATGTTGATGGTACAAATAAAAAAACTGTTGAAGGAATGTTTTCTACTGTATTCTCAGCATTACTTGATGCTCTTTTACTACGTGCTCAGGTTATTTCCTAGTCCTTTACCTGTCCTCCATTTTTCCTTCTCTATGAATAAAGAAAAGCTTCATAGGTGTAACCTGGATGTGTAACTATCATGTTTGCACTGTCATTCAATTTACATATTTTTGAGGAAATAAGATTGTGTTTTTCCATAGAAAAAACTGAAAATGCAAAAGGTAGTAACAGAAAGTGAGGAGGAAACTTGCAATTTGGAGCCAAACTTATAGATGTCTCAACTAGTTTAACTAAATTATATTTTCAGTTTTGCAAGTTAATTGTATTAGTATCTTGCATCCTAATTAGGATAGAAGATTCTGTTGAAGCTAGAGGGAGGAAGGGACAGAGGAACTGCATTACTTGAACATGAATGATAGGTTGTATATGTTGGGTTCTAAGCTTGATTTTGAGAACTATACTGCATTTTTTTTTGAGTTGCTGTGGTGGCAGGTCAATAGGACACCTTTTGTGCCAATAGGACAGCTTTTGGGCTTGTGTTTGGATGAATGCTTTTGGAAACCTTGATAGAATTCTGCCATTCTCTTAGCCAAATGATGTAATTGGCTTTTTGCAATTTGAATTCTTGAACATGAAAACCTTTGTAGAACTACCCTATAAAAGCACATTTTTAGGGGATGTCATGGTTTGTCTACTTTTCACTTTCTTGAATATATGCTTTCTATTATTAATAACATGCTGATAGGTGAGCAAATGGTGTTTAACTGCTAGTACTATTGAAAATCCCTAGGGGAGTAATTGAGTTTATGGCCCCTAATTTATTCATTTATGATGTATTTTAAAAAAATCAATCTCAAATATGAATGCTTACTTTAATGTTTGTTGTGAAGGCTGAACCATTGCTTCAATTGAATGTAACTTTACATTGAATATAACTTCTTAGCATATTTTGTTCAGTGTGACTGTGCATACACGTGCATGTCTGGTTATACTATTAACGTTTGAAAATGGAGACTAATATGCTGGAGTTGTCTTTCATAGGTGGATGAATCTGCAGTTAATGACAAGAATGGATCTTTTGACTTGCCTGATGGTCTTGTCCAATTTAGGATGAACCTTGTTGAACTTTTGGTGGATATATGTCAGCTACTACAACCTGTTACATTTGTACAGAAGGTGCTGATTCTGTAGTATAATCCAATATATGTTTCAACTGGTTTAAAAGTTGTTTGGGTTGACAATATTTCTTAAATAAAGATATTTGTTGTTTGATGCCAGTGTTTTTTTGGTCCAAGTTTAATATACTATCGTAATCACTGCAATTTAAGGACTATCATGTTTGTACCTTCGTTTCCTTTTTGCTATGACATATTTGCAGAGCTCTGCCTCAGTTAATGCTTCCTGCTTATCAATGTGTGGGGACTCTTAATCAGCATATATGATATAAATAGTTCTAGCAATATTGTCCTTTCTCTATTTTATGCAGTTGCTTTTTTGTCTGCAGTTGCTTCTGTGTTGAAGTATGGTGTTCTTTCAATTTTATATCATTTTATTCATTTTTCAATCTGCAGCTTTTCTTTGGTGGTTGGTTTTCCTCAAATGTGACAATACCTTGGAAAGAGGTGGAAATCAAATTGTTTGCCCTCAATGTGGTAAGCGGAACATACGCCTTGTACCAGTTTTTGTCTCCTCTGAAATATTGGTGCATTGATATTCATTATTTCTGGCTTCCTCTGATTACTAAATGTCTTTCAGTGTATAAATTATTTGCTTACTGATCCTTGTACCAGTTTTTGTCTCCTCTGAAATCTTGGTGCATTGATATTCATTATTTCTGGCTTCATCTGATGACTACAAGTCTTACATTGTATAAATTATTTGCTGACTGATCTTGATAAATAACATTCCATAGAGTGCCACTTTTTTGCTATTTTTTGTCAAGAACACCTACCAATCCCAATCGACTGTTTTTACAGCTTGAGCTAATGGTCAAGGAGGATTTGTATATTTAATCTATACATGTGTAAATATAAAATTTGTATGTTCATATTTTTCATTTAATTAATTTGGGTTTCTTTCTTCTTACACCTCTCATAAGGGTATTTGTGCTTCATGTTTATTTATGTTTTTAAGTCTTTCTTGTCACCATTTGCTGTTCTAATGTTCAAAATGCTCTAGCTTTTCCAAAGCAGCTGTTAATTTGGGATCAATCTAATTTTATATTCTTGTGCAACTCCTAATGAGAGGTTTTGTAATATGTTTCATTGGAGATGTGACTGGGTGAATCCATCTTGATTGTTCTCAAGTTTATTGTTCCTTATATATTTTCTTGGAACTTTAATAATGTAAGAGTCCTGTAATTGTAGGTTTCTGAAGTAGTCCTGCAAGGTGGGCAAACTTTTGATCTTTCAGTGGTTATGCATTTGGTTACAGTGTTATCTTCCTGGCCTTCTGATGAGCTCAGGGGATTCATGTGCATTGTATGTTTTTTATGCCTTGCAAAATATTTACTAATTCTTTTTGTTAATTTGCAAGGAATATTATTTCGCAATGGTGGGTTTGTTGAAAAAAATGTATTCCTCAAGGAGGATTTTTCTTTTTAACTAGGTTTACAGATCAGTTGCAGATGTTATTGGTTCCTATTCCAAGTGGATATCTACCTTGCAAACTAATGCAAGACCCTCACTGTAAGGATGCTCATTTTCTATTGTTTAGCTATGATTTGCTCTCTTTCTATTTGATATATTGTAGTAATCTTGCATGTGTTTTTACAAAATCATTTTGTCTTTGTTATGTTTTGGGAAACTTTCTGTGAAGAGGAAAGACAAAAGACAATTTGCTTTGCAACATTTAAATCAATCTATAAGGGATGCACCATTTCATTGTTTCACTAATTTGCTACTTCCAGATTATTTCTTGCTGCAGGGATTTCAGAACCTCTGTCCTCAAATGCTTGTGCCTCTGCCCTCCGTAAATTTTGTGAAGATGTTTCTGCTGTGATTTATGAGCCGTCAAATTTGGATATTTTGATGTGGATAGGGGAGGTAATTATTCTTCATGTTTTATATTGTAAAAAGTGAAAATTACTTACTGCTTAATCTAATCATGGTTATTTTTTCTGAATTATTTGACATTCATGTATACTCTCCAAGCCCTGTAATTTATGTTTGTTTACCGTAGAACTGAAGATCCAGCAGCTTATGAACTTTTTAGTTGCCAACATTTTTCCTGATCACTGTTGTTTTGGTTTTATTTTTTCCCTTGTTGTTGCTTTCTTTTTCCTCTTTCTACATCCTCAGCTGTTTAATTGATTGTCATTGAAATTATATAGTTGCTTTTATTATCCTGTTTTCTAATTTTTTTTTAATCATATCTTCTCACAGGCATTGGATAATAAGTGTCTTCCTTTGGAAGATGAAGAAGAAGTTGTTAGCGCAATCAGCCTAGTCCTTGGCTCTGTTTCCAACAAGGAGCTACAGAACAACTTGTTGTCTAGATTGCTATCATCTAGCTATGAAGCTATTGGGAAACTTGTCAGTTACTTTTTCTAGTACTTGTTTATTCTTATGATTCTGTGGTTATATTCCCATCCAGACTTGTTGCTTGTAGCTGTATTTATTTCGGTTAAACAAATTTCTTCCTTGATTTACTGCAGCAAATAGTTGGCTTTAAAAAGTTTAAATGTTGTTTAATCGAGAAAATGGTTTTAAAGGAGCTAACCAAAAAAATTGCTGTTTTCTTTTAATTGATGTTCCTTTTTCTGACTATGTTAGCAATTATTATGAAATATTGCAACTTGAGATGGTATGGGTTCATTCAGTTTGCCTAATGTATGGATGGAGTGAAGAGAGGCTGAAACCGTTGGGTTTTAAGGCGTGTTTTTGACTCTAGTTGAAATGGATTTCGAGTAAAACTTGTCTGATATAATAACTACAGATTGTGAGATATGTCCAACATAGCACATAGTTTTACTCAGGCGTAGCTTAGAAAGAAGCGAGCAGCTAGATAGGCATTAAAGACAACTCAATATGAGAATTTTAGATTCTTTCAGGTTTGTACTTGCTGCAGCCAGGGCTGACTCATATTTCTGAATTGAGTTGACTCTGTAGTATATGGGTCATCCTTTTCCTCATAGGTTACCCTTGGCTGCTGTTGCAATAGCAGGCAAACAGAAGCTCTATTTGAAATGATTTTAGATATTTTAGGAATCTCGGTTTGTGCTTCTTTGCTGTTTCAGATTTTTTATGAATCATTAGTCTTTGCCAATTGTTGCATGTATATGCTTACTCTTCTTTATTCTTTCTTATTGAGTACATCCATGCCAATTTTTTCTGTGTAGTTTTTATTTTGGGCTACTTCCCCTATCTAGAGTTCCCTATGTCTTGTTGAGGAAAAAGAATGTTATTATTATTTTAATGCCTGACCTCCAACCATTAAAGAATGCTATGTTTGGTGGAAAGAAGTGAACTTCACTTCTTGCCATTGAAGGCTAAAGTAGATATCTAGTATCATATACTGTTTCTTGGCAACACTCTGCAACCCAGGGTTTAAATCCCCCCTGATCCTGCTCTGTTGAGTTGTGTCAACAACAAAACTCCATTCCAATTAGGATACCTATTCGACTGACGTCTTTTTTCTTTCGGTGCAACTTTACAGGCAAAGATGAATGCTTTTTACCATATGATGTCAGTAAATTCTCATACTCATTAGCCTGACAGAATTCCCTTTTCTATATACTATTTGTGGCTAGTACTACCATCTCATCCCTTGAGACCACTACAAAGAAATGAATTTTGAGGAATATCATTTTTTCTATCTCTAGCCTGTTATCATCTTAGTAGGACCTGAAAACTCTAATAACATTCTGGTTTTCTTGAATCTGATTTGAATCTTCCTTTTCTTGTTTACTCCATGTGAAAAATCCTTTGTATGGAGTTGGATCAACTATGCTTGAAAGGTTATTTTGCTTTCCTGTCAAGCCTTACAACTTCATGCCAAATAACGCCTTGATATGTGTTAAGTTCTTAATATCTAGCCATATGTTCTCTTTAATTTGCTATGTGTTAAAATGTTTTCTTCAAAATGCCATTTGTCATGCTACTCTTCTTTCACACATAAGACTTCATTTGCATTAAGCATTTCAACTGTGATGCTGTGAAAATTCAGAATATTTTATTTAGAATCTCACTTGAATGATACAATATTCTCAGGATTCTATACAGCTGCTGTTAAGAAGTAAATAGGAAACTAAAGTAGTCTAAATCTAATCCCCATAATTGAGAAATTGTCTAACCTTAATTCTAGGGATACAAATATTTACATATTTTCTAAATTTATTGTAGTTTTACTTTTCCACACTCCCCCTCAAGCTAGCTTGAAGATATCTTCCATGGCAAGCTTGCTCACTAGATTTTCAAATTGCTTCCTGTGCAATCCCTTTGTAAGCACATTAGCAACTTGGTCACTTGTTGGAATATATGGCATGCAAATTATTCCATTGTCAAGTTTCTCTTTGATAAAATGCTTATCCACTTCTGCATGCTTCATTCTGTCATAGAGGACCGGATTGTGAGAAATGGAGATTGCAGCTTTGTTATCATGGTAGACCTTTATCAGTGACAGATTGGAAACCTACAAGTCTTTAGGTAGTTTTTTAATCCACATTACCTCAGAAATCCCATGGGCTATTGAACGAAACTTAGCCTCGACACTACTTCTGGCTACTGCATTTTGTTTCTTGCTCCTCCAAGTGACAAGATTTCCGTGCAATAGCTTGAAGTTGACCTTATATCTATAATACTTCCTGCCCGATGCCCAGTTTGCGTCAATATAGGCTTCTACTTGTAGGCATCCATGGTTTTTGAAGAGCAATCCCTTTAGGTACCTTACGATTTTTTTGGCAACTCCAAGGTGTTTAGAGCTTGGTGAATGCATACATTGACTTACCACACTTATTGCAAAAGCTATATCAAGTCGTGTATTTGATAAATAGATGAGTTTATCCACAAGTCATTGGTAATTCTCTCTATCCACCACATCTTTGGTTTCAATAGGCCCAAGCTTCAAGTTGGGCTCTATTGGGGTTTCAGCTATCTTGCAACCAAGCATTCCTGTCTCATTGAGCAAGTCTAGGACATACTTATGTTGGTTGACAAAGATGCCCTCCTTTGATCATGCAAATTCCATGCCAAGGAAGTACTTTAAAGCTCCCAAATCCTTTATCTCCGAGTCCTGTGCAAGCTTTCTCTTTAAGTTCTCAAATTTTTGCACTATTATCACCAGTCATTTTTATATTGTCCACATACACAATTAAAATAGCTACTTTACCATTTCTAGAGTGCTTGAAGAACATCGTGTGGTCAGCTTGACTTTGAATATAATCATAGCTCTTCATTGCCTTTCCAAATCTTTCAAACCATGCTCTTGGTGATTGTTGGAGATTTTTTCAATCTACACACCTTGTTGGTTCCGAGGCTCTTCTCAAATCTAGGTGGGAGGTCCATAAACACTTCTTCCTCCAAATCTCCATTAAGAAAGGCATTTCTTACATTAAGTTGGTGTGGAGACCTAATGAAATTCATTGTAAAAGAGAGAAGTACCCGGATTGAGTTTATTTTTGCAATTGGAGCGTAGGTCTCTTGGTAGTCAATACCATAAGTTTGAGTTAACCCCTGGGCAACAAGTCTTGCCTTGTACCTCTCTATGCCCCCATCTGCCTTACACTTCACAGTGAAGACCCATTTACATCCTACAATTGTCTTGCCTCGCGGTAGCTCCACAATCTCCCAAGTCCTATTTTTTTAAGAGCATCCACCTCTTCACCTCTAACTTCCAGTCTGGATCACCGAGGGCTCCTGAATAGATCTTGGTACATGCAGGTTAGAAATATTGGAAAATTGGACAACTTTTGATATGATAGATATTTTGCAATAGGATGATTAGTACATGATCTTACTCCTTTTCTATTAGCATTTGGGACATCTAGATTGGACAAATCAATATTTGGAGACTCAATGGAAGAAACTAAAGGAACAATTTTAGGATTAACTTGAGTTGGAGGGGAAGGAAAATCCCTCGAAGATTCTGGTTGAACAAGTGCTGGTGAAATAATTGGATCAGCAATATTTTTATGAGATATCCTCCTGGTATAAACTTGAAGCTCAATATATGAATTATGTGAATCCCTTTGAAGTAATTCTCCCCCTGTTTTAGATTCTACAATACTGTGCTCTTGTTGACTAAGAGAGTCCTTGTTTTCATTATTCTGAACATCCATTTCCTTAGATTGTTTATTAGGCTGAATTGATGATTCAATGAAGCTTGGTAGTGGTGTAAAGAATTTTCAAAAATTATCTTGTTCTTCTTTATTCACCCCCTGAAGAAGATTTTTGCTGAAATAGGGTTGGCTTTCCAGAAAAGTGACATCCATAGTCATTCGAATTTTCTTTCTTAAAGGATTAAAACACTTGTACCCTTTTTTATTTAGAGCATATCCAATGAAAACACATTTTTAAGCTTTAGGATCCAATTTGGATAAAAAAATTTGGGGAATATAAACAAAGCAAGTGCCTTCGAAAATTTTGAAAGGTAACTCAGAGTATAACCGAAATGTTGGGAAGTATTTTTTGGGAGTGTTCAAAGGTGTTTCAAAGTGTAAGATACGAGTTGGCATCCTATTAATTAAGATGCAGTCAACACAGCATCTTCCCAAAGGTATTTTGGAATGTCTATAGAAAACATGATAGCTCTAGCTACCTCAAGTAAATGCCTATTATTTCTTTCAGCTATTCCATTTTGCTGGGGTCTGTCCGGACTTGTAGATTGGTGTAAAATACCTTTTTTCTTTGAAAAATTTCCCAAACATTCATTAAAGTACTTAGTTCCATTATTTGATCGAAGGATGCTAATTTTTGTTTTGAATTGGGTTTCAATCATGCAATAAAAATCTTTGAAAAGTTTTTCTACATCATGTTTTTTGCTTAGCAAGTAAACCCAACACAATCTAATGTGATCATTGATAAAAAAGTTATAAACCACATTTTTCCAGACAAGGTGGTAACCTTTGAATGTCCCCAAACATCAGTATGGATCAAGTAAAATGGTTTTGATGGACTATAAGGCTTTGAAATAAATTTAACTCGATGATATTTAGATAACTTACAACTTTCACATTAAAAAATAGAGCAATCCACTCCGTTAAACAAATTAGGAGATAAATGTTTTAAATAAGGGAAATTAGGATGTCTTAACCTAAGATGCCATTGCATATTTTTATCAAAAATAGAATTTGAACTGGTAACACTAAGCCTTTGAGCTTTTTTATTACCTAAGAAATCCTTGTTAAAATAGTAGAGCCCGTTTATTTCTCTAGCACTGCCAATCATCTTCCCCAAGTTCTAGTCCTGAAATTGAGAAAGAGAGTCAGAAAAGATAACACGACAGTTAGAATCCTTTGAGAGTTTACTGACAGAAAAAGATTACAAGCAAGTTAGGAACATGAACCCTTGCCTGCAATAGGCGAAAAACTACCATTTGCTATTCTTATTTTTTCATTACCAGAAAACAGAGTGTGTGAACTAAATAGATTAGACAGGTTAGTCATATGATCAGATGCTCTTGAATCAATGATCCATGGAGCAGAATTAAAGACACTGGATAGGGCTAATGGATTTCTACCTAAACGAGTCAATGAACTATTAGATGTACTAGATGTCGGATTGGACTTTAGTAGTTCCAGGAGTTGATTGAGCTGCTCTTTGCTGAAGGAATACGTATTTGCTTCATTGGCAGAGGCTTGTGACCGCTTCTGATTTGGCTTCCAGTTTACCGGTTTTCCATGGATATGCCAACAAGTTTCTCGAGTATGGTGTGGTTTGTTGCAATGGTCACACCACACTTGGGGCTTGTCATCAATCTTATGCAGATCAGGGACATTCGGTCCACCAGCATTGGCTTCTGTAGTGACCAGTGTAGACTTCTCAATGAGGCTACTGGTGTGTGGGCTAGAATTCACGATCAGAGCAGATCCAGAAGATACATCTGACATGGTGGTAAAAAAAAAACAGCAGCAAAAGCAGCGGCTTTTGGAAAAAAAAATAGTGATTTAGGGTTGCAAAAAAGAGAAGTTCCTGCTCTAACACCATTTTGAAAATTCAGAATATTTTATTAAGAACCTTACTTGAATGATACAAAATTCTTAGGATTATATACAGCTGCTGTTAAGAAGTAAATAGGAAACTATATCAGTCTAAATCTAATTCCCATAATTGAGGAATTGTTGAACCTTAATTCTAGGGACACAAATGTTTACATATTTTCTAAATTTAATATAGTTGACTTTTCCACAGCTGCCCTTGTTTGTTGGAACAAATACGGGAACTAGAAAGCATAATGAGAGTATTATGAATGAAAATGATACAAACTTGCAGTCTTTGGATATAGAAGAATTTTTTAGCCTAATATTCCCCATGGCATACTTGATGCTATTTTGGACCAGTATCTGAGGTTTGAGTGTTTTGTCCAGGACTAGAACTTTTGTCTACTAGATAATAACTCCTTATGACATGCTACACCGTGATATGGTAACAATTCAGTGCAAAGATTGAGTACCACCTGCAAATATTGAGCGATCCTAGGGAGAGTGATTTTCCGTTGTTTAATATGACTAGCTGGTATCCTGATGTCGGTGTTTGTATGTGTTCAACTCAAACCATTACTCTATAATCTCCTCGGATTCTGTCCTCTTGGATTTGCTTAGGGGTGGTGCTGTTTTGTGGCGGTTGGTAGCAAGTTTTCAAGGAAATTTTAGATGCAATATAAGTGGAATGATATGGAGATGGGTTCTGTGGTGTTAGATGCAAAGCTGATTGGAAAGAGAGATATAGTAGACATAAAAGCTGAGAAGAGCAGTTGGCAGATGAGAATGAATGTGCATCAGTAGATTTTGTTTGCTTAGTTCTTGATGTCACCATCTATTCACCATTTAGCTCCTTTTGAATTTTAATGTGGAAGCAGTTTGATTTTATTGCTGTTGATGTGACCTTTATGTCTTGTTTTACATTATAAAAGTTTGAATTACAATTAACAGCTTAATTTTCTTTCAGATTGAAGATAATAATAACAATTCTCTGAGACAGAATCCAGCAGCTTATACACAAATTTTGAGCTATGCAACGAGAGGGCTGCACAGGTATTCCTTTCAGAGCAATAAATCAGCTATTATATGTTTCTCGGTGCAATTTTATGCAACCGTATTTCTATCATTGGTGGAGCTTCAGATAAGATATCTAGCTATTTGAATCTAAGATGTAATCTTCTGTTGATTGATTTTCAGGATGGGAATTGTCTTCAGTCATCTGGCAATGCCTCTTCTTTCTGAGGTTTCTAGTGATAATCCCATCATTGCAGTAATTAGTGTTTTCTGGCCTATGCTGGAGAAGCTTTTTAGATCAGAACACATGGAGAACAGTAGTTTATCCACTGCAGCTTGTCGTGCTCTTTCGCTAGCAATTCAATCCTCAGGTACTGGGCAATATTTCCCCCTTTTTTCTTTGCTTTTTGTAAAATCAACTAAGGTTGGGGCTTTTGGGGAGCCATGAAGTCTTTTAATTGCATGATGCGACAATGCTGGAAGTTGCTTAATTGTGCAGGCCAGAACTTTGAAATGCTACTGCCCAAAATATTAGATTGCCTGTCAACAAACTTTTTGTCATTTCAAAGTCATGAATGCTACATTAGAACCGGTATGTATTCAGTCCATACTTTTAAAGCAATTGGTGCAATTTGGTATTTGGTATTTTTGTCCAAAAATCATCTCTATTTAAAAAATCTATATTATGTTTGTTGATTTGACAGCACATGCTCTATACTTACCTGAATCATAGCCCGTTTGAATTATCATTGACATCTCTATTCATGATTGAAGAATTAGCAAAAGTACCGCTGGAGATGCTTAAAATTGTTATGTATGCTACTTCATGTTTACTTACATAACCAGTTTTTGTCTTCTCCTTGACATGTCTTTTATGCTATGATCCTCCAGCTCTAAACCAAAATATGAAGTAATAATTTAGTTTTTTATTTGTCAATGATGTCTAGAACTGGTGTTTTTCAAGTTAGTGCGACATGGATGCTATTTTTTTTCTTTTCATGAATAGAAATAAATATGGGACATGACATGCTTAGTGACATCTCAAAAAGGCTCACATGCATTTTTTTATATTATAGTAGTAGCCACATCCAATGAGCTTCTTTTTTATAAGAAATTTACTTCTTGTCAGCTTCTGTTGTTATCGAAGAGTTTGGTCACAAAGAGGAGCATGGTCCTTTGTTCATGAGCACGTTTGAACGATTTACCCAAGCATCTTCAGTAATGGCCCTTAATTCTTCGTATGTATGTGACCGAGAGCCTGATCTAGTGGAGGCCTACACAAATTTTGCATCAACATTTGTTCGTAGCTCTCATAAGGTGTAGTATACTATACTTCTTATTTCACTAAATATCTTGCATTTCTTGCTCTTATTTTTGTTTTTTATTGGAAATATAATCCAGGACAATGTACTTTATACAGATTTTATTGAGACTTACCTCCTAAAAAGAAATGATTTGAATGATTTTTCCTGCTATTTAAATCTCAGGAAGTATTGGCTGCATCTGGGGCTCTTCTAGAAATTTCTTTTCAAAAGGCAGCTATATGCTGCACTGCTATGCATCGTGGGGCAGCACTTGCAGCTATGTCGTACTTGTCTTGTAAGCACCATATGTTAAGTACTCCTTGCTCAAAGATGAGAGCCACTAACGATAATACTCACTGCCTAACAATGGTTACTATGAAACTGCATTATTTAAAGAAACAATTCAACTGTTGTTGACTGCTTCTGTTTTGTCTTTGAAATTGCCTTATTTTTGCAATTCAAACCAATTAATTCCTTTTACTTTGTTCTAAGAGTCAATATGGAGACACAGAAATATTTATTGACTTTTAATGTCAGAGCTTCACTTGGGGTGGATGTTAGTAGAAGTAATATTCACTTTGTGGTATGAAGCCTGTTCACTCTGTTTTATCTGTGCAATAGCATTTAGCTACACACAACATGCTTCAGCAATTCCATTTAGGTATGATATATCTATTTCTGCACTAAATTAAGGTTCTCTGGCATGGTAAGTGCAAATGAACCCACAAGATGCACACATAGCTGAACTGTAACTATCTGATAACTGTTCATAACTGAACTGTAACTAGTGTTAGAGATTATAATTGCTTATATTATTCTTTAGGTGTGGTTGTGCTAGTCTTTCTTGAGAATTCTTGTTTTTATCTCATTTTTTGTGTTTAAATTCTGTTCCTGTTATAACTAGGTGAAGGATATTTGTCTGATTTGCTTTGGCTCTTTAGGTTTCTTGGAAGTTGGCCTGGCTTTGTTATTGCAATCAATGGCCTATTCTCCTGAAGGATCATTCGGTGCCACGGTAATTCATGTCATTTCTCATAGTGGGGAGGGACTTGTATCAAATATAGTGTATGCTTTACTCGGTGTTTCAGCAATGTCACGGGTAAATGCTGTATTCTTGAATCTCAAATAGTTTAATGATTGCATTTCTTCTAAAAAATCATTACTTGTTTTGGAGTAAATCCTTGATGTTAAGTGTTGTTTTCACCTATTATATTTCGATTTTATTTAAAGGGCATCAGCTGATATTTCATTATGAAAATGGAAATTGAAAATGCCTAGATCTTACTTAATATCTGTTGAAGTACTGAGAAACCATCGCAAGGATAATGAGAGTATTTGGTGCAGATGATTGAAGTTCCAGTCTTGCATTATCTTTATTAATAGTTGAGGGAGGGTTCAAGAATACATCAACTTGTTAGGTGATGGTTTGAGGTTAGTTTTTATTTACTAACAGAATTTATCAAGTAAGGTACATAAGGCAAACAAAAAATGAGTTTAGAGATTGGGTTTGGAGAAGCTCTAGATCACCACAGTGGCTGTCCTTCATCCCTTGCCAAATGAAGGTTAGAAGGGTATATATAGACTCAGTCTCAAAGGGGGGGATTCTTAATATTCCCAGTAGGAAATTACTGTCAAAATGTTGTAAATATGAAGAAGCATATGTTTAGTTAGGCTAGGTGAGTAGGCAAGTATTATTAAATGCAGTTGTAGTCAAGTCTCTTTAAGTTTATATAAGAGTTCTAACAAGCTTCCCAATCAGAACTATCTAAAAGAGCCCCAGGTATTTGAGACTAACCCAGAGATGCTGCTAAAACTCCCTATGTCAATCCAATGATGCAACAAAAGTTTTAACTCCAGGTGATCCTGTGGTGAAGTAGCTGCATTAATAGGAGTAAAGTGCTAGGCAGTAAAAACAAAATTAACATTCGACATGTCTATATTAAATTAGTCATGCATCTATAAACATTTTGTTATACCAGTGGCATTGCCATAAGAAAACGTTCTGGTAGCAAAAAGATGTCTAATTTATTCAAGGACTTTTTGGAGATATTACAGGAAAGGAATGAGTACCTCTTGTGTAACTCTGTTCAATAGATTAGTTGGGGCAGCTATATAGAAACAGTATTTGTAATACACAGGGGGTATTACAAATGATCTTATCAATAGGTTTGCTAAATTGCGTAATTTATGTAAAATTTGATGCTGCAAGCTTCAAATCTGGTGACCTTGGTTTGGATAATTAAGGAGTTAATAATGACTTTTTGGAAATGCATTTAGTCCACTGTATAGGCAATGAAGCCACTCACATTCCGTGATATATCGAAGCATCTCATGTATAATTGACTGCACATATTTGTCTGTACTGAAAACAGCTGAGAAATTATGCTGTTTTTTCCTCTTAATAGGTGCACAAGTGTACGACAATATTGCAACAATTAGCTGCAATTTGCTGTTTGAGTGAGAGAACAACCTGGAAGACCATTCTTTGCTGGG
This sequence comes from Heritiera littoralis, assembly GCA_031772115.1. Lineage (NCBI taxonomy): Eukaryota > Viridiplantae > Streptophyta > Magnoliopsida > Malvales > Malvaceae > Heritiera > Heritiera littoralis. The sequence continues at coordinate 118,719 of JAPDPK010000063.1, forward strand.
AATTCTTGCATACATGGCTACAAGCAGCGGTCTCTCCCCCTCTTTTCCTTCTTTTCTTTAAGATGCATATGAATATTCTTACAATTTCTGCATGGGCTTAAATTTTGGAACTTCACCAATGTGAATAAAGGAATTATATGCAGCTGACGTAGTCATTTGGGGATTCTGTAACTTAAGTACATATTCCATATGGCAGCTTCCATTGCTAGTCTAGACTGTGGTAGTCACTCATAAAGAGTCCTAGGTACCTGATGCAGTTGTTTGAAAGTTTTTTGGGCCTGAATAATGTAACTGAGTATGTCCATGTTGTGAGGGAATAGCAAATGCTAACAAACTAAGCCGCCTTCACTATTTTGTATAAAGGCTATAAGAATGATATTGTGCCACTGTAGGTGAGAAGTCATTTAATTTTAGTTGCCGTCTTCATACAATCTCAGATGTGTTGAATTTCTTCAGTTTTATCAGGTGCAGGCTCTTCCAGCTGACTATCTGAAGCAGGGAGAAGCTGAAACTTTGGTGCCAGTTTGGTTGAAGGCCCTTGCTGCGGCTGCTTCAGATTATCTTGAGAGCAAGAGCTCCAATGGAGAAAAGAGTGATTATGGGCATATGCAAGGGAAAGGAGGGAGAGTGCTGAAACGGGTAATCCGGGAGTTTGCTGATGGTCACCGCAATATCCCAAATTTGACTTGACTGCAGCCTGCAGCTTTTGACACATTGCTTGAAGCTTTTGTTACTTGCTTTACAAATGTGATTGGCTTGTTTTCAAGCTCAACCTATTCTGGGAGTTACCATTTGTTGCAGTGAGCGACTGCCATCAAATCTAAGTAATGCTCCCGAAAGTCTCTTGTACGACATATTTCCTTAATTTTGTTAGACAAGAAAGAATGAGTAGGATTTTTCAATATTTTGTGCAAGAGAAAGAAATGGGAGTACAGGTACATTTTTTTGTGCCTTTGATGCCAGAGAGTACATGTACTTAAGATGTACTTAAGAAGGAACGTAGTCAGTGATTTCTATTGTCAGAGTAATAATACAAGTTTTTTTTTTTGGTTTACTGAGTAATAATACAAGTTACTATTCATGTGCAGTACCATTTGCGTATAGCATTTGCAGGTATTATATTGTAGGATATCTCTTTTGTACTTTGATGGACGTGCAAAAATGACTATTGCAAAGGAACTTCTATGATTGTAGTAGAGGTGCTTATTAAACTAAGTTGACCCAATCTAGCACGGTATTGGATCGGGTCAATTTGGCTCGTAAATCGTAATCGACCTAGCGGTTCGAAAAAAAAAATCGGGCTTGGTGAGGGTTTCGCTTGTTAAGGGATTAGGACTGGTTGTCTCGGTTGAGCAAAATACTCATTCAAATTTTTTTAAATTCATTTAATTTTTTTAAATTTATAATATTATTATTTTTCTTTCATAAAACTCATTGTTTTACAATTTTACAAATTTTAATTTTAACTTTCATCTTCCAATATATATTTCTACATTTATTTCTTTCAAATTTTCAAATATATTTATTTGAAAAAAAATATAAAAATGTCAGAAATGTTACGTCATTCATGTTTTGTTTCTCATCCTTTTGGTTATACTGAAATTCTCAATTTGGGTGATGAATCATTCAATGAATTCAAACCCGATATTCATTCGAAAGAAAAAAATTCCTTCGGCACTAATGATACATTGTAGTACTAGTTGTTGTGGAGGTCGTGGTCAAACACAAATCATCAGCTGCTGCCACCATTTTCGCTACATCATTAATACTGATGAAGACGAAGATTAACTGCATTAAAAAGAGTAAGGTATGAGAGTATTTCAATATTGTGCTAAAAAAAGGTACGACGAATAAATATTTTGCTATTTGTAGAATATATAAGAAGGTTTATGCTTATAGCTCCTGTGGAAGTAGTAGCGATACAGGCATATATAATAGATATTTAATTGGTGCACATAAAATTAATCTAAACGAAGAAGATGAAATTAATGAAGGCATACAAGCTCAAATTAATAAACATGATAGCGGAAAAAAATTTACTTTTGAAAATGTTCAAACTAGATGTGGTTTAGTTAGATTTGTAGTTAATATTAAATAGCCATTCACAATTTGTGAAAAAGTAAGATATTTAGAATTTGTTTGTACATATTTACAACCTGCATATAACTCTGTTTCTAGACATACATTAAAAAAAGATTGCTTGGATATATTTAAAGAATATAGGCAAGCTTTAATTGATAAATTTAGTAATATTTCATCTAAGGTTAGTTTAACTAGTAATATATGGACTAATGCTAACAGTATAAGTTATTTTGTTATAACTTGCATTGGGTAGATGAAGATTGGTGCATGCATAAACGGATTTTATTCTTAGATGTAACAGAAGAACCACATAATGCATATACTATTCATAAATATATTACTAAAGTTTGTAAATTGTATGGACTTGAAAATAATAAAGTTTTTGCTATTACTTTAGATAATGTTTCGAGTAATAACGTAACTATTTTTATGTTAATTAAAAGTTTAAACCCAGTTATGCAAGATGTATTTTTTCATACTAAATGTGCATGCCATTTTATAAATTTGTGTGTTTAAAGTGGTTTTAATGCTACTAGTAGTGGTAGTATTAGTAGTATTAGTGACATAGGTCCAATTGATAAAATTAAAATGTTAGCAAAATCGATCTGCACCCCAAATCATAAATGTGAATGGAAGCAGCTTTGTTTAGCAAATAATATACTTGTTAAAGCGTTTCCACTTCCCGCGGAAACAAGGTGGAACCCACTCCATCATTTGCTTTATTCTGTTTTACCTTATAAAGAACTTATTACTCTTTTTTATAACAATTATACAAATAGCCAGTATTAGCACTTTATGATGAAGATTGGATTTTTATTGAATGTTGTGTTGATTAAAGCGTAACCGAAAGATTTTCAACTCAATATTATCCAACTGCACTTTATTTTGTTCCTATTATTTACACAATATTTGATAAATTTTTAAAATTTAGAAATCATGAAACTTTATCTTCTTTTGAAAATAATATGGAGGAAAAATTTTAAAAATGTTGGGAAACAATTCCTTCTATTCATTGTATTACAACTTTACTAAATCCTAATTAAGGTGAGGTAAATATAGAGATTTTTTATTATTATTATAAAATTTTATTGGTCTTGATTATATTGAGGACCAAAAGTCCTCAATTAACAATTATTTTCAAAAATTGTTTAATATTTATGAAGGTGAGAGGGAGTAGTTCAACTTCAACTGAGGACAAGAAGAATCGAACGAAAAAACCGAGAGTGGTGGCAGCAGCAAAAGAAAAGGCATTTTGAACGCAATTAAGGAAGCAGCAAAGAAGAGAATGAAGCTAAAAAGAAAAGTCGATGAATCTGGATCATCAATAACCCGACGAAGTTCCAACTTCAATGAGAGAGGATTTTTCTTAAGTCAAGACTTTCATATAGACGAAACTTTGATCTTCTCCAATGGTGAAAAGAAAATCAAAGACAATTTCTAATTTTAGTTTCTAGGGCCAAAGTTGTTTTTGCAGTATAAGTTTCTTCCATTGCTTCAGAATATGCGCTCTTGACATGTGGAAGAATCCTTGGAGACCATCGAACCACTCTTAATCCGGATTCATTATACATGTTAACATGCCTTAAAGATTGGTTTGAAAAGGAATCCCACAATATTGAACTTGGTATAGCCAATGAATTCACCAATAATATTTCGGGGGAGGAGGAAGAAATTTCCAAGACAATCTGTATAAATTATGAAGAAGAGGTAATAATCTAATTATTCTTTTTTTTTGTGAATTTGTTAGAATCACAATTTTTCTTAAACTAATCATGTACTCCACGTGTAATTATAAGTACATGTAATGCAATAATGTAATTTGAATTTCAAATATCTGGTTAAGATTCAAAAATTTATTGAAATGAAGTCTTCGAGAAGAGTGTCACGACCCGAAGGCCGTGACGTATTCATTCTATCACTCCATTTACTATTTGCCAAACTTACAAACTAACTTTTTGTTTCCACTTTAAAGTTTGCATTCGGTGTCAGTGTCCTCTCTAAACGTATTCACGTTCTTAACTTGATTTAAATTCATTATTTAACTTGTCATTTCTTAAAATCGTTCAACCTAATATTCTCGTTCAATATTAAACTATTAAAAGAAAAACGTCGAAAACTCCCCCTTATATAAAATCGACTTTCCCCAGCTTAATAACCTGCAATAAACTCAACTATACCAGCCATATATCCCAATCCAGAATTTCTCAATTCATTTCACTAGTTACAACACATACTTCAAAAGTCAACAAATATATATGAGAGACAGTTTACAACTCAAAATCACCACAATTCACTTCTCGGATCGTACTCGATAATCATAAAAGCCTATAATAATCTAGGACGATCCTAAGTTACATCCCAAAACAATTCCATAAACATGTACTGTGCAAATTTAACATGTCATACATAGATAACAAAATAATCATCGTTATACCTCAAGTGCAACAAAAACAGCACTCGGAGGATTCGGTTCGATATAGCTACTCAAGATAGTCCCCGAGCTTCGCACCCCAACTCAAAATGGGAGCCTAACCGGTATGATCTGCGATGTTATTAATAAGGGGTGAGCAAAACCACGGCTCAGTAAGTAGCTTAAGTAAATGCATGTTAGTCTCATATCGTTCTACATGCACGTGTAGAAAACAATGCTAAAGTAATAAGCGAACTTGGTATTTAAGCATGATCATAAACCAAACACTTCTTTATGCATTTCGGGTATAGAACGCTTTCAATATGCACTTAGTTAAAACAAAACTTACTAGGCAGTTCATTTAAATGAGTTCGCTATGCATTCGGTTGAACTCAGTATGTTGTGCATTCAGATAAGCTATCAATGTAGTTCGATAAGTCAATCAATAGTTACTTTGATAAAACAATCCATAAGCATTCGATAGACGATCAGTAAGTATTGCAATCACTTCGATCAATATAGATTTTCAAGAAATCCATTAGTCATAAAGCAGGATAATCGATAACAATTAGGCATATCGCCTCAGTTCACTAAAAGCAGTATTAGAAATGGAACAATAGTAAGTAGAGTTTAGGCAATGATCCTCAATCAATCAATCAATCGATATCCATCCTAGCTAGCGATGGAATGGTGTCGTAAGCAACACTAAATCTATGGCCATAGAACGATATCCAGTCTCGCTGATCAGTCGAGAGCTGGAACTTGCCTGCTGGTTTTCCAGACAAGTGTCAATCTACCTAGAGCACTAGGCTCGATAGGTACAATACGATAGTCTAGAGCACAAAGCTCAATAGACGGGCAATAAGGCCTAGAGCTAAGCTCGATAGGCTATAAGTGACCCGAAGGTTGTAGGACATGCCTGCACCCAAAAACAGTTTGAAATTAATTTCCTCGTGTAGCACTCGGCTTCCACGGACTCCAAATCATTATTAAATCAGTTTTGAGTTCGAAATACAAAACTTTTCGATTTCTTTCAAATGTTGGTTCAAACCAAAACTTTGCAAAAATATAAGTTTGATGCAAGTCATTAAGAACATAAAACATTAAGCAATTAAACTCAAAACATACTATGCATAATTGCATGTATGCATCGGTTCATGTCATTTAACATGCACGCTTGGCTGGGCACAATACGTAAAGCAGAGATTAAGTTTCAATCCAGCTCAAGCATAAACGAGTTTATAAAATTAAACCATTCCTACGAGATGGTGCTAACAAACTTTACTTAACCCACTTACCTCGAGGTTTAAAATTTTCCTTCTCGTGCCTTTGAGTCCGTATTCAAGTCCCTGCACCGCTCCGATTCACTACACAAAATCATTGGCATTTTCAATAATTCTTCGTCATTATACTTAATCGTGCACCAAAACAAGTGTCTTAGAACCACCATTCATTTCAGCTTACTACTAAGTCCAAAATCGACTCCTTATCGTCTTTCGAGATATACCGATAAGTTCTAATCCTTATTCATATATATTTAAAATATATGTATACCTATACACACATATATTTGCTTACATATATGTATATTCCAATATGTCTCTATATGCTCATCCTATTCTTTTTCCATGTAATTATTCGTTCTATATGTATACATGTATGTATATATGCATATATATTTTATATATGTATATATTACCGTATTGGTATACATGTATATCGATCCTTCATAACCTAGATATTTTTATTTGAATTCTCACAACAAGTTTCATTCCCCAAATTCTTATTTAATAACACATGGATATTAGTAAGTATGCAATATATTCAGATTGCATTAAAGTAAAATCATTTAAATTAGAACCTATGTTGTTCCTCCTCTTAGAGTTCATAATACAAGTATAAGATCTATTTATACATATATGTATTTAATTAAATATATACATACATGCAAGTATATGATCGTAATTTATCCTTTACCATCATGTTCATGGAATATATGTATACATATACCCATAGTTGTATATAGTTCATCCTTATCCATGCTTATGTATTTACATTCATGTAAATATTGTCCCACCATCTTATAACCAAATTCAAGTATCCCATGACATTAACTACATTTATGCAATTTACTTACATATTCTTTCTTTGAACATTTTCAAGGTAACCATTTCAAGGTATGATAACATGAAGTTCTACTCATGAAAATTTTCCATTATACAATTAAAAATCAATTTAACCAACATCCATGCACATTCCTACCTTTAAGCCTCTTATATGAGAGATTCTCAAACTTTCTTCTCCAAGGATTTCCTACAACCAACACCATCATCTCAATTAACATATGAAATTATATTTTATACCTTTGCTCAAACAAAGAGGAAGAACTCTTACCCTAAACACCCTTGTTTGTCAATCCTTCTTTTATCAATTTTTTTGCAATATTCTCAGCCCTTACAACAGTGTGTTCACCTCTGTCTGAACCACCAACTCAGTCCCAAACTAAGCCCTCTAGCACCTCATTCTCAGCCTTGATCATCGTCATGTCTAGCAACCAAGAAACCTCCAGAAATCTTTGCTTTAGGAGCTCACGGCCTAGCTTGCCAAGCTGTCTCAAGCATTACAATTTTAGCTCTCAAATACCATAGCCTTTAGCCTTGAACAGTAGGAATCACAGCTCCTTTAAAGCCCTATAAATGGTCATCGATCCAGCTTCATTTATTCTCTGTTTCATGCAACAAAATGGCCACCAAAATCTGCTCACCATTAGTCTTGCTGAACGCTTCTGTTGACAGCCCCAATACAGACCTAACATTCACGTCCAAAAGCCCTTATAAATTGCTTGAACAATGCAGCAAAATTCCACCCTCAATACCGTCCCTTTTCCTTTGTTAGATTTGCCTCAACAACCACCATTTACCTCTGTCACACGTTCACTGTTATGGCCTCCTGAAAATCAAGTTTTTCAGTCTTCAAACCAGTCACAAAACCTAACCTAACAATAGCCTTAACTAGCATCTAAAGTCCACATAAATTTCCTTTTAGCTTACTGACCTTGTTGATCAACCAATGTCACTTTGCCGTTGCAATTCTTTCCTTCTTTCTCTCTCTTTTTTTTTTTGCTGCAGTAATCTTTTTCTTCTCCAGTTCGTTTCTTTCTCTCCTTCACTGCGCTTCTCCTCTGTGTCTGGCCGAGACCCCTTCTTCTTTCTCTTCTTTCTTTTTCTCCTTCCTTCCAGCCGAGATCCTTCTTTTCTTTCTTCCTTTCCTTCCTTTTCTTTGGCCGGTGTCCTTCTGTTTCGTTTTGGTTGTAGCTTTGTCCTCCTTAAACCTTTCTTTTATTTTGTTTTTTCTCTCCTTTACCCGATCCTAACTTTAGCTTTTGTCTCCTTCTCTTTTCCATCACGTTTTCAATCAAATAAATGTATTTGTTTATTAATATTTTATGTGTTTATTATTAATATATTTTATATTTTGTTTTTCTTTTGAACCTACTCCCATTAACCGTGGGAGCAGGTAAGGGGGAGGGGGTCGGGTGGCTTCCCTGGGAAGCCAATCCCGATCCTCTCTTGTGTGTGTATATATATATATATATATATATATATATATTGGATTAAATATCAATATCAATATCTATTTCTAATTTATTTATAAAATTTCTAAGCTATATTAGCATTAATCATTTATCGCTAATACTACGAAAATAAAATAAAATAAAACATTCGTTTCCATTACTTAAAAAATTAGAAATACAATTTACATTTCTATACTTAGTTCCTTTGATGTATTTTATTTATTTACAAAAATGGGTACAGAATTCGTAGTCTTCACATTCTCCCCACCTTAGGAAATTTGGTCCTCCAAATTTTCCATGTCTATCTGAAAGAGGTGAGGATACTTCTCCTTCATCAAGCTCTCTAGTTCCCACGTAGCTTCCTCTGAAGAGTGATGCTGCCAAAGTACTTTCACTAGAGGAATCGTCTTCGACCTCAATATCTTATCTTTTCTATCCAAGATCCGAATAGGTCTCTCAACATAGCTCAAATCCTCCCTAATATCCAAAGGTTCATACTCAATAACATGGGAGGGGTCTGGATGATATTTCCTGAGCATCGACACATGAAAGACGTTATGCACACCTACCAACTCTGGTGGTAATGCTAGTCGATATGCCACGTCGCCAATTCTCTCTAGTATCTCAAATGGGCCAATATACCGAGAGCTCAATTTTCCTTTCCTACCAAATCGCATTATGCCTTTAGATGGAGATATCTTCAAAAACACTTTAGCTCCAACCTGAAACTCTAAAGGTCTTCTCCGATTATCCGCATAGCTCTTCTGTCTACTTTGGGCTGTCCTCAATCTATCACATATCAACCTCACATCTTCGGATGCTTTCTCTACTAATTCTGGAATAAATATTTTTCTTTCGCCTACCTCTTCCCAGCCAATAGGAGATCTACACTTCCGTCCATACAACACCTCGTAGGGTGCCATCCCAATGCTAGAGTGAAAGCTATTGTTATACGCAAATTCAGCTAGTGCCAAATGATCATCCCATGAGCCTTGAAAATCCATGACACATGCCCTCAACATGTCCTCAAGAGTCTGAATTGTCCTCTCTGACTGCCCATCGGTTTGAGGATGGAAGGCTGTGCTAAAGCTCAGTTTAGTTCCCAAAGCATCTTGGAAGTGTTCCCAGAAACGGGAAGTAAACCGAGAATCTCTATCTGAAACTATGCTTACTGGGACCCCATGTAACCTTACTATTTCTTTGACATACAAATTTGCTAAGGCACTAAGTGAATCAGTAGCCTTCATGGCTAGGAAGTGAGCGGACTTCGTCAATCGGTCTACTATCACCCAAATGGCGTCATGGTTCCTACGAGTCCTCGGAAGCCCCATGATAAAGTCCATAGTCACGTGCTCCCATTTCCACGTAGGTATAGGTAAAGGCTTCAGTAAGCCCGCTGGCCTCTGGTGTTCAATCTTAACCTTTTGGCACACTAGACATTTGGACACAAAGGTCGCTATATCCTTCTTCATACCAGCCCACCAATACACCTTGCGTAAGTTCTGATACATCTTTGTATTACCTGGATGCATTGTGTATTTGGAGCTGTGTGCCTCTTCCAAAATTTTCCTCTTCAACATCTCATCATTCGGAACACAAATTCTGCCCCTATGTCTCAACAATCCATCATCTGAAATCCCAAACTCTGAGTTTTGGCCTGGTTGCATTCCACTAATAATCTCCACAAGTTTAGGATCCTCTTTTTGGGCTTGTCTAATTTGATCAATAATACTAGGCTCTATCTTCAAACTAGCCATCAAACACTCACCATCGGGCTCTAGGTTGATATTCAACTCCGATAATTTCTCCATCAAATCCCACTCTTTGACCATCATGTAGCTAACAAAACCCACACTCTTCCTACTTAATGCATCAGCTACCCGGTTTGCTTTACCTGGATGGTAGAGAATCTCGCAGTCATAGTCCTTCAATAGCTCCATCCATCGTCTCTGTCTCACGTTTAGCTCTTTCTGCGAGAATAAATACTTTAGACTCTTGTGATCCGTGTAAATCTGAAATCGTTCACCATACAAGTAGTGGCGCCATATCTTTAGCGCAAACACTACCGCCGCCAACTCTAGGTCGTGTGTGGGATAGTTCCTCTCATGGTCCTTCAATTGTCTCGAACCATAGGCCACTACTTTACCATTCTGCATCAGCACACACCCTAGACCCTGTAGAGAAGCATCACTATACACTGCAAATCCTCCAGATCCACTTGGAATCGTTAACACAGGAGCCGTAGTCAACCTTTGCTTAAGCTCTAGGAAGCTGTGCTCACACGCATCATTCCACCCAAACTTGACATCCTTGCGTGTGAGTCGGGTTAGTGGGGCAGCAAGCTTGGAAAATCCCTCTACGAATCTCCTATAGTAACCTGCAAGCCCTAAAAAGCTACGAATCTCGGTCACTGTTTTAGGCCTCTCCCAATTCATCACGGCCTCTATCTTAACTGGATCAACTGCTACACCATCCTTTGATACCACATGCCCCAGAAAACTAATTTGTTCCAACCAAAACTCACACTTGCTGAACTTTGCATATAACTCTTTCTCTCGAAGAGTCTGAAGCACGATGTGGAGGTGGTGTTCATGCTCTTCTCGAGATCGAGAATATATTAGTATGTCATCGATGAAAACAATGACGAACTTGTCCAAATAGGGCTTAAACACTTCATTCATCAGTCCCATAAATGCTGCAGGGGCATTTGTTAAACCAAATGGCATGACCAAGAACTCATAGTGGCCATAACGAGTCCTGAAGGCTGTCTTCGATACATCCTCCTTTCTGATTCTTAGCTGATGGTACCCAGACCTCAAATCAATCTTGGAAAATATCTGGGCACCCTTCAACTGATCCAACAAGTCATCAATTCTAGGCAATGGATACTTATTCTTCACCGTCACTTGATTCAATTGCCTATAGTCTATACACAGCCTCAAACTACCATCCTTCTTCTTCACAAATAACACTGGAGCCCCCCAGGGAGACACACTTGGTCTTATAAAACCTTTATCTAGCAGCTCTTGCAACTGCTTTTTCAGTTCTTCTAACTCAACCAAGGCCATTCGGTATAGAGGCTTTGATATCGGTTGAGTGCCTGGGAGTAGCTCTATAGCGAACTCCGTCTCCCTTTTCGGAGGTAGCCCCGGTAGCTCATCCGGAAACACATCGGAGAACTCCTTGACAATTGGAATGTCGGACAGTTCCGGATGGCTTCTCTCGGCATCCTCGACAAACGCGAGATAGCCTTCATAAACAATTAATCTCATATCAGTGAGACATCAACAACAATCAAAACCATTCTATTTATCATTTCCAAGGCATATTATAAACTTTTCAGGTAGGGAGAGAGTTACAATCTTCTTATAGCAATCTACACTAGCATGATGGTTGGTTAACCAATCCATGCCTAGTATTACATCAAAGTCATACATATTCAATAATATCAAATCTACTGTTAAGCACTTATCTCCCACCTTCACTTTACATTGACGATAAACATATTCAGTTGTCTGAGATTCTTTGAAAGGAGTAGTAATATATAAGGGATAACCTAAAGGCTCTGACTCTATATGCAATCTACTAGCAAATGCAGGTGAAATGAATGAATGAGTTGAGCCTGGATCAATGAGTACGAATGCTTCTAAGTCACAGATAGTAAGCTTACCCCTGATAACCGAACCAGAAGCATCAGCTGTCTCCTGATCAAGTGCAAACACTCTACCTTGTACCATTGGACTCTTGCCTTTGTCTTGTGTCTTCCTTTGTTGTGGCATGGTCTGTCCCCCGGCTTGTGTCTCTGTGGCCTTCATCTGGGGGCAATCCTTGATTCTATGGCCAGTCTTGCCACACTTAAAACAAGCTCCAGTAATCACATAACAAGGCCTGTTGCCATGCTTGTGTCCACAAGTGGCACATGGCTGAGATGTAGCAGTAGCAGTAGGGATAATGGCCAAGGCTCTGTTAGGAGGAGTAGCAGTAGCTGTAGGCCTAGTAGCCTGTGGTCGAGGCGCAACAAACCTCTGCCTCTTATTTTGTCCCTGTGATCTACTCGGCTCAAACCTCCTCTTCTCATCCCTCCTATCTATGAATGGTTTAGCTCTAGGAGGCTTCCTTGTCCCATACTCAGCCTGGGTAATCTCCAATTCTTGCTCAACAGTCTGAGCTTTCCTTACCACTGCCTCATACTCGGTAAGCTCAAATGGAGTGACCCTACTTCGGATGTTAGGTCTCAATCCCGAAGCAAACTTCTCTGCCTTCTTCTCATCATTAACAACATAATCCGTGTCATACTTCACTAAGGCAGTAAATCGAGTCTCATACTCATCCACCCTCATCGATCTTTGAGTGAGTTCCATAAATTCCTTCTTTTTCTGTCGTCTGGCAGCCTTAGATATATAATGGTTCATGAAGGCCTCTAAGAATCTCTCCCATGTAATAACTGGATCCTTAGCCAATAAGAACGTCTCATGGGTCTTCCACCATTTCTGCGCATCACTCCTCATCATATACACTGCTAATGAAACCCTCTCAGTAGTACTACACCCCATATATTTGAAGAGAAACTCCATCTCCTCTATCCATTCCTCTGCCTTCGCTGGATCTTTCTCCCCCTTAAACTGTGATGGATTCATTTTCTGGAATTGACGGAGGAGTGTCATATTTCTATCCACTGGGTTCCCAACTTCAGGTACAGCGGGCGGAGGCATAACTGCCTGAGGTGCAGTCGGTAAAGGTGCAGCCTGTGGCACGGTAGGAGGAGGTGGTGCAGGTGGTGCCTGTTGCGGTGGTGGTGGAGGTACAGGAGGTACAGAAGGTACAGGAGGTGGCGGCACAAGAGGTGCAGGAGGTGGTGGTGCAGCCTGATGTGCACTAGCTTGGTTAGCCACCAACTGTTGCAGTAAAGCAGTAATAGTCTCATGGCTTTGTTCTATTCGGGCCATTCTCGCTTCCATACTATCTGGGGGCGGAGGAGTTGGATTTGAGGATGATGGAGGCGTTGTGGATAAGGGCGGCCGTGAAATCGGATATCTTCGAGCCAACCCCCTCGGTCTGCCTCCAATCCTCCTCATTGTATTTCAATCGAGAGGAAAAACCTATACCAAGAGCATATCAATCTTAGTATAAGTCGGTAACAGTGAGTTATATGTAAACATTACACAGTACATGGGATGTAACACTAATAACGATCTCTATGACACTGACACGTACTAGGCAAACCAGGCTCTGATACCATTAAATCTGTCACGACCCGAAGGCCGTGACGTATTCATTCTATCACTCCATTTACTATTTGCCAAACTTACAAACTAACTTTTTGTTTCCACTTTAAAGTTTGCATTCGGTGTCAGTGTCCTCTCTAAACGTATTCACGTTCTTAACTTGATTTAAATTCATTATTTAACTTGTCATTTCTTAAAATCGTTCAACCTAATATTCTCGTTCAATATTAAACTATTAAAAGAAAAACGTCGAAAACTCCCCCTAATATAAAATCGACTTTCCTCAGCTTAATAACCTGCAATAAACTCAACTATACCAGCCACATATCCCAATCCAAAATTTCTCAATTCATTTCACTAGTTACAACACATACTTCAAAAGTCAACAAATATATATGAGAGACAGTTTACAACTCAAAATCACCACAATTCACTTCTCGGATCGTACTCGATAATCATAAAAGCCTATAATAATCTAGGACGATCCTAAGTTACATCCCAAAACAATTCCATAAACATGTACTGTGCAAACTTAACATGTCATACATAGATAACAAAATAATCATCGTTATACCTCAAGTGCAACAAAAACAGCACTCGGAGGATTCGGTCCGATATAGCTACTCAAGATAGTCCCCGAGCTTCGCACCCCAACTCCAAATGGGAGCCTAACCGGTATGATCTGCGATGTTATTAATAAGGGGTGAGCAAAACCACGGCTCAGTAAGTAGCTTAAGTAAATGCATGTTAGTCTCATATCGTTCTACATGCACGTGTAGAAAACAATGCTAAAGTAATAAGCGAACTTGGTATTTAAGCATGATCATAAACCAAACACTTCTTTATGCATTTCGAGTATAGAACGCTTTCAATATGCACTTAGTTAAAACAAAACTTACTAGGCAGTTCATTTAAATGAGTTCGCTATGCATTCGGTTGAACTCAGTATGTTGTGCATTCAGATAAGCTATCAATGTAGTTCGATAAGTCAATCAATAGTTACTTTGATAAAACAATCCATAAGCATTCGATAGACGATCAGTAAGTATTGCAATCACTTCGATCAATATAGATTTTCAAGAAATCCATTAGTCATAAAGCAGGATAATCGATAACAATTAGGCATATCGCCTCAGTTCACTAAAAGCAGTATTAGAAATGGAACAATAGTAAGTAGAGTTTAGGCAATGATCCTCAATCAATCAATCAATCGATATCCATCCTAGCTAGCGATGGAATGGTGTCGTAAGCAACACTAAATCTATGGCCATAGAACGATATCCAGTCTCGCTGATCAGTCGAGAGCTGGAACTTGCCTGCTGGTTTTCCAGACAAGTGTCAATCTACCTAGAGCACTAGGCTCGATAGGTACAATACGATAGTCTAGAGCACAAAGCTCAATAGACGGGCAATAAGGCCTAGAGCTAAGCTCGATAGGCTATAAGTGACCCGAAGGTTGTAGGACATGCCTGCACCCAAAAACAGTTTGAAATTAATTTCCTCGTGTAGCACTCGGCTTCCACGGACTCCAAATCATTATTAAATCAGTTTTGAGTTCGAAATACAAAACTTTTCGATTTCTTTCAAATGTTGGTTCAAACCAAAACTTTGCAAAAATATAAGTTTGATGCAAGTCATTAAGAACATAAAACATTAAGCAATTAAACTCAAAACATACTATGCATAATTGCATGTATGCATCGGTTCATGTCATTTAACATGCACGCTTGGCTGGGCACAATACGTAAAGCAGAGATTAAGTTTCAATCCAGCTCAAGCATAAACGAGTTTATAAAATTAAACCATTCCTACGAGATGGTGCTAACAAACTTTACTTAACCCACTTACCTCGAGGTTTAAAATTTTCCTTCTCGTGCCTCTGAGTCCGTATTCAAGTCCCTGCACCGCTCCGATTCACTACACAAAATCATTGGCATTTTCAATAATTCTTCGTCATTATACTTAATCGTGCACCAAAACAAGTGTCTTAGAACCACCATTCATTTCAGCTTACTACTAAGTCCAAAATCGACTCCTTATCGTCTTTCGAGATATACCGATAAGTTCTAATCCTTATTCATATATATTTAAAATATATGTATACCTATACATACATATATTTGCTTACATATATGTATATTCCAATATGTCTCTATATGCTCATCCTATTCTTTTTCCATGTAATTATTCGTTCTATATGTATACATGTATGTATATATGCATATATATTTTATATATGTATATATTACCGTATTGGTATACATGTATATCGATCCTTCATAACCTAGATATTTTTATTTGAATTCTCACAACAAGTTTCATTCCCCAAATTCTTATTTAATAACACATGGATATTAGTAAGTATGCAATATATTCAGATTGCATTAAAGTAAAATCATTTAAATTAGAACCTATGTTGTTCCTCCTCTTAGAGTTCATAATACAAGTATAAGATCTATTTATACATATATGTATTTAATTAAATATACACATACATGCAAGTATATGATCGTAATTTATCCTTTACCATCATGTTCATGGAATATATGTATACATATACCCATAGTTGTATATAGTTCATCCTTATCCATGCTTATGTATTTACATTCATGTAAATATTGTCCCACCATCTTATAACCAAATTCAAGTATCCCATGACATTAACTACATTTATGCAATTTACTTACATATTCTTTCTTTGAACATTTTCAAGGTAACCATTTCAAGGTATGATAACATGAAGTTCTACTCATGAAAATTTTCCATTATACAATTAAAAATCAATTTAACCAACATCCATGCACATTCCTACCTTTAAGCCTCTTATATGAGAGATTCTCAAACTTTCTTCTCCAAGGATTTCCTACAACCAACACCATCATCTCAATTAACATATGAAATTATATTATATACCTTTGCTCAAACAAAGAGGAAGAACTCTTACCCTAAACACCCTTGTTTGTCAATCCTTCTTTTATCAATTTTTTTGCAATATTCTCAGCCCTTACAACAGTGTGTTCACCTCTGTCTGAACCACCAACTCAGTCCCAAACTAAGCCCTCTAGCACCTCATTCTCAGCCTTGATCATCGTCATGTCTAGCAGCCAAGAAACCTCCAGAAATCTTTGCTTTAGGAGCTCACAGCCTAGCTTGCCAAGCTGTCTCAAGCATTACGGTTTTAGCTCTCAAATACCATAGCCTTTAGCCTTGAACAGTAGGAATCACAGCTCCTTTAAAGCCCTATAAATGGTCATCGATCCAGCTTCATTTATTCTCTGTTTCATGCAACAAAATGGCCACCAAAATCTGCTCACCATTAGTCTTGCCGAACGCTTCTGTTGACAGCCCCAATACAGACCTAACATTCACGTCCAAAAGCCCTTATAAATTGCTTGAACAATGCAGCAAAATTCCACCCTCAATACCGTCCCTTTTCCTTTGTTAGATTTGCCTCAACAACCACCATTTACCTCTGTCACACGTTCACTGTTATGGCCTCCTGAAAATCAAGTTTTTCAGTCTTCAAACCAGTCACAAAACCTAACCTAACAATAGCCTTAACTAGCATCTAAAGTCCACATAAATTTCCTTTTAGCTTACTGACCTTGTTGATCAACCAATGTCACTTTGCCGTTGCAATTCTTTCCTTCTTTATCTCTTTTTTTTTTTTTGCTGCAGTAATCTTTTTCTTCTCCAGTTCGTTTCTTTCTCTCCTTCACTGCGCTTCTCCTCTGTGTCTGGCCGAGACCCCTTCTTCTTTCTCTTCTTTCTTTTTCTCCTTCCTTCCAGCCGAGATCCCTCTTTTCTTTCTTCCTTTCCTTCCTTTTCTTTGGCCGGTGTCCTTCTGTTTCGTTTTGGTTGTAGCTTTGTCCTCCTTAAACCTTTCTTTTATTTTGTTTTTTCTCTCCTTTACCCGATCCTAACTTTAGCTTTTGTCTCCTCTCTTTTCCATCACGTTTTCAATCAAATAAATGTATTTGTTTATTAATATTTTATGTGTTTATTATTAATATATTTTATATTTTGTTTTTCTTTTGAACCTACTCCCATTAACCGTGGGAGCAGGTAAGGGGGAGGGGGTCGGGTGGCTTCCCTAGGAAGCCAATCCCGATCCTCTCTTGTGTGTATATATATATATATATATATATATTGGATTAAATATCAATATCAATATCTATTTCTAATTTATTTATAAAATTTCTAAGCTATATTAGCATTAATCATTTATCGCTAATACTACGAAAATAAAATAAAATAAAACATTCGTTTCCATTACTTAAAAAATTAGAAATACAATTTACATTTTTATACTTAGTTCCTTTGATGTATTTTATTTATTTACAAAAATGGGTACAGAATTCGTAGTCTTCACAAAGAGAAGTTGAGAACGACATAAAACATACACGGATGTCATATGTACGATACATGTTAAATTGATATGAATGAATACTCAAATTCTACGTATAGGCTATGTACATGTATGCACCGACAAATGCAAGCAACATGTATGTATGCATGTATATACATATGCATGCATATATATATATTTAGAAGCATAAGTATAGATATAAATATAATCATACTAATACGCTTAAGTTTATACATATGTACATACAAATAAATATAAATGCATAGGTATATAAAGAAAATATGTTAGTGTATACATGAAAATATATGAGTATATATATGTGTATATATTTATATGCATAATATGATAAAATGGATAAGTATAAGGGTTAATATATAAATATATATATAAATAAATAAGAAATAATGAAATATATATGTTATGCATAAGTGTTAATGTGTGTGTGTGTGTGTATATATATATATATATATATATATATATATATATATATATATATATATATAAGAGGGATCCACTTACACAAATGTAAAACTAAAGAGTTTTACACACTTTTTTGACCCTTAGATCAAAATTAAGAGATAGCTGAGATTAAAACTCACTCTCTTAGGACTCTTCTGTTTATTCTTTCACGTTTTATTTCTATCATTTCTGTCTTCTGTTTTTGTTTCCCTATCACATCGCCTTCTTTGTTTCTGATCGTCTCTTCCTCTCTCACACTGCCCTCTCTCTATCTGATCATCTGTCTCTCCCTCGCTCACACTGCCCTCTCTGTTCGTCTCTCTTTGTATCTGATTAGAAACATCAGTGTCTCGGTATGGATGATAAAATCTGCAATTAGTTTACAAAATTTGCAAAAATAGAGTATTAATCTCTTTGGTTTGCTCTTGTCTAATGTCATCTCCCTCTTTTTTTTTTTTACAAGTTCTTGTTTTCACTTTACAAAAGGTTGCCGTCTATTCTCATTGCACTCTAGGTTCATTCTTTCTTTTCGTTTTTATTTTTAAAAATTTTTCCTTTCCAATTGCTAGCCACACATTTGATTTTTGATAAATGAATTTTAGGTCAGGGTCATTACAAGATTAGCATGCTTGCCTATGTGATATTGTTAGCTGGTAGATTGACGCGCTGCTGTTGAACTGTTGATATTATTTGTACATCTAAAGTTGAACTACTGATGTTTATGGTTCTCTTTCCCATGATTTTATCCCATCAACTTGGTCATGGCTATGAAAGCCACAGAACCTACAGAAGCTAGTCTTCTTATTTTACATTTAACCATGTTTCTTTTAACTTTGAGTTTATTTGGAATCACTCCTTTAGAGCTTATGCACAAACTTTGAGTTTCTTTTAAGCTAGTCTTGTTTTATATATATATATATATATATATATATATATATATATATATATATAATATATATATATATATATATATATATTTGAGAGTTTGAAATAAGATTTGTCAACGTTACAACTCCAAGTAATAAGAGAACGTTTAATTTGAGTAATTTAGTGTGAGCAAACATCGTTTTCATTATCATTAACACAAGTTTATGTTACACTGGACATTTTGTTGAGATGCTTTGCCTTAAATGCTTATAAGGTTCGGCTTACAAATTAAATTATAATATACATCTTTAATTGATTTTGTTGAATTATTTTCAGGTATGGAGTTTTGCTTGCAAAAGCACGATATGTGGTGTGGAGATGTAAATGAAGAAAAATTATTTTCAAAGAAATTTATTGAAGTTTACAAGTTTTTACTTTAGATTTTTCCATAGATAAGATATTGTGGTACAATTTGATGAACAATTTTTATCATTTTTTAGGTACAAAACTTATCTTTGATTTTTAATTAGTAATAATAAGACACTTTTGAAATGCTTTAAGTATTATCTATGTTCCAATGATACAGATAAATCTCATTGTAGCTCATTCTTTTAATTCTTGATGTTTTTACCTTTAAAAGCTTTAGTATTATTTTCTAAACTACAATGATGTAAAGAAGAGTGGAATTTGTCAACAAAAATAATGCTTGCATTTACATCCAGGAAAACTTACGTTCATTCAACATTCAAAATTAAGGAATCGAACAATTGAAAGGGAGAATTTATTAAATTAAGCAACAAAGTCATTTGCTATCACTTATGCCTACTCTACTACAATAGTTACAACTAAATTGAAATGACAAATAGACATTCTACTTCCAACTATTAGGGTACATCATGTACAATAACATTGCAACAAGCTTATGCCCTTGTGATGAATGTTGATTGCTTAATGGTCCCTACTCCTCTACGTAGACCATTACATCTCATCACTATGATTCTGAAAACACTACATGTATTCCAATATTCCAGACAGAGCTATGATGTCCAAGATCATGAACTAAACATTCCAGGATTTTCAATGATGAGAGGATAGTTAAGATGAATTAGCCAGTCATATGTTTTCTCTCAGGTATATGCTCAGTCTGAAAATGTAGGATTGCTCAAAGAACCTTGTAGTATAATAATCCTTTCCGACTGTAATGTTGCCCATCAAAGATACCTATCAACTGGCAGTATCTTCAGTAACTTGGCAAGGTCATAAGACTTGAAGTCCTTCCCATAACACAAGCTTAAATCCAAGGCAGTTTTCTTATTTTGAAAGTAGTAACTCTTGAACATTAAATTTGCATTCATCAATAGCATAAAGGAAAACTTCATGATTCATGTTTCAATGCCATGAATGAAAGTATTTGTCAGCTAAATAGATAGTTAGTATATATTATAATGAGCATTGCATCCTTCAATGCATTTCAAAGAACATCTCATAAGTATAAGTATGACTTAGCCCTACTTTAAGAATTAGTTCCACTAACATCACAATGGCTGCTCTTTTGTTTATTCCTTATTTGCAAAAAAAAAAAAACACCACATCAGTAATAATCTATCTACCATAATTTGCTGAAGAGAACCCGACACCAATTAACACAAATATCTCATCTTCAATTGTAACAGATTTCTCTCACTTGCTGAAGAGAACGAGAAAGAGTGCTGCTATGCTTAAGATTACACTAGGAATTTTGGGCGGGTCATGAATTATAGAATACTGTGAATAGTTATCAGTGAAGAGAAAGAGAGATGAGTAAGCCATTAATTTTATTGATAAAGGTACAAAATTTCTAGTGGGAAAGAGGAATTGAATACCAAAAAAAGATTAGAATTTTCGGTGGAGCTTGATTCCTCAAGAAGAGAGCTGCCAACATAGCCACCAAATCCCACTGCTACCGCAAGAAGAAAATGTTAAAGAAACGCTGTTTGCTGTGAGATATTTGGGTATGCAAAGAGAAAGAAAGTTTTGGGTATGAGAAGAGAAAGAGAGATGAAGAAGCACTGCTGTCTTGCGTGAGATAAGAAGAGAAACAGAGAAGGAAGCGTGAGATGGGCGAAGAGAGACGACATGAAGAAAAGAAAATTAAGAAACAGTAGAGAAATAAAGGTACGAACAGTAGAATAAACAGATGAGCCTTGAAGGAGTGAGTTTTAATTTGAGCTGTGCCTTAATTTTGATTTGAGGGTTAGAAAAATGTGTAAAATTTTTTAATTTTACGCTTATATAAATGGATCTCTTCTCATATCTATACAATTAAAGTTGGTCCATTTCTCGGCACCTCATGCGTCCATGCTTCCCCGTTCTCTGTTAAACGCATTTCTAGCTCCTTTATTTGACACGTAATCTGCTACTTTAGTTTTTTTTTTATTTTATTTCTTGGAACGTCGTAAACAAAGATGCTTCTTCAATCTTCTCCATCCACCCATGGGAAACTGCTGGATCAAATCGAGAGACCTTGCTGCCCATCTCCTTTCTTTGCCTACCCTTGCCCCCCCTTTCGTCCTGTTCACTCCCCCTCTAGTTCTTCTCCCTTCTGTTTTTCCCTCAAATAGTACTTGGGCATGGCCTTGGCAGACCTTGTCTATCTTTCTTCTTGTCCCCCTTTGAACTTGGCTATGCCTTCTTCTTCAATGGAGCTTCACCCCCTTTCCCTTTGCTATATTTTATTTTAGTTTGAAAATTCAACTTTTCCTTGCTTTATCTTTGCTACGTTAACGCCACCCATATCCATCCTTAATATTTTCACATATTTCCTTGCTTTTCTCTTTTTCTTCTGCTTCTTTTACTAACTCTCACCGTTCATTATTTCCTCCAAACTTTTTTGGATTTCACTTAGAGATGCCGTTGGTTATCATTCTCTTTTTCCTTCCTTCACCTTCATTCTCGATTCTTTTTGGAAAAGAATCCAAAAAAATCAAACCTAAAAATGTATTTGAAATCAAAAGCAAATTTTTTATTTCATTTTTATATCCGAAATCTATTTTTCAAAATGTTTCAA
This sequence comes from Heritiera littoralis, assembly GCA_031772115.1. NCBI lineage: Eukaryota > Viridiplantae > Streptophyta > Magnoliopsida > Malvales > Malvaceae > Heritiera > Heritiera littoralis. The sequence continues at coordinate 140,751 of JAPDPK010000063.1, forward strand.
TCTTTATGCCCTTTGTTTTTTTTGGGTAATAGTGCCCCTTGGTTGTTGTTGCTTGGTTTGCTTTTTTTTTTAATGCTTTGTGTTGGTTCCTCCAAGAGAGAACTGAGGTTTTTTATTTTTCACAAATCTTTTTTTATGTTCTTTTTTTGCAGCATCATAAATGTGGTCCAAGTCAAGTTGACGTGGTATCTCTTTTTTATCTTCCTTCTTGCACTATCTTCAAGTCAACTATCATTGACAGCACCAAAGCTCCTGATTAACTTAGAGCCCTAAAGGTATTTATAAAATAAATAAATAAATAAATAAGGAAGTTGTAGTCAATGGATTTGTTTTCTAAAATAAATTATTACCAATATTAAAGCGTGTCGATGTTTTTTTTTTTTCTTAAATTATTTGCTTTATTTTGTTTTTATTTATTTTTATCATTTATACAATTTTAATTTTGTTTACATGCATTTATTTTTAATTCTAAATTATATCTGATATTTAATTTATATTAAATAGGGTTTATACTTGATGTATTAATAGTATATAGTTTTTATATATTGTCAATGCACCAAAAATTGATATCTTATCAATATGCAAGCTAAAAAAAGTCAAATTTTTAAAAATAAATTCAAATAAATTTTTTTTTCAATTTACTTATAAAAATTTATTGATGGTTATTAATTGTTTATGCATTGCTAATTTATAATTATGCATTGCTAATGTATAAAAATTATATACTATCATTACATCGTATATGAATATTATTAAATATTTGTTTATTTTTTATATATTTTTGTTAATATTAATAAAATTGTGCAAAAAAAATAAAAGCACCACTTGAAAGCAGCCATACGATAATTTGAGGTACAATAATTAAACACAACTTCAGAGGGAAATAACTCAGAGGAAAATAACTTGATTTGTCTACTGTTTTTGAGATTAGACCTCTTTCTCTCAGACTTTTGAAGTGTTCTGGGTTACACTCTGTTACGGTGATTAATCTTTTTTTTTTCACCTGCATGCACTTACAGTTTCTTTTCTTTTCCTTCATCATGCCAAGAGTTGAGCTTGTATGCCTAGACATGATGAAATGTCAGAACAAATTCAAAGATTAAAGGTTCAAAAGGTGAGTATTTGTTTTGGATGAACATTTACATGTACAACTATGATATTCATTTTTTTCTTTTTCCTATTATTTATTATTAGATTCTTTTATTATTTATCCATGTTATTGATACTTTTCGCTTTTTTTTTGTCTGCATTTTATTTTAGAATTTTTTGTTGTTTGACGACATGGTGTTTAAGATCGAGGTCTTATCCGGTGATCATTATTGAAAATGATTTATATCAAAGTGAAATAAAGTATGTTTTAGCTTTTTCTTGGTTATTAATTTTTTTTATTTTATAATTGTGCCTCCACATAAATTATGATTAATTTTCGGTTCAACTCTTCTGTTTGGTTTCAAAATTGAAGAAAGGGAAATTCTTTGATATCACACAGATTTAACATAGCTGATGTTTAGGTTCCAATTTTTGTAGGTTCTTCTACTTAGATTTCTTTCTTTAGTTAATTTTCTTAAGTTCTGATAATAAATGATAAATCTATGTTCGTTTTTCTTATTTGCAGTTGATCAGTCCAGGAGAAAAAAACAAGCAAGGGTGATTCAATACATTGTTGGGCGAGAATACGAGCCGAATAGGTGTCTTTGATGGGCTTACCTTGCATATGCAACAGTTTCATTGTTTCCATGACAAATTTTTAGGTTGATTTAATGATTTGGATTAGGACTCTCAAATTAATTATTTACAGTTTTTCCCCCTTTTTTGCTTTAATGTTTCCCTGTTATTTTTAACGCTACTATTTGTCCTATTTAGTGTTTAGAAAGATACAATGCTATGATTCATTATCCTTCATAAAATATGCTTTTTATCATTAATCTTTTTTTTAAGTAATCATTGCTTGAAATACCTCTACCGTTTGTTGTTCAAGTTTATGTACGTTTAGGTATATGTCATTATAAATCCAATAGTTCTTCTGTGATGCTTTCTTCCAAGGTGAAAGTGTTGCCATTTTTGCTGCATTTTACACAATTAAATATAGGGGGAGTGATGCTAACTCTGCTTGAAGGTCTCCTTTTATTTGTTGATTTGGTTCTAGTATTTCTAGGTTCTTTTTATTCTTTTTCTTTTTTATTATTTTTCTTTTTTTATTATTTTTTGCATTATTATCTTTTTTTATTATTTTAAACATTGCTCAAGTTTCTAGGTAAACCAACATCGTTCAAATTCAAATGTATAAGTTTTTTATTTTATTAAATTTATACTAAGTAAATTACCAATGTTTAAAGGTATACATACATCAAGTTCGGTATACGCGTGAAATTTGGTGCACGCATGCGAAGTTCAGATTTCACAAATGTTAAGCTTTAAATTGGTGTAGCATAGCGCTAAGGTGACAATCGAGTCTAGACTAGGCTTGACGCATGAGTCTGGAGCATAGGAGTCGGTAAAACGTTTATATAATTCAAACTTAGAATAATATTGTATAGCTATAGTTAGGTTGAGTGACGATGGTGATAATCAATGGTTAAGGATTAATAATACATGAAGAATGATATGATTGTGGTTTAATGATAATTGATGGATTGAACGTTTTGGGTTTTGCGATCGAATGATCCATAGAATAGGTAATGATGAGTGCATTTATAATTAAACTAATTTTCTTCGGTACAACCATGTTGAAATTGAAAGTAAGGAATTGAGGAAGTTAAAGTGAAATGTGTAACAATCTTGGATTGGATATATACTAGTGTGCTTTGAAAGTAAGGATACTAGTAGGACTCAACATTGTGGATAGCTCTATACTAAATAATATTGCATTGACATATAACATGGGCACTACGATATACTATTATAAACTCATGTTTTAAATTGCATCGCTTTAAGGATACATTATTTATGATTTGAGATTTTGAAAGAATGCATCATTTAATGCTTACATGAATACCTTGAATTATTGATTACTTTTGAAAAGAAAGTATATTGTATACATGTATATATTTCTATATATAAATGATCTTAAAGAGATGTACTATATACTTTACATGATTTTGACAAGAAAAGCTAAAGGTTTAAATGTTTTATGAGACTATAGTCACCCTAAGAGAGTTAAACTCAATAAAGCATAATGAAAGCCTCCTAATTGGAGATTATTTATTAGGCAGAGATGCTTGTCCAACAATAGTCATGGATAGAGCTCAGTCACACCTGATCAGTGGGGCTGAGAGACATAAGGTCTATAGCCATAGATAATGCCCTAGTTGGTTCCAGGGGACGATGACATAATTTTCACTACTAGCTACAATGATTTAAGTCTTTATTGATGAGCATTAGGGATTTAGCCTAGTCTCAAACCGATATGATATGTAGTCTAGAGTATGATTTTATTTGATATGAACTTTGGACTTGACACGATTTTTACAGTACATGAGATATGTTTTGAGACTGTACATGTTTTAGACATGTTATAAAAGATGTCGAAACTGTAAATGTTTAAACATGCTTTAAAAGTACACGTGATATGATTTGTGAATTGTACATTCTTTTGTCATGTCTTAAAAAGTAAACATGAAATGATTTGAAATTTTACATGTTTTAAACATGCTTTAAAAGTGTATTTAATATGATTTCGAGACTGTACATGCTTTATATATGACTATATGCCAAACGCAATATGATTTGAAAAGATAGTCATATTACACAGTAAAGCTTGCATGAGTTTACATACTAGATCATGATATAACAATATGCTTTCTATGTGAAAGATGCCATGACCTTATACTATACATGAACATGGAATTTATATGAAGAGTGCCATGACTATATATTACATGTGATCATGTCTTTCCACATGAAAAGTGAGATGATTTAGTAGAGTGAAGAGCATAAATTTTAGATGATAAATGACTTGATTTGATATTGTGTTTGATTATGGTTTTCATATGAGATGTGATATGCCATGAGATTTATATGGGCATGGTTTAGTATCATACAATGTTGGAATTATATACGATGCACTATGCATGGTATACCGTGGTATAAGGACAAGAGAGTTGAAAAATATTTGAATTGATACGATCAGAGGTCTATGTAATAGACATGTGCCAGGATGGGAATGATAAGGTATTTTTAATTATCCTTACATTGATACCTTAAAACTCTTGCCCACTTATAGACTTTAGGGCATGATCTGAGATGTTTTGATAAACAATTACAAATGAAACATGATTTGAAAATCTTTATTTAAAGGTTTCATGCATTTGTATTAGAACAATATAAGCCTAATTATGCACATATATAAATGACTTACTGAGCCCTTGCTCATCAAACGTTTTTTATCATTTTTTTAGATTGAGCATGGAGTTGGGGGGACATATTTTGGAGCTATCCGAAATAGCCATTGGCTTGAAATATCACCCCAACTTCTAAGGCAACTCCATATGATTGCTATATGTTTATATACATATTTTCTTATGCGTATTTAATATTTTTGATTAATTTTTATACAGTACTACAAGATGGGATGTAAACTAGGATAATGAATGGTCGTTGTAGTACCTTGATGCCACATGATATGTGTGTGATGAGTAGTCATAGATATTAGGACTGTTGATATAATGTCTATTTAATGTGGTTGTTGTGGATTGTGGAAATTATTATTGTGATTGGGATATATGATAAGAATGTAATTGCAGGTAGTTCGAACTTGGGAAATTTCTTATTTTAAAGGGGGATATTTTCTAAGCAGGAATATTTTGGGTTAAAAATGATTATTAATTGTCTTAGAGAATTAAATAAATTCACATGTGGACTATAGCTTAAACTATTAAGGTTAGAGTACAATGAAAAGATGAGAGAATATCATTTAGTGACTACAATGACATCGAATACAAACTGTAAAAAGAAAAGAAAAAAATTTAGTTTCGTAAATTTGTTAAGTAGAATAAGTGTAAGTGTTAAGTGAATGTCATGGCTTTCGGGTTGTGACAAAATTGTATGTAAAATTGTAAATAAGTTTAGTCATAGTAAATATTTTTATTGACTACGGTTTCGTGGTTTTTACCCTTCTAACTTTTGAAGGAGTTTTCCACGTAAAAAATCTTTGGTCTCATAATCTCTCCTTTTTCTCCTTTATTATTTTCATTTATTATTATTGTTAAATACCAAATTAATTAATGTTATGCTTATACTATGTTTAAAAAATAAATAAGTATTTAAAATATAAAATGAATGAATATTTTAAAAACATATTAAATAAATGAATAAATATTTTAAATGCAAAATGATAAGTTTGCTTACATTTTAAATGATAAATGATAAGGATAATTGTATTTCAAATGTAATAAATAATTTTAACAAAATTAAAATTTTTTAAAAGTATTATAATTTTTTTAAACTAACAGCTTTATTAAATAAGTTATAATAATTTTATTATAATATCATTATTTATTATTTTATTATTACAATAATTTTATTAGATAATTTTATAATAACTTTATCTTTAAATTACAGTTACTTTAATTAAATAAATTATAATAACTTTATGTATTATAAATTTATAATTACTATTAACATTATTTATATAAATATAAATTTATTAGATTAAATCATAAAAATATATTAATAAATATTTATTTTGATAAAAAAATTAATAAATAAATTTAAAAAATAAATAAGTAATTAAAAAACTGAGACAACTGATTCAACTCGGCTTGGCCCGGTTTGTAGTGAATTGGGCTGCTAAGTTGGACTGGTTCACAAGTTTGTGTCTATTGAACCGGCCTAATTCAACAATCGGTTCAAACCGATTTTTTAAGATTGTGGGTCGAAACCGGTCTGGCCCGACCCGAACCTAGGTCGGTGTGGCCCACAAGCAACTCTAGATTGTAGGCGTCAAAATTCAAGTTTTAAAATTTGAATTAGTGTATAGAAGTTATCTTTAAAAAACATTGTATGAATAAATTGGATTAAGTTCAAATTTAAAATGATATGCAATGTAAATATGATTTTTTTTTAGTAAATTCACTATACCATAAGAGTGTTTTTTTGTCAAAAAACAATTTTTGTATTATTCATGTACCTTGTAAAAGGTGTACAAAGAATACGGACTTAAAATGAAGGACACAACATCAACACCTCACAATCAGATCTAGTTCATCATTCAGAGAAAATTATAACAAAAATCTAACAAATGAACCAGAAACCTCAACTACATCTACCTATTGTGGAGTTGGAAAACCATCCCAACTCAAAATGTTAACAAAAGATGGGGGTAAATCTACGCAATTATTAATGCACATCTTCTTTTTGACTTGGTTTGCAACCCAGTCAGCCACCTGATTAGCGTTTCTGTTCATTTATCTACAACTAAAACTATCAAATCTTGTAGCTTCCTGTTTTATGTTTCTCACCATTGAGTAAAGAGAATTTCTATTCCTACCCCACGTTTTACTATTCCTACCCCAATCCATTTTTTCAACAGTAAAAAAAACGGATAAATGACCAAATTCGCCCCATCAAATAATCTGGCACGATGCGCAAGTTTTACTTGCGCGACAATGTCGCGCAAGTTTCACTTGCGCGAAAGTCGCAAATTCGCGCAAGTTAAACTTGCGCGACAATGTAGCGCAAGTTAAACTTGCGCGACAATGTAGCGCAAGTTTAACTTGCTCGACAATGGTCGCGCAAGTTTAACTTGCGCACAAATGTCGCGCAAGTGAAATTTGCGCGACATTGTAGCGCAAGTTTCACCTGCGCGACATTGAGATGTGGAAAAATTCTGTGGTAAAAAAAATTAGGCGTTTGTAGTTAAAAGTATAACTGTTGTAAAATTGCTCTTCTGCGTCTTTTTCTTCTCGTTTTACTTCTTCTCCCTTTTTGTTCTGTTCATGCGTTTTCCTTCAACCATTTTTTTCTTTCTCACGAGCACACCCTTCCCAGTTTACATTTCATTTTCTTAAAAAAAATGGAAAATCTTCCTGATGATAGCTATTATGATAGTTACGAAGAGTACGAAAGTTTTGTTGAAAGTGTAGAAGCCGACGAGGTAAAAATCTGTCTTCTGAAAATTGAAATTCGGAGGAATTGCGCCATATTTCAGCGCAAGTTACGCTTGCGCAGGATTTCAGCGCAAGTTTCTCTTGCGCGGGATTTCCGCGCAAGTGGAGCTTGCGCGGGATTTCCGCGCAATAGGAGATTGCGCGGTATTTCTGCGCAAATGTAGCTTGCGCGGTATTTCCGCGCAAATGGAGCTTGCGCGGAACTTCATGTTTCGCGCAAGTGTTAGCTTGCGCGGAACATGCGTGGCTTGCACAGATCTGTCTTTTTATGCGCTCTTGTACTAAAATTCAATCTGAATTTTTTAATATATTATTTATTATAATAATTATAATTAATGAATTTGTTTAATATTTGCAGAATGATAAAAGGATAGTGTACAGCGGAGAATCGAAAAGTGTCCATGAAGAAATATTTGACTGTACGATGCATTTACTACTAACCAAGTAAGTAGTTTTAAAATTAATATAATGTTTTAATACAAATCTAGTAGAAAAAACTAATTATTAAATTTATTTTGTTTCAGGTTTTCAGTTGTCGAAATACCTTGATCGCATGGGCTAGAGAGCTTGGAAAAGAGCTAGGTTTTGTTGTTGTGATAAGATCATCAGAAGTTGATGTTCCTCGAAGAAGACCTAGAGTTCGACTTGTATGTGAAAGGTATGGAACATATAGGTCAAGTACAAATGAATTGCATCGCTTGGGAACGGGAACAAAGAAGTGTAATTGTCCATTCGAGTTACTAGGGGTGAAATTGGACGAGATCGATAGTTGGGCAGTGAAAGTAGTATATGGGATGCATAATCATTTGGCTGCACAACAGCTAGAAGGACATTCCTTTGCTGGTCGATTAACAGTGCAAGAGCAAAGTATGGTGGGTGATATGATAAATGCTATGGTAAAACCAAGAAAAATTTTAATGATGTTGAAACAACATGATAAGAAGAATGTAAGTACCATAAAGACCATCTACAATGCACGACAAAAATATTACTTGGATGACAAAGCTGGTAGATCACAGATGCAACAACTCATGAAATGCTTGAATGATTGTAAATATGTTGAGTGGCATCGGAGTGATGAGTCAAGTGATTGTGTTAGAGACTTATTTTGGGCACATCCAACAGCTATAGATTTGTTGAATGCTTTTTCCAATGTATTAGTTATGGATTGTACATATAAAACTAATAGATATCGACTCCCACTCCTTGAGATTGTTGGTGTAACATGTACAAATCTAACTTTTTCAGTTGCATTTGTTTACATGGAGGCTGAGCGCACTGACAACTACACTTGGGCATTAGAGAAGCTGAAAAGTTTGATGTCTTCTGATTCAACACCTTCTGTCATTGTTACTGATAGGGATTTAGCATTGATGAAAGCAGTACAGACAGTGTTCCCTAGCGCAATTAATCTCTTATGTAGATGGCATATATCAAAGAATGTACTTGCTCATTGTAAAAAGTTTTTTGAGAGCATGGAGAAGTGGGAGGCATTCATGTCATCTTGGGGCGTTCTTGTATCCTCTTCAAATGAGTATGAGTATGAAGCAAATTTAAGTTCAATGGTCTCTCATTACCGTTCTTATCCTAGAGCGCTCGAGTACTTAAGAGATACTTGGCTAACGACACATAAAGAGAGATTTATTGCTGCTTGGACAAATAAAGTAAAGCACTTTGGAAATGTTACAACAAATAGGTATGCATGTTTACAAAGTTTAAAAGTTCTTATTTTCACAACTTATACAATTTATTCATTATAATCAACATTGTTCGAATGACATGTAGGGCTGAGAGTGCACATGCGAAGTTAAAGAGGCACCTTGGATCGTCCCAAGGAGATTTTGATTCATCTTGGAAAGTTATCAACTCTCTGATTGAGCTACAACATACGGAGATAAAGGCTTCGTTCGAGAGAAGTGTTATTGTTGTTGAACATAATTTTCGACCAGCTTTGTTTAGGGAGTTACGAGGATTGGTGTCTAGGACAGCGTTGAATATACTTTTGAAGGAGGCGCATCGAGCAAATGATACCGGCATTGACCATCTTATTTGTGGTTGCATCATTAGAAGCACACATGGGTTGCCTTGTGCTCATGAGATTGCTGAATTCATGAGGGATGAGAAACCTATTCCCTTATCTGTTTTGGATCCTCATTGGTCGAAGTTGGACTTGAAGAAGAAAACTGTTGATTATTTGGCTGAGCTGAATCTTGATGCCGAGTGGGAGCTAATAGTGAAACGCTTCAATGCGTGTGATCTCTCAGGAAGATTAGCCTTGAAGAAAAAATTAAGAGAAATAGGTGATCCAGCAACTACATTCCTTATTCCTCCACTCGAGAAGGCTAAGAGCAAAGGTCGTTCAGACAAATCAACTCGACGTGCCCCTTCATACTTTGAGATTGTTGAATCTCAACATGATAGCACATCAACACCCGCAAATTTAAATTCAGCGACTAAAAGGATGAAGCTACCAGTTAATCGAAAAAAGAAAGTGAAATTTATTGATTCTTTCCCTTTAGAGATACGCCCCTTCATACGCTCTACTGTGGATGTTGAGTCAGATGGACATTGTGGCTTTCGGGCTATAGCTGGGTTGCTAGGCATGGGTGTTGATGCATGGGCGAAGGTGCGACAAGATTTGATTGACGAGATATGTGATTTTCGAGCTTACTATGTTAGTCTCTATGGATCCATGGAGCGTGTTGATGAATTGTTAGAGACATTATCATATTTCAACATACCGGCTCCTTATGATAAATGGATGACTTTACCCGATATGGGTCACTTGATAGCAACAAAGTATAATGTTGTGCTCGTCCATTTATCTTCGAGACAATGTTTGACATATCTCCCGCTTAGAACTGCACCACCTCCACCGCTACAGCATGGATTCATAACAATTGGATTTGTTAACGATTCTCATTTTGTTGAGGTATTGATAATGATATATATGTTACACTTTAGATATTGTGTATTTCATTTATTATGCGTTTAACAATGCTATTTTTCAGGTATTTATGGACCCATTTGCGCCAATACCTCCGATTGCATGCAATTGGTATCGGTATCGATGTGACTTTGCTTGTGAGTGGGAGCTTCCATATGTATCTCGCATCGAAGAATTTCAAAATTTGTTTTTGAGATCAGATGTTGTCATTAGAGAAACCATTGACTTAGATGACATATGATATTTTATTAAATATTACTGTATTTGATATGTATGCCTTGTTAAGATTGTATTATTGATTTATACATTATATGTTTTAATAACATTATCCAAATATCATAAAGATAATCTGTATGTTTAAGAAACAAAAAATCACTAAATATCATTACTAAATTATAAACAAAAATCACAACATATTTTAATAACATAATCTAATATCATAAACATAAACTGTATCTTTACAAAACAAAAGTCATTAAGTACAAATACATTAATCCTCCGACGCATCCGATATAATTGCCTTGCCTCTCCTCCTCCCGATCCTAGTATAAAAACGTGTAGGCGGAGGAGCTATGTCTGATGTAACTGGTGGAGCTGTCTCCGAGGAAATAAGAGCTCGTGGAGGAGCTGGAGGAGGTGCATGTGATGGAGCTGGATGAGGAGCTGAAGATGAAGCAGCATCTGACGACCCAGTTAATATGTCATGCAGGTCGTGAAGTCCCTTTGCCAATGTCTCCACATCTTGGTTGCCGCACATGAGTAATTCAATGTAAGAAATTGCCCTCGAATTGCGCTGCAAAACAATACATGAAAGAAATTTTATCAAATTAAATAGTATGAAAAAATTTTATTCACTTGAGATTTAGTGTTAATAACTTACGCTAGAATAATCGGACTCGACAAGGGGAGCTTGAAACCTCGATCTGCGTGCTGGGTTTTGTACGAATCGATGAGAAATGGCTTCATACCAAGCCATATAATCTGGATCTGTCTCTCCTGGGATCACACATCTTCGTCCTCTATTCTCTTCTGTGAGGACATACATAGGCCATCTCTCCCATATATTATTCATAAACTGATAAATGACATCGTAAGTGGTGCTCGTACTACCTCTCCGTGCTCTAAATGGCGCCAAAGGTCTCGGAGGTACGGTCTGTACATAGCCCCACTGACGTAACACTCTCTCTGGATGATACGGCTCCACAACATCCCCAGCTTTCAAGCAGACGGTGAAAAATGTGATCGGAGGCAACGGATGATGTCTCCGACTATCTGCATAGGGATCCCAGCACACCTGGTTACACTGAAGGTCATCTAGCTGCTCTCGCAAGACCTTCACATCCTGGCCATAAGTACGTGGCTTCCATCGTCGAGCTCGAGGCATACTCTCCTCGTAGTTAACGTTCACCTCCGAACTTAACGACGAAAAGTGCTCATAAATCCAAGCCTACATCAAATAAAACATTAATCATTAATAAATTATAAACAATTAATTTATAATTAACAAGTTAGATAAAGTAAATTATAATACCTGTAAAAGGGTCATATAGCCGCCAATCGATGTGACTTTTGACCTGCTCGCAAGACCCAACTGTCTATACATATGAGCAAGAGCACCTGCACCCCACGCGTATTCACTGATAGCCGCTAGCTCCTCTAAACAGTGCAATAATGACACGGCAACATGTGACCCACTCTTATCTACAAAAAGAGTGCATCCAAGCAAGTGAAGCAAGTATGCACGAGTAGCATATACTATCTCCTCATCACTGGAGCTGTCGGTGACATGGCTAAAATTTGTTCTCAACCACTGCAATGTCACACTGGACCCACGACCGGTGCTCGTCGCCGCTTGAGCCTCGGAAATAGAGACTCCTAACAACTCTACTAATACTCTAACAGCTTCCTTCACAGAGATGTGCCTGCAAAATACGATCGCCCCGGTCACTGGTATGCCTAGCAGGGTAGCTACATCATCAAGAGTAATCGTCATCTCTCCAAATGGCATATGAAATGTATTCGTCTCTGGCTGCCACCTCTCACAAAAAGCAGAGATGATGGTGTTGTTGCATGTGCGGTAACTACAGTCAACTAAACTCGCTAAGCCGGACTGCATAACCGAGGAGAGAATACGAGATCTATCATCATCTAAGATCCACTGAGAGATTTTGTTGCTATGATTCAGGACCTTCAAATTGTCTCGCTCCTATATCGAAAACAACAAACAATAAGTTATTTCAAAAGCGTCATGTTATCACTTCTTGCAAAAACATATTACCAAATTTTTGAAAGGAGAATTACCTGCCCATCCCATATTGCAAAAGCAACATGTGATCTAAAACTTCGAAGAACTGATGTATCGGTCGGACCTCCAGGACAAGGCTCGACTTCCTCCTCTACATAATCCGCATCTAGCTGCTCAGCCTGCTCGACCTGCTCAGCCTGCTCGTCCTGCTCGACCTGCTCAACAGGTTCGACTTGTTCAGCTTGCTCGGCTTGATATCTCCTAACTCGTCGTCTCCTCTCAGAGCCGGTAGGTCGCTGTCGTCTTCCTTGAGATGAATCTCCACCTCGTGTATTAGCCATGTCTGAAAAAAAAATATTTAACAAATTATCAAACATATTAAAAGCCAAGACACAAAGTGCAATAGTTGAGTGCAAGTGTGTGAGGAAGTAAAAAGTGTACAAGTGAGTGGAAGTGTGAGTGAGTGACGTGAGGTGTGTGTCGTGCAAAGTGAAAGTGAGAAATAATAGTGTCAAGTGTGTCTACATTGTCAGCAAGTATAAATAAGCAGATCATGACAAGTGAGCCTATAGTGCTTAAATAGAACATAGCATGAAATATATCTGACAATGCTTAAATTGAACATAGCATGAATAATATATCACATTATTTATTTGATAATATATCACACCTCTTTGATAATATATCACATTATTTATTTTTCTGACAATGCTTAAATAGAACATAGCATGAAAAAATTAACATATATCAAGCACATACCTGATGGTAGTAGTCCTACAGTGCAATAGCTTGTACAGATTGATGGCAGCAATCGAAGGGTGATGGTGGCAATAGTCTGTATAATTATAAACTTTAGTCAGCTGATTAAATCAAAAATCATAAAAACCAAACTTGTAGAATGTAATCAAAACCAGAAATAATTGCAAACAGAATGCAAAACAGGATGTAGAACGCCCGCGCAAGTGAGACTTGCGCGGGATCCCCGCGCAAGTGAGCCTTGCGCGGGATCCCCGCGCAAGTGGGCCTTGCGCGGGATCCTCGCGCAAGTGAGACTTGCGCGGGGTTCTCGCGCATGGTGTGCAAGCCGCTCGACCTGCCCGGCCTCTCAGGCGTGCCACCTGCGCGGGGCTGGCCTCGCGCAGGTGGCGGGGCTGGCCTCGCGCATGTGTGCCACCTGCGCGGGGCTGGCCTAGCGGCACACCTGCGAGCGGCGCGAGCGGGACACCATGCGCAGGAGCTTCGAACTGCAAATACTATTTTTACCTTAACAGTAGGAGATTCGTACCAGGAAGGAGGAAGAAGGAAGGAGGAGAAGGAGAAGGAGAAGGAGAAGGAGAAGGAGAAGGAGAAGGAGAAGGAGAACGAGACGGAGACGGAGACGGAGAAGGAAGGAGAAGGAGGAGGAGTAGCCGGTGTGTGGTATGGGTAAAATTGTATTTTACTTTAAAGGGTTGTTTGGGGTGGGGTAGATTTAGTAAAAAACGGGGTACGAATAGAATTTCTCTTGAGTAAATTCTCCAATGCTTCAATTTACCCTTTTGCATTTTTTCCTTACACAAAATCTCAAAATCAGTTTCAACTATTATTTTCTTATAACCTTTTTTAGCAGCAAGTTTAATTCCTTCTTGAAAAGCTTGAGCTTTTTTGGCCATAAAGAAGAATTTGCTGATATTCTCTTAGCAGCATCTGCAACCATTGCTCCAGTATGATCTCTCACTACAACTCCTATACTTGCTTCATTAGAGTTATTATAAGCACCATCAATATTGATTTTAAACTAGCCTTTCTCGGGTTTAGTCCAACCTCACCATTTCCTTGAGGCCTTCTACTTCTTTGAAAACACTTATTCACATTCATATTATAAATATCCTGAACATCTTTACTAATCCTCCTTATGCATAATACTGGATTAACCTATTTTCGTCTACTTTTTTATATGATCCAGCATCCCATAGCAATAGTTATGCTAACTCTCAACCTTTCCTCCTCAAGCACATTATTCATATGCTTAACATCCCTCAACCATTTATCCAATGCGGATATTTCTTGTCTGTTTACTTTATATCCAATTTCTAACCCAAATCAAACCCCTAATGTCCATTCGCACGGTAGAATTGCATGCTCCTCTGATTCCTCCTCCATACATATTGGACATAAAGGAGAATCCTTCTCCTTTTTCTTCCATCATCCTCTGTTTGTAGCAATAATGTTTGCACATGCTCTCTATAGGAAGCTTCTGACTTTCAATGGTACGGGAATCTTCCAAATTGTCTTCCAAACCTGCTCCTTTATCACATGGGATGTAAAGACATTTCTAATCCTCGATCTTGTATTCCTTTTTGCCAAAGCATGATAGCCTGATTTTACCAGGTAGTTACCATCAGTAGTCCCTGGCCAAATCATCCTATCCCTTTCACCGTGCATGCAAACTGGAATATTCCGAATAGCTCTTGCATTCTCCTCGTTTGTCCTCTCTTTAATACTGTATGGTATTCATGTTCCTCTTCTCTTGTCTATTAACTAACAGAGCATTTGTGGTAATCCCTCAGCTGCATTTTCTGCCAAATCAAGGTTAACATTTGGTATCCAATTATCCTACCAAATAGTAACATCATTACCATTCATTATCTGCCAGAAAACATGTTCCTTCAAGAAAGTCTCTCCTTTCCAAAATGCTCACCCATGCCCAAAAGCTCTTGCCCCTTTTCTAGCCTCAAAGAAATTGCACTTGGGAATCTTGGGAAAATATAACCCCTTAAAAACTTTCACCTACAAAGCATCAGAGCAGATTAAGATTCTCACAACTTTGGTTAGCTAGGAGAGCTACATTAAATAAATTCAACCCTCTAAAACAAATCCCTCCTTTTTCCTTCCTTTGATTAAGACAACTCCAATTTAGCCAGTAAATCTTCCTTTCCTCTTGAACTTGACCCTACCACAACTTACATAGCTGAATTAATTTCTCACAAACCTTCATGGGGATCTTAAAACACTGCATTGTGTACTTGGGGATTGCACATGCTACAGGCCATAGGAGTACCTCTCTATTAGCTTGCGAAAGTAAACTCTTCTTCCATGTCCTCAGTTTCTGCAATATTTTCTCCTTAACATGAGCCATTTTTGCCCTCTTGGTTTTTTCTCAAAATGATGGTATTCCCAAGTAGGAACTTGTATTTTCTGCAATCTGAACATGTAACAAATCTACTATTGTTCTTCTGACCTCTATAGGCACGTTAAAGCTAAAAACAACACTGGATTTGTAAAAATTTATAACTTCGCCCGAGCCATTACAAAACTTTTGTAAAAGCTCCCTTAGGAATACACCATTTACCTCATCTGCTAGTAAAAAAAAAAAAAGCATCATCAACAAAGCAGATGAGATATGATTGGACAAAACTTACTCAACTTTAAACCTATTAACTTCCTTGACTCTGTGGCTGCGTTTATCATTCTAGACAGTACATCAATAACAAACAAGAATAGGAAAAGAGATAGAGGATTTCCTTGCCTAAGACCTCTAGTTGGAAAGATTGTTTGAGATTTCTTACCATTAACAATTATATTGTATGAGATAGATGATATATATTCCATAATCCACCCTGTCCATTTGTTTTCAACCTCTCCAAAATTGCAGCCAAGAAGTCCCGTTTCACTCTATCATATGCTTTATTCATGTCATCCTTCAAAGCCGTACTAAGGTTTCTCCCTCTCTTCCTTATCTTTAAGCATGTCATCCTTCAAAGCCGTACTAAGGTTTCTCCCTCTCTTCCTTATCTTTAAGAAATGAAATACCTCATTTGCTACCAAAATGTTATCTTGTATTTGCCTACTTTCTATAAAGGCACTCTAATGTTGAGTTATAATCCTCCCCATATATAGCTTGATTCTATTAGTCATGAATTTGGAACAATCTTGTACACAAAATTGCAGCAACTTATCAGTCTAAATTGTGCAATCTCCTTTGATCTATTTGCCTTTAGAATTAACATAATATTGGTTCTATTAATCTCCCTTAGCATATGACCACTCGTAAAGAAACCTGTTATTGCTTTTACAATATTTTCCTTCACTATCTCCAAATATTTTTATAAAAAAAAGGGTAAATTATATAAATATATCTTGTGGTTAGGGATGAACTAAATGTGGCTCCTGATGTTTAAAATTTGACACCTAACCACTATGAGATTTATTTTCGTATCACTTTACCCCAAATCGTTACTTTTACTGTTATTTTTATTTTTTTTCATCTTTTTATTTTATTTCATCTTCTTCAAGAATGTTCTTTCTCTAAAACCCAGAATCTGACGACCACTGTCATTTGCCGCCACTCACAAGTGGCATTTGGCTTTCAAACTACACCAAAATTTTTTTCTTTTTCTCCTCTTTCTATTTCTTAGGTTAGTTTTACTTAAAAAACTCCAAAATTCCCTAGATTTCCACTCAAAGTGGAAAACTTTAACTTTCAAAAATGCTTGTTTCGCCACTTAAAAACTGAGCCTCTTCCAATATGTTGCTCTATTCTTTATAGCCAAAATTTCTTACAAGTTTCGGGCCTAAAAACCATATGAAGAGCCCCAGAGTGAAAACTAAAAAGAATTTCTTTGCCATTTTTTTCCTTATTTGGATTTTTTTAGTTTTTTCTTGTATGTTTTAATGTTTTATAGTGCTTGTTTCCTATAGATTTTTGGATTTTTAGTTGAGTAGCATTTTTTTGAGTTTAGATAGAAAGAAGTTTTTTGGTTTTAGAGAAAGAAAAAACAAAAAAAAAACTGTTGAAGAAGACAGAAATAAATAAATATATAATCTAAAGATAACGCAAAGTGTAACAGTTTGGGGCAAAGTGAAACAGAAATAAATCTCATGGTAGTTAAGTGCCAACTTTTAAACATCAGGGGCCACAATTAGTTCGCCCTTAACCACAGGTTTTTTTTAATATAATTTACTCTAAAAAAATACATTAAATCCATCTAGACCAAGGGCCTTCATAGTTCCTAACTCAAAAATTGCCTGCATTATCACCTTCTTCGTAGTCTCCTTTGTTGGTTCTTCAGTCATTTCCTCATTACTAATTTGGGACCAACATCCAATATAACATTCTCATCCTCAATCCAATCCTCATCATCTCCTTTTGATCTTGCAATCTCATTATGCCTTCTCTTCTGGATAGTCTTTTGATAAAAGAATCTTGTGTTTTGATCAGTAAGCTGAAGCCACTTTACCCGAGATTACTGATACCAGTACTTTTCTTCTCTTTGCCATATTTCTTTCAAATCACCTACTAACCTTTCTACCTCCAAACAGTAGAACTCCCTTCTTGGATAGCTGCAGTCTTTCTCATCATCTCATCAATTAACTGTTGTTTGGAAATGTGATAACCGTAAAATTTTCCAGTTATTGGAAATTATTAATATTGGAAAATATCAGTGAAAATCCTGAGAATTGAGGAAGTGACGGACCGGGAAATACGAGTGAAGGAAATTAAGTTGGAAATAAAAATAAGGAATGGAGGAAATTTAATTTGAATAAATTGGAATCCAAATTAAATAAGAAAATGAGAAAGGAATAGGAAATATATTTATATAATCATATATTATATAAATGTATTCTACACAAATACATATGTATTTAAATACTATATAGTATTTAGTGTATATTAATATACTTTGGTATATATATATATATATATACTATTTATTAAATTTAAATAATACATATGTGTACGAGTATAACATTTTATGTATATATAAATATATACATATATATATATGAATAAAATGTAAATATTAATTTACATTAAAGTTTAAATATAAATATATATTGTAAATACAATATATATTGTAGTATTACATTTATATAAATATATATAAATGTTATTCTATTTTAAAGTATATACGTATGCATAATATATAGATATTAGATATATATTTGTAATATACAATGTATATATACATATCTTTATATATAATACATATATATAGTACTATACTATATATAAAATAATATATAGTGTAATATATAGTGTAATATGTATATAATTAAAATAGAAAAATAAAAAGAAAAAAAAAAGGAAAATCGGGAAGGGTCCCTATTTCCTTCCCGAACCGAGAAAGGCCGACGGTAGCAGAGCTGTCACCACCAGCGAGAAGAGACCAGAGAAAGGTAGAGGGCGTCGTCGGCCGACAAGAAAGGGTGAAGGCCACCGGCGATGAAGGCCATCGGCGACGGCCAGAAAAAAAAGAAACAGAGGCGAAATCGGTGGAAACTGAAAGAGAAAAGGAGAAGAGAAAACGGCGGTGCTAGCCAGTCTAGGCACCGCCACTGCCACCCCAACCTCGGCGGAGGTGAGGGGAAGAAGAAGGAAGCCACTGGTGAGGCTGACGGCGGTCGAGGAAGGAGGAAAGAGAAGGGGAAGAAACCGAGCCTAAACCGACTAGAACCACCACCGTGCCGTCAATCTAGGCCGAACGGAGGCCACTAGCAGCTTTGCCTTGACGCCGACCAGCTGAGGGAAGGCCGGAGGAGAACCAGCCGTGGGGAAGGCTGACCGGTCTGAACCGGTCTAGCCAGGAAAGGAAAAAAAGGAAAAAGAAAAAGAAAAGGAAAGAAAAAGAAAAAAGGAAGAAAGAAAAGAGAGAAAGAAAAGAAAAGAGGAAAAAGGGAGTGAAAAGGAATTTTCGGGAATTCGAAAATTTCCGGGAATTCGAAAATTTGGGAATTTACGAACATTCGGTAAGAAATTTTCGGAAATTAATTTCAAGTGATTTTTAATAAATTATAGAAAAATTCTAAAGTTTAGAATTTTATTTCCAGAAAATTCCCTCGATGACCGAGACAATGGAATCGGGCGAGGTGAACACGGGCATGACGAAATGAGGCGGTCGTCGACCCGAGACAGGTAAGGGAGACATGTACAGCATGTAAGGATATTCAGCACATGTTTTAAATTATGCATTTAATTTTATAAATGCAATTTATAATGATTGGTTGAAAATTGTGGTGATTTACCGGTTGAGATTTAAACTGTATTTTCCGTGCAGGAGGCTAGCCAATCGGCTGCCGTTATACTGCCGAAAATTATCGAAATTACTGAAATTCATAATAAGTGAATTGATTTCACGAAAATCGAGAAAATCGATTAGTTTTCATAAAACATGAATATACTAAGATTTAATTTTAAAATATTCATGTTTTCGAGATTTTGGAAAATGAAATCACCGAAAATTCCTCTCGATGTGTATCTTGCACGTAAAACGAGGTTAAAGATGAAAAGTCACAAAGTGAATATTTTATTCATAATTCTTCAAATATTCACTTGAGTTCATAAATACCTTTATGGTTTTAACGATGAAATTAATTATTTATAGAAACTCCATAGAGGTTAATTAAAGACGGAAAATGACGTTTTGAGACGAAAAGGTCTCCACATGTGTTATAGAGAAAACATGGTGACAGGAATATTGATTTGGAAAAGAAATATTTTAATTTTTCCATAAATCATAAAAATAAGTTATTTGAATCCCGATAATTTTGAAAACCATGTTTTGGAAAAAAAGCACGGAGAAGCGTGCGTACACGTTTTACGGTGTGATGATTTTATAAACTATTTTCACCATATGAACCATAATGATTTATACCTTTATGAAATATTTTGAGAAATATTATTTAATTTATTTATTTCACAAAGGTGATTTTATTACATGTGGGCCTTATGGATATTTGTGAAATATTTCGATTTACGGTGTTTAAAATCCATAAAGGCTATGGTACGGTTTTTATATTGTTTTGAGACTTAGGCCCCGAGTTTCATGCATCACACTTATACTGTTACTGTCACATGGCTGATTGACCCGCTAGTCATCAGCGTCCCGGTTGTTACCTGGCAAGTGTACACCGAGGACACCATATTGATCATGGCCATAGATCACACTGCATACTGTTTATTGTGTCCCTTAGGGGATGATTACTGGTCCATTATGGGACAATGATAGCATGATTTAATTGTAGGGTGATGCCTAGTCTCACATACTGATTATTGTTTACTGAAAGAATTTACGAAATCCTAGTTACTATACTGTACTGTTTACTGTACTGAATTACTGTACTGTTCACTGTTTACTGTTTACTGTTTACTGAGCAAAAACCGTACCAAAACACTGTGTTACTGAACTGTACTGTTTACTGAAATGGTAGCCACTGATTACTGTTTTACTGAAAAGAAAGCTACCATTTATTGTTTACTGAACTGAAAGCTACCGTATACTGTTTACTGAATTGGTAGCTATTATTTACTGTTTACTGACTGAAACGTATCTAAATACTGTTTTACTGAATATTACAGTTTTACTGAACTGTAAGATACGGTTACTGAATTAAGGAGAAATTAATGTTTATTCGAAAAGAATAACATGAAAATTATTTCTAAGATAGAAATAATTGCAGAAGTGGTTATCCAATGACTTGGATATTTACAAACCATTGTACTGAAGGAAACAGAAGTAAACCACTGTTTTATTATTGAACTGTCACGTGTTTTAAATTATACTGAAGTGAAAAGAAATAAGTGTTTTACTCTGTGAAAACGAAAATTATATCGTTTTGAGAAACAAGAAATATAGTACTCTCTACAGTTGCTTATAGGTTGCGGGACAAGATAGGTATTTCAAAATACTTGCCTTATTCCATCCAGATCCCTAGCCGACTGTAGTATCCTTCCTACATGTGAGCCTAGAGCCTCTAGGAAGATTTAAAGAAAGTGAAAAATTATTTTCAGCATATAGGTAACTGAATATCAAGTGTTGCATATAACTCTCTTATTGAGCCATGGTTTGCTCACTCCCCAATTTTAACATTTCAGATTTTGATGATTGTGAGATCCGAGGATCATGGGATCACGGTTGTACACAAAGGACAATGTGACAGACCGACTGAGATATATGAGGTACGATCATTTATTTTCTGTATTTGGACATGTCTACAGTACTACTTGTCTATTAATTAAGTTAGGGGATGTGTATAATATAAATATTGTTATATAAAATTGTTTAACATCAAATACAAGTGAAGTATCACAGACAGCCCAACCGGATAAGTTGTATAGAAATACGTACAAAAATGTTGTCACAGATCGTTACAGATTTAATGGTATCAGAGCAAGGTTGGCCTGATGTCTGTCGATACTTTTGGAGAGGAAATATGTTGAAAAATGTTAACATCCCCTGTAGTACTGTGTAGTCTGAATACATAGAGAAAATAAATGATTGTAAATTGAGTTAAATGTTTTGAAGGGGGTGAGAAATTATAAATTGAGAATCTTAAAGAGGAAAATCGGCTCAGAAATTATTTGAAAATGGTGATCTTATAATCTAAAAGAAGGCTTGTTCGATAAGGAACCGAAAGGACTTGGTGAGGGCCCCACCAATACTTTTCGATCTGGATTGAACTGAGACCTTAAAGTGATGATATAAAGGAGGGGAATGAAGTATCATCATTAAATAGACCTTAAGATCATCGGTTGAAGGTATTTTGAAGATAGAGAAAATTTTTGGCCAAAAATGACTAAAATTCCCCTGCATCCAAAATTTTATCGGGAGTCAAAATAGACCAACAGAAGTTGGAATTGACTGATTTGACAGAGAAATTGATGGTGTAAAGCTGTATTCCAAGCAAAATCATCCAATTATGGATTCCAGTGGACTACTTTGTCGAAATCGAACAAGATCTTAAATGGTTGATAATAGTATGAGAAAGGATAATATCAGTACATAGATAATAAGATCATTGATTCAAATGTATACTGAGGAGAAAGAAATAAATGTCGAAATGATGAAAATGCCCCTATATTGGGCTATGTTCTGAACAGTGATAAAACCAAGTTGATTTTGAATCCATTGATGGTAATGGAATTGTTACTGGCATAAAGGATAATATGAATATCGCGATCCCTAATACTGATCTGATTTCCACTGACACTTAGATTACGGACGCAGACTGTGAGTGACCAAGTGAACGGGTTGGACCTCACGATAAAACCTTGAGGGGTGACCCAGTGAAAGGGCTGGGCATTCTCAAAGAGGACAGTACAGATGTGTACAAGCGGACGGCGGACGGCGGACGAGCCGGGGCCTTATATGCTGCGATCCAATAAGAGTGTATAGTGGAATGTTACAAGATAATTGGCCTGGTTATTGACTGTAAGGGCCTGAATTACGAGTGTATCAACTTGGATGTTTATTACGGGATCATTAGAATTTATGAAAAGTGAAATGACTACAAAAATAACTGAGAAGGCGAATAGTACGGATAATGAAATCCATAACAGTACAGTTAATTATGGTTCTATACCTTTATGCTATTCCTGAGGTATTAAATGAATATTTAATTATAGAACTAGAGCATTGTGAAATATGCCTTACAAATTGATGTACTGTATGGAGTACTATATATTGGAGAATGTGCATAAGACCAGTAAAGTGATAAAAGAAGAAGATGACAGCTAACCTGAGTTCTTCAAGACCCTTGAGACAAAACCGTAATGGGCGACCCAATGATGGGCGACCCACAGTGGAAAATATAGTGTGAGGTATGGGCAAACTATGTGATCGCCGACTCACTTGTAAGGGTAAACCTAGGGAGAAAGGACCGCCTAAGGTATACTCGCCGACGGTCGATTCGAACAGGCGGGGCTCTTACTGTTATCTCAATGGTAACACGAGTATAAGGAACTAGGTACATAAGGGTGCCAGAGTTCGAACCTCGTGGATAATATACTCAAAGGAATTAAGCCTGAATTCATTAAATGAAATTGATTTTAAATTAAATTACAGTGATAATAAATCGGGTAGCTGTAAAATGTGTTGATAACTGTTGTACTTGATACAGCTTACTAGATTGAGATTAGTAATGCTGTGAGGTATATGGAAATAAGTGAATCAAGGTAGAGTATGAGTTAAAATGATTCAAATATAGAATGTTTCTGCCTTGAGAATACATAATGAAACTGACAGGACATGAGGATGAAATGTCCAAGATGATAAGAGATGAATAATTAAAGAAAGTATCGGATGAGATTCTCAATAAATTTTTCAGAGTTATATAGATTGGAGAAATCAAGTTAACACCGACTCGAGGGATTATATAAAATCTAATCGTAAGCTTATATCGGAGAATATAGAAAGAATCCGAAAAGCTTAAGAAAATAACTCTGGAAAATGTGTGAATAATGAAATTCACGTGTAAATGTGTGATTTATGGAAATATAGATAGTGTAATTTGAGGATAATGAAGTTGTCTGTATAAGAGTGAATAAGAGAAATACAGATGATAGTGATACGTAGATGAATTAAAGTGATACAGTAAATTGTTACTATTTAATAAAGTTCTTGTGAAGAACAAGTATTCATCTACATGGAAAAGGACACTTTAATGATCTAATTAAAGATATATGAGGAGTTCATAAGACTAGCCTCGGCATAAGCGTCACTGGATAAAAGTTGGAGATTGAGGTTCATGAAATAATAATTAAAACTCGAAAAAACACTTACGAGTTCCTATTGAGGTTACAAGGTTAATAAATTGCCTTGTGAGGTATATAAGCCTAAGGAATGAGGTATCCATATAAAAATAAAGTGATGAGGTATCGAAGTACGGTCTAAGATACGAATGGAACATGAGCAGCATTATGATACCTTTAAACTCTCAAAGACTGTGGACTTATGTTAAGATTGGCAAATAAGAGAGTTGGCTAGGCAATATCTCTTTCTGAGATATATGATCTCGGACTGACAGAATGACAGTGAATCTATCTATGATAGAGAGATAATGATTGAGATACGGAATTAATGAGTCTAGCTAGATACTACTGCAAGTCTATAAAAGAGTTATAGGATTAGCTGCTCTATTAATGTGATATAATTACAGATGATAAAGTCGGTAAATGAAGTAAGTGTGAAGAAAAGATGGTACGTAAAATGTTAAAAGATTTTAACAGTAGAATACCATACCACTTGAGAAAATCGACTAAATCGATGAAAATAAAACAATGAAAATGAAATAAGAAAGTAAGTTACATGATGAGTAGGGAACATAAAGTAGTTCCCGAAATTAAGACAAAAAGGCGATTCCAAGTTGGTTATCACATGACTGTGGCAAGATGTAAAATCGAGGCAAACTTAATAAGTGAAATTAAGGATGCTCAAAGGAGTAAAATGATTGACACGTGTTAGTTTACTACCAGTATATAAATGGAAAATGATTATCAAGTATTTTGCTTACAGCCGGAGATGGCTAGTATTGAAATCTGCAATGAGATGCAGCTTTGATGGAATAAATGAGAAAATGAACCTTATGGACAATAAAGAGTCCCAAAGAGATATAATGATGTGGAAGTGATCAATGACTGATGATCTAAATAGAATCACTTTCCATTATCAGACTGATTCTCTAGTGCCATAGTCGAAGTATGAGTGTGAAACGATGAGAATGTATATGTACAGTTCCAGTGAGCATTACATGTGATGGGAATCTCTGAGTTGCCATATGCTAATAAGAAATAGCAAAAGGCTTTGAGATCCCAAGGGTACTGATAGCATCGCTCTGTACTGATATAAATATCTTAGCGTGGTATAGAAACGCTTGAACATGGATTGAGAGAGCAAATGCATGAGATGTGAAAGCTACTGGGACAATTACATACAACTGATTGACATATGTAACTGATAGTTTTTAAACTATATCGACTTGGCACTAAGTGAGAAAAATAGATGATGAACAGCATAGATCAGCTATGATATGAAAAATAGTGTGCATGTACATGGACTTTATGTGAAAAGAGTGGAAATGAATAACTCCCGATTTGAGAAATAAACTTACGGGAAGTATAGATATATGATGAGAGACCGCATGTAGTGGTCTAAAGTAATTTTGATGTTGAAAGTATGCTGGTAGTAATTGCTGGTAGTAATTGTGTAAAAGTTGATCTAAAGGACAAAAGATTGTAAGTATACGGAATGTACCACCTTTTAAGTTAAGTTAAATTCGAAGGACCGAATTTCTTAAGGTGGGGAGAATGTGATAACCGTAAAATTTTCTAGTTATTGGAAATTATTAATATTAGAAATAAATAAATTAAAGTAAATGAAGGAATTATTTACAAGATCGGAATATCAGTGAAATCCTGAGAATTGAGGAAGTGACAGATCGGGAAATACGAGTGAAGGAAATTAAGTTAGAAATAAAAATAAGGAATGGAGGAAATTTAATTTGGATAAATTGGAATCCAAATTAAAAAAGAAAATGAGAAAGGAATAGGAAATATATTTATATAATCATATATTATATAAATGTATTCTATACAAATACATATGTATTTAAATACTGTATAGTATTTAGTGTATATTAATATACTTTGGTATATATAGATATATATACTATTTATTAAATTTAAATAATACATATGTGTACGAGTATAACATTTTATGTATATATAAATATATATGAAAAAATGTAATTATTAATTTACATTAAAGTTTAAATATAAATATATATATATTGTAAATACAATATATATTGTAGTATTACATTTATATAAATATATATAAATGTTATTCTATTTTAAAGAGTATACGTATACATAATATATAGATATTAGATATATATTTGTAATATACAATGTATATATACATATCTTTATTTATAATACATATATATAGTACTATACTATATATAAAATAATATATAGTATAATATGTATATAATTAAAATAGAAAAATAAAAAGAAAAAAAAGGAAAATCGAGAAGGGTCCCGATTCCCTTCCCGAACCGAGAAAGGCCGACGGCAGCAGAGCTGTCACCACCGGCGAGAGGAGACCAGAGAAAGGTAGAGGGCGTTGCCAGTCGACGATGAAGGGTGAAGGCCACCGGCGACGGCCTGAAAAAGAAACAGAAACAGAAACAGAGGCGAAATCGGTGGAAACCGAAAGAGAAAAGGAGACGAGAAAACGGCGGTGCCGACCGGTCCAGGCACCGCCACTACCACCCCAACCTCGACGAAGGTAAGGGGAAGAAGAAGGAAGCCACCAGTGAGGCTGACGGCAGCTGAGGGAGGAGGAAAGAGAGGGGGAAGAAACCGAGCCTAAACCGACCAGAACCATCGCCGTGCCCCCGATCTAGGCTGAACGGAGGCCACCAGTAGCTTCGCCTTGAAGCCGGCCAGCTGAGGGAAGGCTGAACCGTCGGAGAACCGACCGCCGGAGGAGAACCGGCCGTGGGGGAAGGCTGACCGGTCTGAATCGGTCTGGCCAGGAAAGGAAAAATAGGAAAAAGAAAAAGAAAAGGAAAAAGGAAAAAGAAAAATAAAAGGAAAGAAAAAGAAAAAAGGAAGAAAGAAAAGAGAGAAAGAAAAGAAAAGAGGAAAAAGGGAGAGAAAAGGAATTTTCGGGAATTCGAAAATTTGGGAATTTACGAAAATTCAGTAAGAAAGTTCTAGAAATTAATTCAAGTGATTTTTAATAAATTATGAAAAAATTCTAAAGTTTAGAATTTTATTTCCAGAAAATTCCCTCGATGACTGAGACGATGAAATCGGGCGAGGTGAACACGGGAGCGATGAAATGAGGCGGTCGTCGACCCGGGACAGGTAAGGGAGACATGTGCAGCCTGTAAGGATATTTAGCACATGTTTTAAATTATGCATTTAATTTTACAAATGCAATTTATAATGATTGGTTGAAAATTGTGTTGATTTACCGATTGAGATTTAAACTGTATTTTTCATACAGGAGGCTAGCCAATCGGCTGCCGTTATACTGCCGAAAATTACCGAAATTACTAAAATTCATAATAAGTGAATTGATTTCACGAAAATCGAGAAAATCGATTAGTTTTCATAAAACATTAATATACTAAGATTCAATTTTAAAATATTCATGTTTTCGAGAATTTGGAAAATGAAATCACCGAAAATTCCTCTCGATGTGTATCTTGCACGTAAAACGAGATGGAAGATGAAAAGTCACAAAGTGAATATTTTATTCATAATTCTTCAAATATTCACTTGAGTTCATAAATACCTTTATGGTTTTAATGGTGAAAATAATTATTTATAGAAACTTCATAGAGGTTAATTAAAGACGGAAAATGACGTTTTGAGACGAAAAGGTCTCCATGTTATAGAGAAAACATGGTGACGGGAGTATTGATTTGGAAAAGAAATATTTTAATTTTTCCATAAATCATAAAAATAAGTGATTTGAATCCCGATAATTTTGAAAACCATGTTTTAGAAAAAAAGCACGGAGAAACGTGCGTACACGTTTTACGGTGTGATGATTTTATAAACTATTTTCACCGTATGAACCATAATGATTTATACCTTTATGAAATATTTTGAGAAATATTATTTAATTTATTTATTTCCTAAAAGTGATTTTATTACATGTGGGCCTTATGGATATTTGTAAAATATTTCGATTTACGGTGTTTAAAATCCATAAAGGCTATGGTATGGTTTTTATACTGTTTTGAGACTTAGGCCCCGAGTTTCATGCATCACACTTATACTATTACTGTCACGTGGCTGATTGACCCGCTAGTCATCAGCTTCCCGGATGTTACTTGGCAAGTGTACACCGAGGACACCATATTGATCATGGCCATAGATCACACTGCATACTATTTACTGTGTCCCTTCGAGAATGATTACTAGTCCATTACGGGACAATGATAGCATGATTTAATTGTAGGGTGATGCCTAGTCTCACATACTGATTACTGAAAGGATTTACGGAATCCTATTTACTATACTGTACTGTTCACTGTACTGAATTACTATACTGTTCACTGTTTACTGAGCAAAAACCGTACCAAAACACTTTGTTACTGAACTGTACTGTTTATTGAAATGGTAGCCACTGATTACTGTTTTACTGAAAGGAAAGCTACCATTTACTGTTTACTGAACTGAAAGCTACCGTATACTGTTTACTGAATTGGTAGCTATTATTTACTGTTTACTGACTGAACCGTATCTAAATACTGTTTTACTAAATATTACGATTTTACTGAACTGTAAGATACGGTTACTGAATTAAGGAGAAATTAATGTTTATTCGAAAAGAATAACATGAAAATTATTTCTAAGATAGAAATAATTGCAGAAGTGGTTATCCAATGACTTGGATATTTACAAACCACTGTACTGTCATGTGTTTTAACTGTACTAAAGGAAACAAAAGTAAACCACTATTTTATTACTGAACTGTCACGTGTTTTAAATTATACTGAAGTGAAAAGAAATAAGTGGTTTACTCTGTGAAAACGAAAATTATATCGTTTTGAGAACAAGGAATATAGTACTCTCTACAGTTGCTTCTAGGTTCTGGGACAAGACAGGTATTTCAAAATACTTGCCTTACTCCATCCGGATCCCTAGCCGACTGTAGTATCCTTCCTACATGTGAGCCTAGAGCCTCTAGGAAGATTTTGAAAAAAGTGAAAAATTATTTTCAGCATATAGATAGCGGAATATCAAGTGTTGCATATAACTCTCTTACTGAGCTGTAGTTTGCTCACTCCCCAATTTTAACATTTTAGATTTTGATGATTGTGAGATCGGAGGATCGTGG
Source organism: Heritiera littoralis (assembly GCA_031772115.1). Classification (NCBI taxonomy): domain Eukaryota; kingdom Viridiplantae; phylum Streptophyta; class Magnoliopsida; order Malvales; family Malvaceae; genus Heritiera; species Heritiera littoralis. The sequence goes on from JAPDPK010000063.1 coordinate 169,668, forward strand.
GATCACGGCTATACACAAATGACAATGTGACAGACCGACTGAGATATATGAGGTACGATAATTTATTTTCTGTATTTGGACATGTCTACAGTACTACTTGTCTATTAATTAAGTTAGGGGATGTGTATAATATAAATATTGTTATATAAAATTATTTAACATTAAATACAAGTAAAGTATCACGGACAGCCTAACCGGATAAGTTGTATAGAAACACGTGGAAAAATGTGGTCACAGACCGTTACAGGAAACGCCTTTTTACTCCATTTAATAAGTAATCTTTTACACCTCTTCAATTTTGTACCAGTATAAAACTGTTTGAGCCCCTGAATTGAGACTTCTAGCCTTCATTAATAACTTACTCACATTCCTCACTCCAGCCCAAATTATTTCAAATTTGAGCTATTTCTGTCCTTTAAACTCATTACATTCAAAGTCAACAAAACTATGAGCAAGATCTAACCCACCATTGGCAAATTATATACCATAGTGTTAGGATAACTTTCTAACCATCTCAAGTTTACCATAGCTCTTTCTATCCATCCTCACCTTAATGATTCCCTCCTCCCTCCTATTTATCCATGTAAACTTCTGCCGCTTGCAATGCAAATCAATTAACTCACACTTATCAATCATCTACTTAAACATTCATATCTTTCTAGCAGCCCTCACATTACCCCTTTCTTTTTCATAATTGTGCAGTATAGCATTAAAATCTCCTATACATAACCAAGGTATATTGATATTTCTCAAGCAAACATATTGTGAGATCCAGTTATACTATTATTGTACATGATTTTGGACAATGGATCACTATTTAATTTCGGTGTATTTTGGCAGGTTATAAGTAAAGCAGTGACATGGGCCCTACTGGTTCTACAGTGTTCGAATGGTCGTGAAACTGTCAAAACAGCGTCCAGAGGGTACGGTAAGCTTATGGTAAGAATTTCAAGCTTAAAGTACTTTATTTAGATTATTTTTTGAATACGTGCCAATAATTTAAATAATGACGATTAAGGACATAGTCCGATGGCATTTTCATAAATTGTGCCCAAAGTAAAATGAATTTGGACCATGTAAATATAGCATGATATTCTGCATAAAAATAAGTCCTAGGCTATGTTAATAGATAGAACAAGTCGATGGTTAAAACAGAAATTTACCTGATTTACCCGATAGGTCAAACCCGAACCAAACCACCTTTATTCATCAAAATACATCCAATAAGAATTTTTGGAGTGTATTTACATAGTTATAAAAATTACGGAAGCTTAAGGGCACTTTTATCCAAAAATTTTCATAATGGAGAGCATTTTGATAATTTTGCCCATGTCTAGAATTTTCTCAATATTTCTCCCCATGTGTGCCAGCCACTATTCATCATCTTCCACCCTTTAACCTCACGACACCATAAGAGAAAATAAGAGAAAGAAAAAGAAAGCTTCCAAACACCATTAAAACTCCATTTTCTCACTAAAATTCCTTCTACAAAATTAATCTACTCAACTTCCTCTCTTCACCCATACCAAAATCCCATTGAATAAGTGACAAAACAAGGAGAAAGGAGGAAGAGAAGCATTCGGCCAAAGGTACCTCTTCACTATCCATGTAGTTTCAATTGATTCCAATTGTGAATTTTAATGTTTTCAAGCATGCTAAACATGAATTTAGTGTTAGTTTTGCTTGAATTGAATTAAATCATGATCTACCATTAAAGAGGGTTTCGGCCAAGGGTAGGAGTCAATGAAAACATAGTGTTTCATGCATGAAATTGATGAATAAACATGGCTAAGCATGAATATGAAGTTAAATTGTCGAAAATCCATGTATTTGGCAAAATGGAAGATTCGGCCATGGCAAGGGGAGGTAGTGTCATGGTTGCATTTGATGAATTTAGGATGCCATTAGACTATAGAAATTATGAGGAGTCCATTGGTGCAATCGAATTTAAAATTGGACTTAAAACGGAGAAGTTATGTTTTAGCACCGATAAAAATTATACTGGTTTAATCTTTCTAGTATGTAAAGTGGCTGCAATTATTGAAAGAAAATAATTTAAAAATTATATTGACATTAATAAATATTTTTGGTGAGATGTTTTGCAGCTCGAGAGAATTGGATTACAAGTGGTGTTATCGGGGAAGCCGATTAAGTTGGACAGGTAAGGGATGCGTGTGTAGACTGTAGGGATATTATGGATGCATGATTTTTATGAGAATAATTTTATGAGAATATTGGGATATTCAATTGCCTTGGAAACTGTGAAATTTGTGGTTTCGGCTGGATTAGAAACAGTGTTTTAAGTGTAGGGAGGCAAGGGTAATAACAGCCTTTATGCTACTGAAATTTCCTAGAAAATTTTCTAAAAATATCATGAAATATTTTAGTGCACTATTGAGTGAAATTCCTAGCCTTAGGATTAAATATTTAAGTATTTTTCATAAAATATGAATTTACCGAAAAATATTATTTAAATATTCGTGTTATCAAATTTAATTAAAGTGAAGCTATTGATACCTTCTTATAAATGTTTTACAGTGATATAAAAGGTTTATAAAATGTGTTATTGCAAAGTGAATATTTTATAAATTGTTTTCACTGTAATAATATCACTGTGATATAAATTAACCTTTATGGACTGACTGAAGTTTTCATATATTTTTATTAATTTCCATAAAGGTGATGAGAATGTTTATATACTGTCTTGAGATTGTTAGGCCCCGTTATCATGCTCACGTGTTATTACTACTATTACTGTTACTGTGTTGTTGATACTGATCCTATCTTCAGCGTCCCAGTGTCACCTGATCAGTGTATACTGAGGACACCTATAGACTATGACCATACGTCTTACGTGTTACTGTTCCCTACGAGGATTATAACATGATATATTTTGGGTGTTGCCTGGTCTCCACCACTATTACTGTTTATTATGCTGATTTTATTGAATCGTACTGTTTACTGAAATGTGACTATCACTGAACTATTTACTAAAGTGTTCATTGTGATTTACTACATGGTGAAAGTGATATTTTGAAGTGAAATTAATATTATTTCTTAAATATTTTATTTAATGGTTTTAAATACCATATATGTGATTTATTTCATATTGAAAATTTTATTATATGTGATTTATTTCATATTGAAAATTTTATTTAATGTGATTTATTTCATATTGAAAATTTTATTTAATGTGATTTGTATAAAAAATCTACAACTACTCCCTATAGTCACTTCTAGGTTCCAGGACAGACAGGTATTCTAAAATACCTTCCATACTCCATCTAGATCCCTAGCCAACTATAGTATCCTTCCTTTACTGTGCCTAGTGTACTGATAGGAAATAAATGCTTTTAATGCATATAGATTTCATAATATCAGCTTTGCATACAATTCCTTTACTGAGCATATTTTGCTCATTTTTCCATCTCCACAGATTATCTACAGTGACTGTGACATATACCATTTTGAGGATTTTCGGTTGCACTTTTGGTTACCCCGAGGCAGCTTAATGTTGATCCTAGAGGTATATTTATTTCTTTTATATGTTTAGATTTATGGTACAGTACTATTTCATTTGTATATTATGAATAGGGGATGTAAACATTAAATGAAATACAATTATGTAAATATTCCTTTTTATGTAAATTAAAATAATTTACTTTTTTAAGTGTTCACATTTTAACTAAAGTGTGAAATAAAGGCATCGCAGACAGCCCAACCATCAGTATAAGTGTGGAAATGTGTGATTTACTGTACTTACGAACTGTTACACATATAATAGATCCCATAGTTACTTTCTTTCATCAACATCCTTAGATCCATCTGTCCAAAACACTTTGCAAATCCACCTATATTTACAATCTCTAATATCTATTAAGTTTTTGCATTTCCTATCACATGCACCTCATATTCTTCCTTTCACCACATAGCCAAGCCTCCATTCAAGCCTTCTGGTTCGACAGACACAACCATTCCAAAATTAAATTTCCTCTTAACCCTTTCCATTTTATCTTTCTTATTTTTTGTCTCCATTAAGAAAACAAAATATGGACCATATTTCCTCCTTAGCTTTATAAGGACCTTTATTGTCAAGGTTAACCCTAAGCTTGGATAGTTCCATGATATAAGCCTCATAATCCTTTGGTGACTGTTGTAGGACAGTCACCATAACCTTCAGTACTAGGATAAACTCCACTTCCAATGCCCAACTTTCCCCTCATTAATCCCATCTTAACTTGTATAGGAACTTCCTATATATTCATTTCTCCCTTTATCTCCTTACACCTCATTCTATTTCTTCTTCTTTCGCAATCATTCTTTTTTGTTTTACCTAACCACCCACATTACTCTTCTGTATTTTATCAACTTGTAAACCTTTTTCCCCCATCCTCTTAGATTGGGTCATACTCCCATTCTCTATTTTGCCCTTTTTCCACTCATTTTATCTTCACTTAATCCTACTTTACTTCTCTTTAGGCTTATCTTTCTTAACCTCGACGCAAGGGCAACTTCATTTACATCACTTTCTTCTGTCTCAGTGTTTTCCTTCTCATCCTCACTGCCATCATCAGATAGAAATTCCATAAAATATGAACTTTCATTGACGTCTTTTCTTTTTCCCCTTCTAAACAATTATATTCCTCTATTAAACCCTTTACTTCTTGTACTACCTCTAGCATCTTCCCCTCTAAAATCCTAGCCCTACCCATGCTAACTCTTGTAACTACATACTAAGTATCCTCAAAACTCCAAATATTTTCACTTTTAAGACTTCTTGTACTCATCTCTCCTACTACTTTCCCATATTCACTATAAGAAAAAAGGCTTTCAGCGAGAGAAATTTAGCGACAAAATTTTTCCGTCGCTAAAAGATGACATGAGCGATGGATTAGCGACGAAAATAAAGTTTAGATTAGCGACGGAATTCTATCAGTAAATTGCGATGGACAAAATTTCGTCGCGAATTATGTGAGGAGGTATTGTTCAAAGCTGCCAAAAATTAGCGACAGAATATTCTGTCGCTAAACCAAAAAACAGTGAAAAAATGAAATTGGAATCAACGATGGAATATTCCGTCGCTAACGTTATTTAGTGACAGAATTAGCGACAGAAAAATTCCGTTGCAAAACCATCGTAGTTATATTTTTTATTTTATTTATGTAAATTTTGAAAATTAGCGACGGAATTAGCAATAGAATATTCTGTCGCTAAACCAAAAAACAGTGAAAAATGAAATTGGAATCAACGACGGAATATTACGTCGCTAACGTTATTTAGCGACAAAATTAGCGACGGAAAAATTCCATCGCAAAACCATTGTAGTTATATTATTTTATTTTATTTATGTAAATTTTGGAAATTAGCGACGGAAAATTCTGTTGTTGATTCCAATATAATGAAAATTATTTAAATTTTATTTTTTTTATTGTTTAGCGACGGAATATTTTCGTTGCTGAAATTAAAAGAAAAATAATTTTATTTTATAGTATTTATTTTAGCAACGAAATTTTCTGTCGTTAAAACACTTCGGTAACCGTTTTCACGGTAGCCGAGGAGTGTCAGAACCAATTAGCGACAGAATTTTCGTCGCTAATCCGACTGAAATTCTGTCTCTAATTCTTCAAAAATCCCAAACTCCCTCCCTTTTTTTCCCTTTCCCGCTCGTGTCTCTACATTCTTAGTCCCCTCCCTTGGTCTGCCGGTATGTTCCCTCTCCAGGTCACCGCTCACTGTCGCTCCCCCTTTTCCCGGTTGCCGGTCAGTTGGTTGCTGATCGTTGTGCCGCCACCGGTCGCCCCCCACCTCTTGTCTTAAAAAAAAAAAAACAAAAAGTGCCGCTCACGAGGTTGTCTGCCTGCCTACCTCTCGCAACAGCCGATCGTCCCCCCACCGACGTCCATCTCCACAGCTGTTGCCCCAACAGCCGGTCCCCCCCCTCCCCCCATCTCCACAGTGGTATAAATATATATATATATATATATATTTATATATATATTTATCATTTTTACATTTTAAAATATATAATTATTTGTTTATATTGTTAGTTTGTTTTATTTTTATATATACATACACTTCTTTTCTTATTTCTTTGTATGTATATATATTTAGTTATTTGTATATTTTTTATTTAGTTGTGTGTATATATATATTTATTTATATATATTTATTTGTGTATGTTTGTATATAATTATTTTTGTATATTTTTATTTGAGTATGTCAAAGTTAGTTGTCTATATATATATATATTTTGCATATATTTGTATTTTTTTATTTGTGTATATATATACTTTGTTGTTGTTTATTTGTTTAATTAGTTACTAATGCTTTTAATGTTGTTGCTATATATATACATTTAATAGTATATATTTATTTTAATATATAGGAATATTATTAGGAAATTTTTATTTAAATGTCATCAATTTATTTTTGTTAGCTTTTAAATATATAAATTTATTTATGTAGATTTAATTTGGTTATAATATTATTAATTATGAAAATTTATTGTTGTTTTAGTGTATCTAATTACATGATATTAATATATTGATGGAATTAGTATTATTAATTTGTTTAATGTGAGATATACATTGTTATATATATTATTTTTTTTCTATGCATAAATGTATATATTCTCATATTAATAGTTTTAATATTTTTATTTGTATATATTTTTAATTAGTTGTGTGTATATATTTATTGATTTGTATTTATTTATTTGTGTATATATATACTTTGTTGTTATTTATTTGTTTAATTAGTTACTAATGCTTTTAATGATGTTGTTATACACACACACACACACACACACACACACACACACATAATAGTATATATTTATTTGTAAATATAGGAATATTATTAGGAAATTTTTATTTAAATGTTTATATTATTTTTGTTAGATTTTAAATATATAAATTTATTTATGTAGATTTAATTTCGTTATAATACTATTAATTATGAAAATTTATTGTTGTTTTAGTGTATCTAATTACATGATATTAATAGATTGATGGAATTAGTATTATTAATTTGTTTAATGTTAGATATACATTGTTATATATATTATTTTTTTTTCTTTGCATAAATGTATATATTATTGTATTAATAGTTTTAATATGTACTGAAACGAAAGTTGTATTTATTGTAATCGTTATTTTTTTATTTTTTATTAAAAGAAAATAGTATTTAATTTTTAATATGTAGTTTTTATGTTTTTGTAGGTTATTTATTATTAACAAGGAGTACTTTGGTGGAGATGGGCATTTTGCATGAATCTCTGTTTTGTAAGAAATATTCAGTACTTTGTTCTTTTTATGTTTTAAGAATTTCATGGTTGTTGAGAGATGTTATGGATTTTATGAATTTTAACTATCTTTTATGATCATGTATGAATCTTATAGATATTTTATGTTTATGGATTGAGGTCTTTTAAATATTGCTATAGTCATGAATTTAGTGTTTTAAGCATCAATTTAGATTTATTTCTGTTGACTCTATAGGCTATACCGAGAGGGGGGGTGAATCGGTTTATCATTAACCTTAAGCCCGTTTTTCGGTTTCTCTAAATTCTTTAGCCTATTTGAATATTTTCTAAGTTCTCTAAGCTAGGCAAGTATGCAGTTCAAATTCAATACAATACGCACAAATATAATTGCAAGTAATTAAAGAGAGTAGGGAAAGAGAAATGTACGCAAGTGATTTATAGAGGTTCGGCAACCTTGCCTACGTCCTCTACCTTGAGACGCTCCCAAGGATTTTCCCGAATTCACTAACTTGAATTTGTTACACTCCCTCTTTTCAAGGCTCAAGAGAAACCTCTCCCTTTTTCTAGGCTCAAGAGAAACCTCCCTCTTTTTCTAGGCTCAAGAGAAACCTCCCTCTTTTTCTTAGGCTAAAGAGAAACCTCCCCTTTACAAGGTGTGATTTTGGTTTACAAGATATGTAATCAAAGAAGACCTCTAAGAAGGTAATTGATTACAAAAATTAGGTACAAGTAAAAGCCTATACAAGATTTGTGCTAAACAATACAAGAGATAAGTGAATGATGGAAGATGAAGACTTATAGCTCTTGATTTGTTGTTGAGGCTTGAGGAAGATGAATAAGATGATGAATGATGTTGCTTGGTTGTTCCTCTTCCTTCCTTTAGCTTCTAAGCCTCTATTTATAGTCCCTTGGATGGTTTGTGGACGTTGGTTGGAGCCAAAACAGAAAGTAGCCGTTGTGTCTCACAGAAAAGAGCCGTTGGGGGCTTTCTGGTGCAAAGGGATCGATCCTGCTACAGTGGGGATCGATCCCTTTTGTCCAGAATCTTAATTCTGGGCTTCAGGGACCTTGGGAAGACTTTCTGCCAAAAGGGGATCGATCCTGCTACAGTGGGGATCGATCCTTTTCTTCCAGAGGGCATTTTTCCTGCACTTTTGGGTTAGAAATGATATGACCTTTGATCCTAATTCAACCCAAACCATTTATAAGTTTTAAGGGAGTTTTTCTTGACTTTCTCAAATGAAAATATTGTCCAAACATTCATCAAGTGATTTTCTAAAATATTCAAGACATTACAAAGTATTAAGACCAATAAGAGTATGTAATTAAATTATGGTCTTAAGTTTGATATGATCACTTGAAAATGAATTGAGAAAATCATGTGTGATGAGCAAATTTACAATGTGAATTAAGACATTAAAGCTTACTTAAGTTTTTGTCATTTCAAAATATATATTGCAATTTAAAGCTAACAATCTCCCCCTTTTTGATATGACAAAACTTAATGTAAATTTGCTTTGAAAATTCTTTGAAAAGAATACTCCCCCTCAAATAAAGCAGGATTTTATAAAGCTCCCCCTTAATATAAGCATGGGTTTTGAAAATGAATTTTCCCTCATTATCTCTCCCCCTTAATATCTCTCCCTATATCTATCTCTCCCTTTATCTATCTCTCCCCCTTTTTGTCATAGCAAAAAGAAGGAAAAAAAATAATAAAAACATATGCTCCCCCTAAAATCATGGCTAGGTGAGAAGAGATAAAAGAATATGCTCCATCCAACAAGAAACATGTTAGTACATGGGACTTATAGCACAAATAAATAAGTCAATATTCTCAAAGAGTATGAAATATTCATGCAATGAATATGACTTATGATCCTATACCAATTGTTTATAAATAACCTTGATACCAATTGTTGATAAGTGATTTTGCAATAAGTTTCCAATTGGTAAGAAGTTAAGCAAGCACCTAAGTATATCAATTGTTCTCTAAGGTCCAACTAAGGTGCATGGTAATACATCATGATTATGAGCTAAATTAGATGACATATCATATGCATGAGCTCATAAATCATGTTCAAGCAAGAGTGTGCTTAGAATCAAAACATATAGCAATTAACTTCAAATTCTAGCACACAAGAGTTTCATGCAAAAATATCCTAAGAGAATTCTTCTTTATTTGTCATTTCAATCTAAGGAGCATGAGAAGAATTGTCAATTTAAAGCTCATTCCAATTGGCAATTTAGATTTGGCTTACCAATTATTGAAAATATAATTGCCAATGATACTAATTGTTATTTCAATCTAAATACCAATTGTTACTAATGGTTGACTTAGGCATTTTGCATGAATCTAATATCTATGTGTAGTGTGTTCAAGAAAATAGTCATTCAAAATATGTAAGAACACAATCACACATCATCAAATATGCATATGGATTAATTAAACATAAGCATACTATCATAGAGTATTAATCCATATTCATATTCACAAATTTATACCATATGGAAGATTTATAAAATCAAGGTATTCAAGCAAACACATTTTCTCCCATGGTTTCAAGCACACAAATCCTATGCTCATTTTCTAATTCAAGTCCTTAACCAATTATGAGCAAGGAAAGATTCAAATAATAAATGCATGGATATCAAGTTTGTTCAAGTTTGCATTTATCTTTGAGTGTTGGTGTTGTCATTAAGACCCTAGTTCTTTAAGTACAAGGATGATAAAGTTTTATGCATTTTAACTTTTAGGATCCATTTACCATCACAAATTATAGGCCAATGACTATTACCAATTGTTGAATTTACATTTGGAATCCATCCACTAGATGTAAAATTATCATGAAACCTAGTGTGGAATAGATAAGTCAAGCTAAGAGACATAATCCTATAAGCATGCTTGACTAAGATGAACAAAAAGAATGAGACATATTTATTATGTACAAGTTCATCAAATTCTCAAATATATTCATAAATTCTTGAAATAATTCTCAAAATTATGGTTAAGCATTCATTGAAAGTATATTTCAAGGTTATTTCAAGAGTTATGCAAATCATGAATGTTTACAACAAGAAAAATGATTTTGCACTTGTGAGCTCAAGAAAAATGATAATGATTGTTGAGAGTGATACCATTTGTTGGAAATGATATTAATTGATGGAGTTGAGGCATGATATCAATGAAGAATGAGTTTTCATATATTACCGATCATCAAAAAGAAGTTAAAACAATGAATTTTAAGTTGAGAAGAGAGAAAATATCAAAACAATGAAAAGTTCTTCTCAATTTCGGTTGAAAACATGCAGGAGTGCCTTTTCTGGCCTGGGGGGATCGATCCTGCTACAGTGGGGATCGATCCCTCATATGTTCCTGCAGATTCTGCAGTTGTTTTGACAGAAAATTGGACTTGTGAGGCACCAAAACTTCGTTTTTGAGTGTTTTAAGTCCAAGTAAAGGTTTAAACATTTGTAAAACATGATTTTGGACTTGTATGAATGAAAAACATGAATGAAAAACCATTTAACAAAAGATTTTGCAATTTTGGAAGCATTTTCACAATAAAATGCATTTTTGGCCTCAAAGGAGGTCATTTTGAGAGTTATGCATATTTTGACCAAACCAATGCATTGAATTACATAAATATGTCAAAACAAACTTGTTCACATAGATTTTGAGCATATATAACATTAAAACATACATCTTGTGAACAACATGCCATGATTGTCAACATACAAGTTCTTCATTAATGCACATGACATAGCATTTTGCATATATGACATATTTCGCAATTTGAGGCAGGTAAATACATTATTAACACATAGAAAACTTGCTCAAACTACAGAAATCCAATAATAATCATAAATCATGCTTTTCATTCAATAATCCAATGCCTCATGAATCATCCATCAACCAATCAACAATCATTTTTCATGCCTTTTGATCAATCATTCAACTCACAAAGATTATCAACCACATTTCTCATCTATGCACAAATAATCAAATAAAAGTTTTAAGGAGTAAAGAATTAAGCTTACGAAACTCCTTTGCTTGAGTATGCTTTGCCTTGAATTGTTGAGTCCACCTTGTGCCATTCTTTTGAAGAATTGTTGTGATGGATCCTCAAGCTTTTCCTTTTTCTCATTGGCACAAGCAATCTCCATAGAGGTGTGTAGAGCATTCAAACTTCATTGTTTCTTGTATCTCCATGCTCTAACACTCCTACAACAAACAAATTCAAGCATGCTTTGGTACCCAAATTTTCTTGGGTCCATGAAAGTTAGTGCAAATAATTTTTGATCCTTTTGGGATCCATTTCAAGCACAAATCATCATTATTTACAGCATGCTTTGGCACCCATATTTTCTTAACTACTCTTCCTCTAAATGTGGTTTTCCTATATGTGCATGCTTGTGAAGAGTGTCCTATTCTATTGCATAGTGAGCATGTAAGAGATAAATCATGCATAGTATTTTTGCTCACAAGGAAATTCTTTAGATGAGTTTCTTTTTGTATTGCATTATAGCCTAACCCATCTTTATCAAAGAAAGCTCTTTGGGTCTCTAACATGTGATCTAGCTTTTGTTGACCCATATAAAACCTAGAAAATGAGTTATGCAAATTTGTGTTCTTTTTATTTAACTCATTTATTTCTAAGTTGGCATCTTCTAGTTTCTTTTCAAATTCTATCTTAGCACTAGTCAAGGCTTCATTTTCTATATTTAATTTAGCAATGATTTTCTTATATTTGGAGTTCATGCATTGAAATTCATTTGCTAAATCATTAAAGGCATTTTGTAACTCATCAAATGTAAAGTCATTATTTTCACTAGAGCTACTACTAGCCTCATCATCACTAATAGCCATAAAGCATGAGTAGGCTACCTCATCATCTACGTTTTCCTCATCGGAGCTATCACTATCGCTCCATGCAGCCACAAATGCTTTCTTCCTAGGTTTCTTATCCTTTTCTTTCCTAAGCAAAGGGCAATCTAGCTTAGTGTGACCCGGTTTATTACATTCATAACACACTAAGGGGTCTTTTTCTCTTCTACTAGATTCTCCTCTTATTACCCCTCTACTTTGGTGCCTCTTATCGTTCTCTCTTTCTTTCATTCTCATAAACCTATTAAATCTTTTGGCAAACATTGCCATTTCCTTCTCTTCCTCATTTCCACTCTCATTACTATCATCTTCAAAGACCTCATGAGTGGAAGACTTAAGTGCTACCCCTACTTTCTTTGAAGGTACTTCATTTCTTTTCATTTTCATTTCATATGTAAGTAGGGAGCCCATAAGTTCATCTAGAGACAAGGTGTTAGGATCCTTAGATTCTTCTATCGCGGTCACCTTTGCCTCCCAAGATTGTGGCAAGCTATTCAAAATTTTCTTCGCCATTTCTACATTGGAATAGGTCTTGCCTAATGCCTTAAGTCCATTAATTATGTCATTAAATCTAGTGTACATGTCACTCATGGACTCATTTTCTTTCATTCTAAAAAGCTCATAATCATGTGTGAGCATCCCTACTTTGGTTTCCCTAACTTGATTAGTCCCTTCATGTGTGATGGCTAGTTTGTCCCATATTTGTTTGGCATTTTCACACAAGGAGATTCTATTATATTCATTGGGACCTAAAGCACAAAAGAGAGTGTGCATAGCCTTGGCATTCAATTGTGCCACTCTCATGTCATTTGTGTCCCACTCATCCTCACTCTTAGGGACATCTTTTCCATCTATTTTCTTCATGGGAATTCTAGGACCATTCACTATAATTCTCCACACTTCATAATCGTTTGATTGTACAAATAACATCATTCTAGTTTTCCAATATGAATAGTTCTCACCATTAAAGAGTGGATGTCTAACTAATGATTGTCCCTCTTCTCCTAGGGGTGTGCCTATATTCAAATGAGCCATTTAAGATCGTTTTGCTCGATAGAGGTTAGTCTAATTCAATCTCGAGCCCAAGCTCTGATACCAATTGTTGACTCTATAGGCTATACCGAGAGGGGGGGTGAATCGGTTTATCATTAACCTTAAGCCCGTTTTTCGGTTTCTCTAAATTCTTTAGCCTATTTGAATATTTTCTAAGTTCTCTAAGCTAGGCAAGTATGCAGTTCAAATTCAATACAATACGCACAAATATAATTGCAAGTAATTAAAGAGAGTAGGGAAAGAGAAATGTACGCAAGTGATTTATAGAGGTTCGGCAACCTTGCCTACGTCCTCTACCTTGAGACGCTCCCAAGGATTTTCCCAAATTCACTAACTTGAATTTGTTACACTCCCTCTTTTCAAGGCTCAAGAGAAACCTCTCCCTTTTTCTAGGCTCAAGAGAAACCTCCCTCTTTTTCTAGGCTCAAGAGAAACCTCCCTCTTTTTCTTAGGCTAAAGAGAAACCTCCCCTTTACAAGGTGTGATTTTGGTTTACAAGATATGTAATCAAAGAAGACCTCTAAGAAGGTAATTGATTACAAAAATTAGGTACAAGTAAAAGCCTATACAAGATTTGTGCTAAACAATACAAGAGATAAGTGAATGATGGAAGATGAAGACTTATAGCTCTTGATTTGTTGTTGAGGCTTGAGGAAGATGAATAAGATGATGAATGATGTTGCTTGGTTGTTCCTCTTCCTTCCTTTAGCTTCTAAGCCTCTATTTATAGTCCCTTGGATGGTTTGTGGACGTTGGTTGGAGCCAAAACAGAAAGTAGCCGTTGTGTCTCACAGAAAAGAGCCGTTGGGGGCTTTCTGGTGCAAAGGGATCGATCCTGCTACAGTGGGGATCGATCCCTTTTGTCCAGAATCTTAATTCTGGGCTTCAGGGACCTTGGGAAGACTTTCTGCCAAAAGGGGATCGATCCTGCTACAGTGGGGATCGATCCTTTTCTTCCAGAGGGCATTTTTCCTGCACTTTTGGGTTAGAAATGATATGACCTTTGATCCTAATTCAACCCAAACCATTTATAAGTTTTAAGGGAGTTTTTCTTGACTTTCTCAAATGAAAATATTGTCCAAACATTCATCAAGTGATTTTCTAAAATATTCAAGACATTACAAAGTATTAAGACCAATAAGAGTATGTAATTAAATTATGGTCTTAAGTTTGATATGATCACTTGAAAATGAATTGAGAAAATCATGTGTGATGAGCAAATTTACAATGTGAATTAAGACATTAAAGCTTACTTAAGTTTTTGTCATTTCAAAATATATATTGCAATTTAAAGCTAACAATTTCGAAAAACTTTTGGAAAGAATTTTGGAATTTAACATTTGGGTAGCGAAATGCACAAATAAAAGGACCAAAAAAATATATCATTAGCGACGAAATTTATTGTATTAGCGACGGAAATGATAGCATTAGTGACGGATTTCATTAAATTAGCGTCGGAAGTTATAATATTAGCGACGAAAAATTCCGTTGCTAACACTATCAGTGACGAAATTTTCCGTCGCTAATAGTAAAACTATATTATCAGCAATGGAATATTCCATCACTAAGTACCTTTATCGACGGATTTACTATTAGATGAAAAATATTAAATATTATCAGCGGCGGAATAACTTAATGACATTAAAAATAAATTTATTATTAGCGACGGATTTTTTTATAAAACAAAAAATTAAATTAAAAAATTAAAAAATAAAAAATAAATTTTTTATAAAATTAAAAAATAAAAATAAAATTAGTGATGGATTTAGTGACGGAATATTCCGTCGCTGATACTTTTACCGATGAATTATTAATGACAGGGCTGATAAAAAACAATCCGTCGTCGATAAGTACAAATTTCGTTGCTAATTAGTGACGGAGTTGTCCTTTCAGTGACGGAAGTAGCATCAGCGACTTTAATTTTTCGAACAGAAATTTTCCGTTGCTAATCCGTAGTTGAAACCCTTCAGCAACGGAATCCGACTTTTAGGCTCCGTTTGGTACGCGAATTTCATTTTCCAAAAAATATTTTTCACATTTTCCAGTGTTTGGTACCTGTAAAACGTTTTCGGTCAACGAAAAATGAAATTCGGTCAACGAAAAATCTTTAAGGATTTTGAGAAATTGTCTTACCATTTTCAAAAGGGGAAGACAATTTCCAAACCTATGTCACTGTTAAGAAAAAAACTTCACTGAAACTCAACCTAATCTATATTGAGTTAAAATAACAAGCAATAGAAAATATTTTTCAGCATATCAACCAAACAACAGTTATTTTATGTGAATCAAACGGAGATAGCGATGAAAAATTCTGTCGCTAATTCCGTTGCTGAAGGTTCATTTTTTTGTAGTGATTGTTCCCACTTCTTATCCCTTTTATCTTTCTCCATGAAGATCGTCCTATTACTTTCCACTATCATTTTCTTTCCTTCATCTTTTTCTTCATCATAATATCTCTCGACAGATAAAGCTGTATTTTTATTATCTTTCTCCTCATTGTGAAGCAGATACACTTTCCTACCGAAATTACCTTCAATAATCGTAACTCCTATATTCCCGTCCAAATCAGTTTTATTTAATATAATAGAAAAAACATTCCTCCAAGTTAGTTACAGAATCCATAACTAACTTTGACCAGATCAACTCCTCCTTTTCCGTCGTGCGCTCACCATCCGCCATATTTCCACATACCGCGTTTATGTTCTTTTCCAACCTTCCTTCCGTTCTTACGTTCTTATTTTCCTCCCCGTTACTACCCATCTTACGATCTTCAAATACTATAATCCTTAATAGAGTCGCCTTCATCCACAGTCCATATTTCTTCCCTAACTCCATCTTCTTCTCACCTTTGCAATTTCTCAAAACGTGCCTGAGTCTTCCACAGCGAAAATAAAAATCAGCAATCTCTTCATAGTTTCCTTTAGCCCAAACACTTCTTCCTTCCTCTCTCGGCACTCTAAACCTTGCTACCAAAGGTTTACTAACATCTATTGCAACCTAAATTCTTAAAAAGCTCCTCACTATCCCTTGTTTCCAGAAGGTTACCTTATCAAAACATACTTCTTGGACTACTTTCTCCACCTCTCGCCTTTTAAGGTTTAAGCAAAACCTTAACCGACCAACGACCATTCTCAGAAGCCTTCACCATAAACTGATCATCTCTAAAAGAAATTGCATAAAGGTTCGATTTGATTTCTTTTACATTAACCACCTCTTTTGTCGACCAAGTACTCTGAAGGACTTCCATCGCCCCTTTCTAGTTTAGGAGTCTATCCGAGATGATCTTTCCCACCAACGTATTTTTAGTCGCCTGCTTCAAGTCTTCACTCACTGTATCCAAACTTATCACTAGATCATCATCCATCTTCCGTCTCTCTCACTAGAAGTTAAAGAATGGACAATTAGAAGTTAAAGAATGACCATCTTCTATTTCCCTGCCAAAGTAGAATCTAATAACAAAGCTTTCCACAAGAAACAATCAAAACAAAACCTAAAGAAAACAAAAAAATCGAAAAAGAAAGAAAACAAACTCAATGAATTGATGACTCACTCATAGCAAGAAAACCTATACACAACACTATAACAAAGTAAAACAAAATGAAGTTACGAGACTCTTAGAAAAAGAGAGAAAAAATTCTAATGTAGAGAGAGACACTCTCAGATAAAGAGAGATTATCATTTCATGCATGTTGATTTCAACGCAGTCACTATCTTTTTTCTTTTGTTAGTTTGAATAGACATCAATAAACGAAAAAAAGTAAAAGGAGGTTTTTTAAAAGAAAGAAAGTGAAACATGTTCCTTTTGTTTAGATTATACTAAAATAAATAAAATAAAGGAAAAATTAACAATCACTGTAAAATAAAAGAAATGATTCATTATAATTTTTCAATTATTTTCTTTTTATAAAATGCAATACAACATCGAATTAATTTTTTTTTTAGAATTAGAGATTCAAATAGCGGTGCAATAACGGTATTATGGCCGCTATTTCGCAGTTTTAATACCGTCTGCCACCGTTATTCAACCGAAACTGAGTGTGAATAATTTTTTTTCCAAAATCAAATAAAAAAAATCAGAAGAATAAGAAAAAAAAAACCAATCTATTAAACAGCAGACATTCAACCTCAAACAATCAAATTCAATCAAGAAGTAAAGATCAAATAAAAATGATCTGAGGATAGTTAGGCTTAGAGCCGTCATTTTCAATTCAAGATTACTAAAGGAGAAGCGGATGAAGCTTTCGGATGTCTTGAGAAACGAAGAGAAAGGAAAAAGGAGGAGGAGAAGAAGAGATGCAGTGTTCGAAGCTGGGCGATCAAAGAAGCAGTGGTGGTGGCTGGCTTCGATATGGGAATTTGGGTGTGGAGGGAAAAAGACAAGATCTAGTTGGTGAGAGAAAGGGTTCTAGTTGGACTTTCAATAGTATATAATCTAAGCTTTTAGCCCATCAATAGAAGCATTTTTTTTTTTGATAGCACTAGAAGCAGTTTAGATTTTAGGCTTATTAAAGATGTGATTTTGGGCCTTAACATTAAAACCTTGGTTTGTATATGATTTTCATATATATTTTAATCTTTTCTTTACATACTGTTTAGTTTTAATTCATGTCAATAATATTTCTAAAAAATATATACTTTAAGATAATTTTTTTTTATAAAAATTAATAAATTGTAACTGATTGTTTTCATTTTTTAAATCATTAAAAAGGAGTCTTTATAAAAGATTGTTTTTATAAATGAAGTGAAGCATTATTAATAAATATGTAAATAATTTTTTATGTAAATAAAAGATCATAGAAAGTCATTAATTATTTTAAAATCATAAAAAAGAGTTTTTATGCTTATAATATTAATTATTATGTTTTAAAACAAGTTATGTAAAATTAAAAATTTATGACCGCGATGAACGCATTGACCGCAATAGCATCCGTTACGTCCGCAACTGCGATAAATGTGATGCAACTGAAAATGTGACTATGACTGAAATTGTGACCACAATCGCAATTTAAATCCTTGGTTAGAATAATAAACTAAGCTGTAAAATCATGTATAATAATTTTTAATTGTAAGAAATCAAACATTTTTTTAAGACTTGTTAGACAGTGTAGAAACTAAATATCTCAAAGTCCGTATCAAGTACATGATTACGGATACAATACTTGACAAATGACGAGGCAAATGGAATAGATCATATGATTTAGGACACCACTTTGATTTGTTATTTAATGTAATGTAATTTGATTTGATTTAATTTAATTTGAATTTAGACATAATTTTTTAATTTATTTTTGTTCTTTGTTAGACTAACATTATTATATGGTAGTGAATGTTGGGCGACTAAAAGACTGCATACATAAAAGATGAGTGTAGCAGAAGTGCGAATGTTACAGTGGATGTGCGAATATATAAGAAAAGATATAATGCAAATAAAGACATCCTAAAGAAGGTTGGACTGGTACCTATCGAAGATAAGATGTGTGAAAGTTGTTTATGTTGGTTTGGACACATACGACGTAGACCTATAGATGCTCCAGTTAGAAAAGTGGAAGTTATGAATGATAAAAGTAGGGTAAAGGCTAGAGGATGGCTGAAAAAGATTTGAAATGAAGTAATTTAAAAAGATATGGAGGCAGTAAAATTGGATGAATATATTGCCTTGGATAGGAATGTGTTGAGAAAGATAATTCATATGGACAATTTAACGTGAATTCAGATATTGGTTCATGTAGCCTATCTTAATTTATTAGGATAAAGACAATGATGATGATGATGATTTTTGTGCTTTGTTAGTTTTAGGTTTGTCTAACGATTTTTTTTGTTACTTTTTCTTAATCTGATTATTATTTTTACATATAAAAAAGAGATGATTTTGACCAAAGTTGAAAATAGGAAGAAGAATGGTAAAGATTTGAATAATGAAAACTTGTTGAATGAAATTGAAGCTATTAGCAAACCTTTGGATTTATCCAAGAACCTCTCAATGATTTCAAATTTTGCTTTTAATAATAGCCCAAACTAATAGGAAAAACATACATTTTGATCCAAAAGCGACACATAAGAATAGTAATGCAGATCCATCAAATAGACAAGAAATCCATTTGGAATTGGAAGTTGATGTTGGATTTATCTCATCTGGTTGATTCCATAAATGGAAAGTTTAGTCTACAAGCTCAATCTTGCAATAGATTTATAAAATTAAACTTGTACATTTGATTAAGGATATTTACAGCAATATAATCATCATGTTAATCAATCAGTTAATTACTAAATTGTTTAGAAAGGTGTGAAATTGATTGGATTAATAAAATAAGAAAATATTTAAAAATACAAGCAATTTGAAATCCTAATTTGGCAACATACTCAATTTTCCAATTTAATTGTTGTTGCACAAAACAACAATAAAGGTATGTTGACATGCTGTTCGTACTCTGTCTCCACGTGTTTCCAAAAAGCTTCTGTAAAACAAGAAAAGTCAGAGGGACGCAGGGGTGGTTCCCTGCGTAGGCACTCCGATGCTTAAGTCAGCAAAAAGTTCTTTAGTATTGGGAAGCGTAAAAACCAGTAGTCAAAAATTGATCAATAGAATTGTACCTGAAGCCTATTTATAGGCGAATATTCTAGGGTAATGTGATAACTGTAAATTTCGACTCCCAGAAAATAGAAATCAATATATTAATTTGGAACAAATATCTATTTTGGAATTCTTGGAAGAATTAAGTAAATCGATGGACTTAAGATTTTTCGAAATGGGATTTGGATTAAAGTATTTTGATAACTTACGTGAGGATTTATTCGAACATGTGATTGCTAAATTCTAAGAAATTGATTATATTAAGCGTCAAGGAAATTAAAATTTAATATGTAAATAATATGATTTAAGAAGGAGAAAATATTTATAAATGAAGAAATATGTATAAGTGAATACAAATATATATATATATATATATATATATATATATATATATATATATGGATATACATAGGTTTAAGATAAAACAAAATAAAGTAATAATGCAAATATCTATGTACATAAATACCATTATATATATTTACACATAAGCATTAAAAATAATAATAATAATAAAAATAATATAATGGTATTAAAACAATGTGGCTTCTCGGAGAAACCACTTCATGCCACCTACTCCCACTATCCCATCTCTTTACCAGCCATTTAGATCACTCATCATCACTGTCCATCACCATCATTGTTCTACCCATAGACCATTTCAATCTTTTCTTTAGTCTTCTGCTAGAATCGAGAGCATCACTCTTCCTAGCTCTTGTCGCCATTTAGCTCTCTCTTGCGTGTCGACTAACAATGCTCAAGGAAGGAAAAAGTCTAGGATAAGAGAAGATTCAAAGGCTGTTGAAGATTGTTTTCCTAAGTGCAGAACAGAGGTCTTTGGCCTCTGAGAAAGGAAATAAAGAAAGGCTATCGTTAAGAGCAGAGATCGATGCTGAAGGAATTCATTTTGGAGCTGCAACTAGTGGCATTTTAAAGTGTTGAAGGAAGGCAAAAACCAGGGCTGTATACAGCCTTAAGCAGTAGCAGTTTAAGGACGTGAAATGGTGCTACCTGTTGGCTGATCTGAAAACCAAAATGGAAGAAGAAAGCTGGAGGTTCGGCTGGTTTAAAAATGGTTTAGATCTGTGTATAAAGCTGGTTTGAAGGTGTGAAGAACAGCACTGAACAATCTGGAAAAGAAATGAAAGCTAAGGGAAATGAGGAAGAAAATAGGAGAGCAGTAGGGTTGGAAGGAGGCGACACTGCTGCTGCTAGGTGTGATCTTTTAGGTTGAAAGACAAGAGTTTACGGGCTAGAAGCTTAGTGCTTGGGTGTGATTTAAGTGTGTTGTTGAGGGTGCATTAAGGGGCTGAAAACAAAGGAAAACAAAGGTTGTATGGAAGGGTTTCTTTTGGTGTAAAAAAAAAAAAGGGTTGATTCAACTCAAACAAGGAGGCTCTCGGCTAAAGGAAATTCAAGTTCTTAGTGGCTATTGAAGCTTCCATTTTCGATTAAATCAAAACTGATCAGGAAAGTTTAAAACTAGAAAGGAGGTGTTGCTGTAGATGACGTGAAAGCAAGGCTTAAGATGGCATTTTGGGTGCTAGTTCAAGGCTGGATGTTTGGGTATCTAGGATATGCAAGGTAGGCACGGCTTGACATGGAGAAAGAGCTTAAAGCAGGGGTTGTCCAAGGTATTTAAGGCTGAGTTGTGGTGCTCTGAAACTAAACAATTAAGGGATGTGTTGAGCGGTTTGGGCCAAAGAAACAAGGCTGTACGGGGGCTGTTTTAAGGCTGAAAATAGTGGATAATCAAGATGGAAAAGCTCTTCTTAAGTTTTGGTCACTTGGGTATGTACAAGCTTGTGATTTTTGTTTTAATTTCTTTAAATTTATGTTATTGTTCTTGATGTATTTAGCTCGTGAATACCATTGGATTGAAAAAAAGAAAACTATTAAGATCTCACCTTAGGAAATTCAGCCAAACGGAGTTTTATTGACATGATGCCTGATTTGATTAGATCCTAATATACTAGTGCAGAGAATGTAAAAAAAAAATTAAAAAATGAATATGGTGTCAAGTTAGCAAAGACAATAGGTGAGGTGTGTGATGGTGTTATGGCCAAGTGAAGGGGCATATGAAATCATGTCCAATTTGATACAAAATGGGTTCTAAAATAATGTATGGAATAATAGAAGATTGTTGGTGAAGTCAGATTTGAAAACGGAGACGATTTGGTAGCAGTTGCAATTTTAACGCTAGTTAGGAAATAGACTAAATTACTATTAATTAGGAATTTTGAGTGATCTCTAAAATGTATAACATTATGTAAAGGTAATTTTAGATATTAAAAATATTTAAATGACTTTTCTGCAGTTCGAGAGCTGGTTGGTGATTGGATTTTACGAGCTTAATTTTAAATATTGATTGTCGGATTGCTTGGCTTAGCTACGACTGTGCTCGATTGAGGTAAGAGATATATATAGGAACGTAGGGGATACTGAAGTCAATTTAAAATCAACTGCCTTAAGTTTATAAACTGTGTTTTCTTGTAGGAGGTTTTAAGAAAATATGAGCCTTTATGCTGCCGGATTTTTATGAAAATAATGGTTTTATGATTTAAGCTTAACTTAAGCAATCATTTGAAAATAACCCTTTATCCGGTAGACTTATTTTGAAAACGGTTAAATCTTACGACTTTGAATTGTTTATAAGGCTTTCAACCGAGATATTTATCTCAAGAAATTATCAACCTATGTTATTGTTTTGAAGATATTATGAGTATGTATAGTTTATATGTTTTGAAAGAAATGTATGACTTTTGTTATGAACTTTCCTATAGCATGAAAATATTGTTTTGAATTTCGAAAATATATGGTATTGTTTTGAAACTACTGTGTGTGACCTTGATTCTGATCGTAGTAGGTATTTGTATTCGGACTACTGTGTGTGGCCTTGAATCAGTCCGCAGTAGGAACTATATGTATGGAAATGTTTTAAGACATGACTAACAATCACTGCAGTAATGTTTTGGACTACTGTGTGACCCTAATCCAGTCCACAGTAGGTAATGTTTTGGGCTACTGTATGATCCTGATCCAGTCTACAGTAGAGTTTCTATTACTGTGACCTTGATCCAGTCCACAGCGGGCCCAGTTGACACCTGATCAGTGCTCACTGTGGACCCCCTCTAGACTATGGCCATATGTCAATTTGAACTGCATGATTAATTATGAGTTGCTAACATGTCTCCAGCTTAGTATATATATACTTTTCCGTGCTTATCTTTGTATATGATTTCTGAATGTATGATATTTGGATTCTGAAACCGATATGAATTTGATTTGACAATCCGTATTGAAAATGAATTTGATAAGCACGTATATTTCGAATTATGTTCATAATTTGGTTACTTATGTTTCCGTTTAAATGAAATGTTTTCCAATGCATTACATATGCATGATTTGATTTCTGAATAATATGAAATATGGTATTTGAGCTTTAATAAATATTTTTAGAAACTTGCATATAGAAATTTGATATCTGTTTCTTATATATATATTTCTTATTGGGCTTTCCAAAAAGCTAACCCCCCCTCTCCACCTTCCAGATTAATTGCAGTAGGTGCTTTTGTACGTGGGGTTTAAGCAAGTCCTTCGAGGCTTTTGTATCACCCTTGAAGGTATGTGATGTACAGTATTCTCTTTTATATTCAGACTTTTATATTTAGTACTTTTATAGTATGGGGATGAAATTAAAGGAAGTATAGGATATAATTATGGTTTATAACATTGCATGCAACTTGAATAGAGATATATTTAGTCAAGAAGAATGATTTGAAATTATAAATGCATGCTTAGTGAGAGAATTTGATTGGGACCTAAGGTAACTAAAGGACATTGATTTAACTATTATAATATTAGCTTAGAAATTGATTAGTGACACTACATACAGCTCAACCAAATAGGTGAAAAAAGAAAAATTTAGTCTGGATTTTGGTATAAAGGTTTGTTACAGGTAATTACATAAGGGTGATTATGTCCTTTTGGTAGGAGTTTGTTTCCAAATATAACACGAACTCCATCAATTCCGGGTGTAGTAAGAAGCTTGTCGCCGACGAGAAACTGGATGCAGCCCATAGCGGCGAGAGATGTCTGTCGCCTAAACGGGAGGTCGAATCTACGCCATGTGTTGCACATAGAGCAATGGCGATAGACTCCAAAGTCATCCGCCAGCAACAGAGGACCCTCGCCTCGTGGCAAAATCTGACGTCCTTAGGCCCTAGCCCAAGATGAATGGGCTTTGCCATATCAATTGCTCCCCACTCTCTTGTTGGATTTCTTCAAACAAGAGAGTATAAATAGAGGTTTTGGGCTTTAGCCCAACATGAATATTTTTTTTGTGGTTTTCTTTGATATTTTTTGTAGGTGAAAAGGTTCTACTCTGCGGGAGACGTGGTCAGGCACGACGTTTGGCATTTCCTGTCGCGGCTATATAAACAGCTGGGGTTCGACAAAAGAGAATACGAAAACCTCTGAGCAGTAGTCTGTCACCCGTATTTTCAGATCTCTCACCAAAAGAGTCTGTCGCCAAAAAGTCTTTCAGCTTCACCCCGGAGTCTCTCGCTTATCGCAGTGACAGTAATTATATACCTGTCGCCTTATTTATTGTCCTTTGTTGCCATTTTAGGTCTCCCGCTGGTGTCTTAATCTTCCGTATGGGGCTTAGGTCTCCCGTATACTCGGGTCTCTCGCTTTACGCTTAAGTCTGTCGTCTCTAGGTCTCTCGCCCATTAGGTCTGTCGTCTACTAGGTCTCTCGCCCAGTAGGTCTGTCGTCGATTTTTGGTCTTTATTCATTTTTTAAACATGTCTTCGCAACGCCCAGGTAAATCACTTAGAAGGGATGGTGTTGAATGCACACTAACAAATGCGGACTTAGAGTATTTCAACACTCGTTTTCCCCTTCCTTCTGGTTATCGTTATAGACTTCCAGTCGATGGGGAAGTTACGCCTGACCTAGTTAGAAACGGCATAGCTGTGCATAAAGCATTCTTACTCTTCGATTTTCATTTTCCGTTGCCAGAATTTGGTCTAGCGTTCCTTAAGTACAAAGGTATAGTTCCTTGTCAACTTCATCCTCATGCTTGGGCTCAAATAGTAGGATTTTTGATGGTATGTCATAGTTTAGGTATTATTCCTACTATACCCATATTGAGTGCCTTTTTTAGAGTCTTTGGATTGAACGGACTGATAACGTTTTCTCTCCAGAGGTTAAATGTCGACGGGTTTCCTAATAAAATCTTTTTGACCTTCCTAATAAATTGCGCGGTTTTGTGAGTGAGTGGGTTGTTGTTGAAATTCCAAGCGATTTACAAATTCGCACTAGATGGAATCGTGATACCAGTGACCACTCGAAGCGCTCAAAACAATTCAACATAACTAGCCTGAGGGTCCACTTTAGCGAGCCCATTAGGCGTATATGTTCCACCAGGGAGCAAAATTTATTTTCCCTTTTAACTCCCGAGAATATTACAGCTGCTGGCTGGGGAGTAAGCAGGGCTGTCCCTAGGACTGCAGCTGCTCCATCCAACCTTCCTACAACCTCGTCAGTTCCTGGTTCTAGTTCTAGTCGCCCATCTTTAGTTCCCATAGTTGAATCAACTATTCCCGTAGGTTGTCTCGTAGATGAACCTTCTCTTGACCTAGGAGGTGAGGCATCCGGGGCCGCGAGTGCCGACGATCCATCTGATGAAGAACTTGAATGGGACCAAGGCAACGCTTTTAAGAGTCCTTTTCATGACTCTCCCTTGGATGCGAACTTAGATACCTTAGAGGATTTTGGTGATATCATAGGTTTCTAATTTTCTTTACTTCATACATCCGTGTGCGTGGCGTTTTTGGATTTTTGTTTAATGATTTCTTCCCTTTGTATTATGCAGATATGGACTTCCACAGAGCTATGCGTAGAAGGCAAGCCAATGCTTCTGCCAGAGCTCCTCCTCCTCCTCAACAACAGCCGCAGGTCGGAGCTTCCGCTTTCGGACATCCTCATGCTCTTACTCCTCCCCCTCCAGCTACCAATGGGCCCAGCCGTCCTGTGCAAGAGGTTGAGAGAAATAAGCGAAAGAGGCCCCTTATCCGTGATCATAGCTCAGACGATCAAGAAAGCTCTAGTTCGCAAAGGAGTGAGTCCACCCATCGAGGAGGTGATCCTAGTGCTGCCGAGGGCAGGCCGGCTCCTCGTAGGTCTCATCGCAAATACAGGAAGAGGTTGATCATTGAGGCATCAATCCCTACGAGGCCAATTTTGCCTAAGGTAGCCGATCCTACCTTGAGGCGATATCTAGTAGATGGTAGGGTCGTTGTTGATGGAGAGGACTTTCAGACTTATCCCAGAGTTAATAATAATGACAACATTGAGGAGCTCGGGATAGCCTCTCGCCTGGCCTGGAGTACCATTCTCCCTCGCGACGAGATGGGACCCTTCACGAACCTTGGAGAGGCTGAGAACAACTCTGATTATCTCACAATGAAGGTGAGAGTGTCGCACTATAATGATACTAACTTCTTTTGTCAGGTTTTTGAGTTATTCTGTTTTTGTTTTATCAGGTGACTCAACAAACGGCGGTCGTTAATGCACGACATAGGGCTCTTAGGGAGCAAGCTGACCAAGAAATTCGTGAGCTCTGAGAGAAAAACATGGTGCTTCTGAATGAGGTTGTTCAACTTCGCCCATATACCGGCAAGGTCGAGGCATTGACGAAGAAGAACGCGGATCTTGAGTAGAGGTTGAAAGAAGAGCAAGCAAAAGTAGCCTCCCTTCAGGGATATCAGGAGGCTTTCAATAAAGCAACCAGTAATCGAGAACTCATGAGAAGGCAGCGGGATGAGGCCATCGACGAGTTGCAGAGTGTGTTAGATCGACAAAGGGAGGTCCGAGCCGAGGCCGTTCGCGAATACTACCTATCTCAACATTGCTATGAGAAGAAAGAAGAGCTTGCGGCGGGATTCATCAAGTACGGCTTCTACTTAGCTCGTGCTTGGTTGGAGAAGCATCGACCTGTCGAGTCTTTTCCTGAGTTGCTTTTCACTGAAGAGGCCCAGTACTATGAAGCTCCTTCCTGGACCAAATATGAACTAGACTCGCTAAGTCCAAACGACTATATAGAGGTAGGAGCCACAAACGATTTGGACAACCTTGAAGGTCCGTGGTCTCCTCGATAGCCACGCAACCAGCCTAAGCCTACTGAGGCACGTGACCAATCCAGGCTTGCAGTGGTGTGTAATGAGCTTGAACCTACCGAGGCAGGTGATCAACCCGAGTCTATCGAGGCACTGTTAGGGCTAGATCGCGATGAGCTCCAATTTTCTGATTCTACTGCCGCTGACCTTGTGCCAGACTCTGCAACTGTGGCTGGGCCTTCAACCGATGCTCCCTTTTCCGGGATGGCTTCTTTAGCTCCTCAGGATCTTGATCATCCGATAGCTTCTTCAGCTCCCCAAGATCCTGATCTTCCGGCTCCTCAAGACCCCAGTGTTGACGTAGCATCTTCTCAGCCAGCTGACTTGATCTTCACCATAGATTAGGATATTTTTGTATTTTCATTTCACTTTATTAATTCAATGTAAAGATTCATTCTCAATGAAAAGTACAATTTCTTTTTGTAGCTTTTTCTTCTTTTGTCTGAATGAATATTTCGTATTCATTACTGTTGCATCACAAAGCTCTAAAAAGCAGCTTTAAATGCGTCTATACTTTCACAGCATTAGAAAGATCAAATAAAGCGTACCTTTACACCATATTGCTCCACAAGTTCTGATTTGAAACAGTGTTGTTGTTCATGTTCAAAGATGAACTTTTCTCGAGCATTGTGCCTATCTCGCGCTTTTTTCGCTTAAGGACTTGTTAGATGTTGATAAGCCAACACAAAATTTAATTTTTTCAACCAATTATAGCACATAGATATTCGATAAAATTGTAACGTACCTCATAACATACTTCACAGTCTGCATTCTGTGTGCTACTTGGGTACCGTATTTGTCCGTATTCCCTTTAAGGATTATAGGATTGCCCGTCTTGTGTATTTTTCGCTTGGAGACTTTTGTTTGCCTGTCTCGCACTTTTTTGTGCTTAGGGACTTTAGATTTTGCCTGTTTCGCTCATTTTTTGCATAGCGACTTTTAATTTGCCCGTTCTTCGCATTTTTTCACTTAAAGACTTTTGATTTGCCTGTCTCGCACCCTTTTGTGCTTAGGGACTTTTTTGTCTTCATGCCTGACTTACATCGCACACTTTTCACTTCAAGTCTATACATAGCCTACTTCACGCATTTTTCGCTTCAGGCCTTTTTATCTTCATGCATGACTTACATCGCGCACTTTTCGCTTCAAGTCCATACATAGCCTACTTCGCGCATTTTTCACTTCAGGCCTTTTTATCTTCATGCATGACTTACATCGCACACTTTTCGCTTCAAGTCCATGCATAGCCTACTTCGCGCATTTTTCGCTTCAGGCTTTTTTATCTTCATGCATGACTTACATCGCGTACTTTTCGCTTCAAGTCCATGCATAGCCTACTTCGCGCATTTTTCGCTTCAGGCCTTTTTATCTTCATGCATGACTTACATCGCGCACTTTTCGCTTCAAGTCCATGCATAGCCTACTTCGCGCATTTTTCGCTTCAGGCCTTTTTCTTCGAGTGCGTGGCTTACCTCGTGCATTTTTTGCTTCAAGCTCTTGCACTGGGTTTTATATTCCTATTGCAAGATATGCAATCATGATGAGAAAATCAAGAATTGTTACTTTATTGCATACTACCAATAATCAACGACAATATAGAATATGAAGGTAAAATGTTCAAAATAACATGGCTGATTTAATTGAAACTTTTAAAGTACTAAGGCCTTAAATCTCCCTTATCCATTTTCATCTCTGGGGGTTAATCGTGGTCTTGGGTTTCCCTAATCACCCCTTACTTCATCATTCTACCTTCTGTCCTCTCCTCTCTCTCTTCTATTATTGTCATATTGCCTATTCTGTGACAAACCATTTCTCTGATTGAGTGAAGAATAGTGGGCTCCCCCATTCCTCCAAAGGTATCTGTCTATTTTTCCTTATCGAGCCAATTTCTCAAGTTGATTCATTAGCTCTCTACATTTCTCAGTTGAGTGCCCATTTGCAGAATGGAAATCACAATAAGAATCTACATCTCCTCCCATACTTTTTGTTGCTTTTTTAGGGAGTTGTAGTAGTCCTGTCTCTTCTATAGCTGCCAGAATTGAGGCTCTAGGCTCATTAAGTTGAGTGTAACTATCGAATTTCAATTATGGAGCCTTATTAGACTTATCTCTACTTTTGTCAACAAATTCTCTTTCCCGTTTCCTTCCCTCCTTGGGCTCCCCATTCGCCACCATTTTCATCACCTCTTCTTGAGTAATATACTTATTCGCTCGAGAGAGTAGATCTGAGATTGTGGTGGGTTGATCTAGCGATAGGGATTCCTGTAACTTCTTCAACCTTGTTCCCTGTAACATGGCCGCCACGGCTATGCCAACTTGCAGATCCCTTACCTCCAGTGTGGCATCTTTAAACCGATCCACATAACTCTTAAGCGACTCCTTAACTTCTTGTTTAAGAGTGAGCAAGTAAGTCGGTTCTTTCTTCCTCTGACTATTCACCCCAAACACCTTTAGGAATTCACTTCGCAGCTGGTCAAAAGAGACAATAGACCCCTCGGGCAAATTGTTGAACCACTTCATCACGTGGTCGGTCAGAGTAAGTGAAAAGGCTCTGCACATTATCTCATCCTCCCATCCATGTAACAACAGTAACGCCTCATAATTCTGTATATGATCATAGGGGTCCGTCTTTCCCATGTACGCATTCATCTGTGGCATTTTGAACTTTGGAGGCAGCGGTTTTTGTATGATGGCTGTGCAAAATGGTACCCTTCTCCTCTGGCTCTCCTCTGCGAACACTAATTTTTTTTCTTCAAGTACCTGCTTTATCATCTTCTTCATGTCCACTGAGAAGCAAGTTGATTCCTAGCATGAGACGAATCAGACAGGTCTTCGGCCACTATTTCCTTACCCCTTCCTTGAGGTGCATTTGTTCGTGCCATTTGTGTATACCAAGTGGGGTTAAACTCTGACCCGGTTCCCCAAGTGCTTTGGTCATCGCCACCGTTCTTTCCAGTACCTCCGACACCTTGTTCTAAGTTGGTACCAGTAAAATTTGACAAATCACGGTGGTGGGCAGAAGACCCTGTCGCTCGGTCAACACCCTGTCACCCAGACACCTGCCGCCCAACACCAGACACCTGTCGCCTGACGTCAGATATCTATCGTCCGACCCCTGCCGCAGGTTCCAGATCCACTGACTCATCGGCCTCTCGCTGGGTACTTACGGCAGGCCTCCTGCTCCCCTGTCCTGTCGCCTCCTGCTGAATATCATCCTCCTCTATGAGGGGAGCCTCTTACCGTCGAGAGGGATCTACCGCTGTCGCATCCTCCTGTCATCCAAACGCATGCAGCAGGACCCCTTGACTTGTTTCTCCCATCAAATTCTGCACGGCAGGCTGCAGACTCAATGTCGGAAGGACTCCTTTGAACAGGTCTACCATGGCTCTCAGCGCTTGAGTATTTTCTTCACTCTGCCTCCTCAGAGCTTCGAATTCTGCCACAGACACAGTCATTCTCTTATCTTCTCTACTCGCCTGGTTCCTCTGACGAATCGATTGTTCAGGGGAACTCACAGAGTTCTCATCACTTCCAGTTCTAACGTTCGTCGATCTCGTTCTCACCATCTTAAAAGTTTTGATTGGCTTTTTATACGTTCCCACAGACAGCGCCAATTATTGTTGCACAAAACAACAATAAAGGTATGCTGATGTGCTGTTCGTACTCTGTCTCCACGTGTCTCCAAAAAGCTTCTATAAAACAAGAAAAGTCAGAGGGACGTAGGGGTGGTTCCCTGCGTAGGCACTCCGATGCTTAAGTCAGCAAAAAGTTCTTCAGTATTGGGAAACGTAAAAACCAGTAGTCAAAAATTGGTCAATAGAATTGTACCTGAAGCCTATTTATAGGTGAATATTTTATGGTAATTACCTAAGGGTGATTATGTCCTTTTGGTAGGAGTTTGTTTCCAAATATAACACGAACTCCATCAATTCCGGGCGTAGTAGGAAGCCTGTCGCCAGCGAGAAACTGGATGCAGCCCATAGCAGCGGGAGATATCTGTCGCCTAAACGGGAGGTCGAATCTACACCACGTGTCGCACGTCGAGCAATGGCGATAGACTCCAAAGTCATCCGCCAGCGACAGAGGCTCTGTCGCATGCGGGAGAGGACCCCTATCGTCGAAGGCCACGTGGCCCAATCACGCTTCGCCTAGTGGCAAAATCTGACGTCCTTAGGCCCTAGCCCAAGATGAAAGGGCTTTGCCATATCAAATGTGTTATGGATGCATGAAGGAAGATTATGAACTTAGGCACAATGTGAATGTGTAGAGTTATTTTTTTTCATGGCATTTATTTATTTTAAATATGGATTGCAAGCTCTGCCTTATCTCTCTATTATTTAGGGTTGTAAAATTCTCTTCTCAAATAAATCCCTTCGAACGTAGCTTGAGGTTTTTGATTATTTGAGTAATCATATTACAAATCAAATGTAATTTAGGATTAGAGAGGATTTGAATTTTATGTAACCTAAAGATGAAGATGGAGATCTTGAGGCACCACGAAGATTACATTTAAGACTTATGAAGGCTGTATATGTACATATGATATAACCAACTAATCTCCTTTGATGGCTTGAGGAAACAAGGCTATATAGAAATTCCATAATCATTCTAGTAGAATGGTATGTTACATATTTATTTTATGCGATATTATAAATCTTATGCATGCAAATTGATGAGAGCTAATCAAATATAAGAAATAGAAAATCCCTCATTAAAAATATTGAGTCACATGCAACAGCATGGTAAAGTTGCCTTCCACCAAACATAGCAATATAACAAGAGTTATTTTAATTGGAGCCTTGTTGAGCTACCTCAAGGTTAAAGTTTTACATGAACATGTTTGAGCTATGACATTGGTAGGTCTTACTCAACTATAATTATGTTGTTTGGATGTGCTATCACATGACCGCATAACCATAGAGGCAATAGCTAGGCGAAACATATATGATATATTTAACAAAGAGATGTCATTACTGGTTTGGGAGTTGTATTCTGATACAATTGATTAGGTATGTTATCTACCCAATTAGGCTTGTTTTGATTTGTTGAGCTACCTCTTGGTCAAGGCAAATTGAAAAGGATCTTAGCCCACAAGAAAAACCTGGTGAACTTTTCTATTCAATAGTGAGGGTTATTATTTAGAAAAATTAGTGGAATAACCAATGAAAGATTTAATACCGTATCTTGATTTGGTTGTAAGACATGAAATAACTAACATCAACTTTTTCTATACTCCAGTTATTAGAATAGGTAATATGAATCTCTTATTGCATTACACAATCAACTTAATCATCCCTATAATTATGGACTGGTATATCACAATGATAAATGTTCGCAATAAAATGAAGGAAAATGATTCTTGTCATAAAGTATTAAGTTTTGGGAAATTTAATAGCTAGACACAAAATCAGGAGTCGCTACCAACCATTCTAAGCTAGGTGTGGTTGGTCACTTATTCAAACTAAAGATAAGGCTTGGTATACATTCAAAGAAACTAGGGTTCGGGAGAACGGTTACATGTAGGGAAAGATCAGCACCCCTACAACGTCTATCCTAAAATGGGACCAACTAGCTTTAGGTTATCTTTACAATTCGCCTTGTGTCTATACTAATTCCGATATGCTTATATATTGGGAATATATCTATGAATTTTCCATCAATTTGGCTCCAACCTTAGAAATCTCCCTCACCTCAAGATATCAAGGAGTCTCAATTTACTTTTTTGAACTCCATCGTTAGAGGAATTAAACATTTTATGAAAATCTTGATTTTTCTAACTTTAGCTATACTTTGACTCTAAATCAATTTCTATATTTTCTAAATCTTATTTTTACATTATTTTTATCTATATATTTTATTTATTTATTTAAGAAAATATACATGAATTATGGTTTGTTGAAGATTTTCTTAAAAGCGTCCCATCAATTTAGCTCGGCCTAAAAAAAATGCCTAGGAATTTTTAAGGAGTTTTAGTTGATTTGAAATTATATCACTGGCATAATTCACATTTATCTCTATGTTATTTAATCTTATTAATTAATGACTATATTCAATCTAACCTATTTCATTTTATTTATTTAATCTTTATCTAATTTATTTTTCTCATATTTATATTTATTTATCTACATTTATTTATATTTAATTTATGAAAAATAAACATGGATTATAATTTATTGAAAATTTTTTCGAAAGTATTCTATCAATTTGGCTTAATTTAAGAAAAAATTTTCATACGTAGATATTTTTAAGGAGTCTCAATTGACATTCTTAGAATTTTATCATCGGTATAATTCATATTTCTCTTTTAATAGTTAATATTTCTTGTAAATATTTAATTTTCATGCTTTTCTAATATTTCTAATACTTTTCCTAATTTCTGTAAATTATAATACATGCCATACTAAATCATTATAGATCCTATGCTAAATACACCAGTTAAATCATATCAATTATATCAATCATATCATTTTTATCAATTAAATCAAAATAAATCATACAAATTATATCAGATCCTACCGGTTATTAATCATGCAAATTAAATCATATCATACTACATATTAATCATGGGAATCATCTCATGTTATAAAATCAACCATACTCATCGTGCAAATTAATTAAATAGTATCGTACAAATTAGATTATTAAATGTTAATTTACTAACCGATTATCACTAATCAAATACTATACCAATTTATTAATTATAAACTTAATTAATTAATCAATACAAAATTACAATACATAATTAATAAAATAAACAAAATAAATATGCCTTTTTACCTTTCCTTCCTTTCTTTTCACTTTCCTTTTCTTTCTATTCTTTTTATTCTTGTTTCTTTGTTCAGGCAGCCACTTTGCTTCGATTTTCTTTGCAGCGACAACTAGGTGGGAGCAGCAGCAATAATGGCGCAGCTCCGCAGGCCAATATACGGCCTTCATGCAGCAGCTGGTCTTGGAGTGGTGAAGAAAATGAAGGGCGAAGCTGCGGTAGGGATAGAGATGATGAAGTGCGGTTGTGCGGCAAGGGCTTTGGTGCAAGACCAGTTTAGTATAGCAGGAAGTGAGAAGACGATACGAAGCTGCAGAAGAATTCGGGCCGTGGTTTGAAGATGATGCAGAAAACGGCATCAGTGATGAAGAAGCTCGACGGTGGCGACGATGGTAGCTGTGTTGGGCAAGGGTATAAGCTGGTGCGATGAAGTTTCAGCAGCGAGAAGACTATGGTGGCTACGACGATTAGCAGAGAAGTGGCAGCGATGAAGAATGCACAGCCCTAGTTTGTTTCTTTTCTTTTCTATTCTATGCTCGTGTGCCTCTATTAGTTTGTGTAAGCTTCTTCGTTATATCCACGGCAGGGCAACCAAGGAGATGATGGTGCAATAGGGAGCCGTTTGGAGTAGGGTTCTTCGGGAAGTCCTCTCCTCTTACAGGGCAAAGACCTCCCCCCTCTTTATTGCCCGTGTACTCTTTCTGTTGTAAGCCTTCCAAATCATCAATTTAAAAAATATTTATTAAGATCCTGTTCTGCAATGACTTATTTTCTTTCCAAAGTTTCTCAATTTTGATTTTTTTTTGGTGTAGATCACAAATATCTTTATCCGTTTTAACGGTCTGAAACTAATCCTGTTCGGGGTTTAGTCACAGTTAAGACTCTTCACCCCTCCCTAAAGATATGTTTAGTGGGAGTCGAACCCGAGAGCTCTTCTCATTTTATTCTTATGATTCTTTCTAAAATTTTACCAAGATACACTTTGACCTTTTTAAAGTTTCAATTTAATTTGATTTTTTTCTATTTGTCTTTTTCTTTTTTTTCATTTTTTATGACTTTTTTTGAATTTTCATTTTAATATTTTCTATTTTTTAAATAAATATAAAATAAATTAAAAAATTAGAATTAAATACAAAAATTGGTCTTTTAATCATCGGGCCTGAAGTCCAAGTCTAATCAAAAGTCCAAAATAGTGATTCTATATTCAAAAATTAAATTAAAATCATAGTCAAGAGTAAATTCAAATAAAAAAAATCTAATTAGATAATTTAGAAGAATTTTGAATCAAGTCTCAAGATTCTCTTTATCAATAACATTAGACTTACATGAAAACTTTTTAATTTCAAACTCGGATTAAAAATAACTCAATTGGCCCAATAATACTGAAAAGTTTCGGACAAAATAAGATGTCTACAATTCCTTGATGATCAATATGATTGACTTTAATCTTTT
This sequence comes from Heritiera littoralis, assembly GCA_031772115.1. NCBI lineage: Eukaryota > Viridiplantae > Streptophyta > Magnoliopsida > Malvales > Malvaceae > Heritiera > Heritiera littoralis. The sequence goes on from JAPDPK010000063.1 coordinate 204,839, forward strand.
TACTGTCAATCCAAACTCTTGGATTCTTGATTCAAGATGTGAATCACATTTTTGTACTAACATAAAGCTTTTGAAAGATAGTAGAAAATTGGATAAAGGTAAGATTATCATGCGAATTGGCAATGGTGCAAGAGTTGCTACCATAATTGCGGGAACTTGCGTACTCCTTTTACCATATGGGCTTATGTTAGAACTTAATAACTGTTATTATGTTCCTACATTAACAAGAATCATCGTATTAGTTTCATACCTTGTGATTAATGATGGCTCAAATTTAAAATTATGGGCAATAGTTGATCTGTGATTCTTAATGATATTTGTTACAGAACAACTAAATATTGCAATGGACTTTATGTATTGGATTCCTTTGAGCCCGTACTCAATATTGATATCAAAGAGCTTGAATAGATGATCTATCTCCATCCTATACCTAGTATTATAGACTTAGCCATATCAATGAGATAAGAATAGGTGATCTACACAAAAAAGGCTACTTGGAGCCGTTTGATTATAAATCATATGGTACCTATGAGTGTTGTCTCCTTGGTAAGATGACCAAGATGCCATTCACCAAGAAGGGTGAAAGGATTGAAGTGTTATTAAGCTTAATACATTCTGATGTATGGGGCCCAATGAGCAATGATGCCAAAGGTGATTATTCGTATTTTATAACATTTACGGATGACTATTCTAGATATGGGTATGTGTACCTATTGAGGTACATGTATGAAGCCATTGAAAAGTTCAAAGAGTTTAGGGCTGAGGTTGAGAAACAAGCTGGTAAAAGTATTCTAGTTCTTAGATCTAATTGAGGAGAAGAATACCTTAGCTAAAGTTTCGTGGATTATCTTATAGAATTTGGAATTCTATCACAGTGGACAACTCTTGTAACTCCACAGCACAATAGAGTGTTTGAAAAGATAAATAGGACCTTGTTGGACATGGTTCAGTCCTTAGTGTCTAAGGTTGACCTTATCACGGGGGAGGATGGTGGACCATCCCAAGCAAGAAGTGACCAATGGTTTCATTGTCATTGGCCTTGAGATAAACACAAAAATCTTGTCTTTGGGCAACAACCCTCTATCCAACATAATGCATTTGCAGCTAGGAGGAGTCATCTTAGGGAGCAAGGGCTTTTCTCTCATGGCTCGCTCCATATACAAGTGTTTTCGATTCTTCCTCGAAAGCATTGTGATTTATATTCCACCCAATTTTGCCTATGGTGCTGCTCAAGTGCTGCCTATTCCTTAAGGTTAGTTGATCCATGAGCAACTGACTTTCCCCTCTCACGATCTAAAGTTCAAGTTGAACTTGATCCTCTATGAAGATCGAAGGAGGGGTAGGGGTGCAAACACATCCCAAAATTGAATCCTTGGAGCGTAGCTGATTTTGAGGAAGAACCTTTCCTATTACACAATAAAGCTGGCCTCACGAAACTCATCTCTGCAAAGAAAATTAGAATAATAACTAGAAAAATGATGCTTCCACACATGCAAAAACTATAGTTATTAGGAAACTTTAACAACTTATCAAGGGATTCAATATTAGCTAGGGATCCCTTTGGAGGAAAAGGGAAAAGAGTTCTAAATCCTTTACCTTGTCCCTATCATTATCCTCCTCAGAGAAATTATTGTCTTTTTGTGAGATCCTAGACCACTAAAAAAGGGACTATAGGTAAAGGATCCTTATTTTCTAAAGTAAGATCTATGGGGATAGAAGTAGGATTTACATAGGAAGGAATAGGATTCACGGAGTATTTATGACATCCTAGCCTATAACTATGAGGTTCTCATGAGTGATGAGAGAAGATAACCCAGGCTCCTCTCTCGTGCACAACAGCTCGATCTCATGCTTATAAGATTTCCTTAAAAAGAAAACGGTTGGATCCTTAGTAACCTTACGTCTAAATATACTCCATTGAGTTAGGAATCGTACACCCTCCGGACACTCGAACTATTTAGACTCAAACCTATAAAGCTTACTCAAAAGTTCTTTAAAAATTTTGTTACTATGGAGCTTGTATTAGATACACTTTGGACAGAGTAAGGTGTAACCCTTGCAAACTTGTGAACTCTGTAAAAAGCACTAAACAAAAAAAGCGAGGTTGCTATGCCTCTAATATGACAGAGAATGGTAATGCCCACTTTAGTGGCCTACACAAGTTAGTGATGTAGGAGATAATTATGCCTTTGTCTTGGAGGAACTTTGTCCTAAAACTACAAAGGGGAAAGTGTAGTCCCAAATCTAAGGAGGCCCTGTGAACAAATATCCCACAATGAATCCAAGAGAAAGACCTCTCATCAAAACTTAAAAGCTTATATGAGTAACCCTTAGGGAGAGGATACTTATTCCTGATATCCTCCAAATCTGACATAGCTATACTATAAGTGGGACATAAGTAAAGCTGTTTAGCACTTCCTTGAGAGGTCATTGGGCAAACTAGTAAATAACAAGGCACAAAGCCCTAAGACCTAAGAAACCCAGTAGAACAAGTCTACTACAAATGTACTACCTAAATAGCAGAGTCTGAGAAAGGATAGAAGGTTAGAAAAGTGATTGAGTGTACGGTTGAGTAGGCAGCTGAGTTTGGTAACTGAGTAGGTGGTTGAGTTTGGCAACTGAGTTGTGACTAAGTTTGGCAGTTGAGTTAATAGAGAAAAAGCCAGTAGCTCACTTGGCGACTAAGTATTTTAGAGAATATTTTAGAGGAAATTTGTAAAAAAGTGAAGCCATCTTACCTTATATAGCAGTGGTCGAGGAAGTTAAAGAGTCAACTTGAGAAAATTAAAGAGTCTCTCACGAAAAAACTCAGAGCGAAGCTCAGAGATAGCCTGGAAAGTACTAAAAAACCCTTATATACACTCTTTCACAAGTTATACCATGTAGAAGAGTGGATATGGGTTGAACTAGCATTACTATAGCAAAAAATAAAATAAACCCCACATAAAGAAAGAGTCTAACCGAGGTAAACGTAGTCATTTGGAACTAGCCATGTGGCACTCTTCGAGAATGCCACGTGGCATGACAGACACGATGTGGGTCCCACTTTGAAGACCACCAATAAGGATATGTGGCAACACTAAAGGATGCCACATGACACCTAGCAACTGACTCAACCACTGAGTTTCTTACCTCAGCGATTGAACCAACCATTGGGTCTCTTGCCTCAGCGGCCGACCCAACCACTAGGTCTCTTGCCTCAGTAACTGACCCAGCCATTGAGTCTTCCACCATTGCTATTGGGTCTCTTGCCAAGTGATCTCTACAAATGTGGCATGGTGGGACCTAGGTATTTGACTTGGTCACTTCTTCACTGATGCTGACAATACAAATTTAATCATGTGGGACCCATACGCATGTTATTTGAGTAGTGTCATAATCCATGACTAAAAATGTAATTTTGTACTGATATACTTCTTTAAATATAGATAGGTATGCTCAAAACTCAATTAATCTCTAATTGGTTTAGTAAGATTCTGTAAAATTCTTTGTTTGACTTAAGCATCTAAATACTCACACAGGGAAACAACCACTACATCTCTTTGATCACTTGTTTTTTGGTAGAGTTTTTGGTGGCATGTGTAACGAAGATCTAGGTTATTACATTAGCAATACATTATTATTGTACCTGGTAACAAGTATTATCATATATATTTTAAATTTCTTTGTAATTATGTAGACTAATAAAGGGTAAATTCTATTGATATCTTTAAGGTTTTACCGTAATTCAACTCTAATCCATTAGTTATGAAAATTAACACTTTGATCCAAAATCACAAATGATTTTAACATATATCAATTACTAAATTTGAATTAATAATATCACATTCTCAAGTATTAACAATGAATTTATTACTATTTATTATTTTTAAGTAATTTTTAAAAAAATTATTTACGTATGATTTTTAATTTTTAATACTAAAAATGTATTATGGATAATTCATGAGTAACAAGTGTTTAGATTAATATATTTTTAATAGTAACTTAATAAAATAATTTTTTTATCATCAAATTTCTAATTTTAGATCAAAATATTTATTTCTCAAATTAATGAATTAAACTTGAACAACGGTAAAATCTTAAAATCCTAAATGGAATTCATCCAATAATAAATGTACGTGCTGTGAATTAAAAAAAAAAGGCAGGAGAAGAGTTTAAGAAGCCAGCTGCCGGGTCCCGTGAACACCTTTTTTTTTTTTTGATTGGACCCGTGAACACATTTCATAATCAGTGGTATTGGCACCATGATATTGACAAAGAAAGAAGAGAACTGAAATGTAGCCGTTGAAGAAATTTGAATTGAAATACTGTCTGGGCATAGAAATTGCTGTTATATTGATTTTATTTTAACATTATCATAATAAATAAATAAATAACAGTGATAAAAAAAGAATTAACTTTTCTTAAAAAACAGAGAGAGAAAATGTGTCAGTGAGTGAGTGGGTCACCCAGCGGGTCTGTCTGTGACTCTCTCTCTCTCTAACGGTTGGATTGGGTTCATTTTAAAATTTGAATATTTTTTCTTTGCAAACAAAAAGGCGTGGATTTTGAAAAAGAAACATAATTTTTTGGACAACATATTGTTTGTACCTCACCAATCCATTATCTATTGGTAGCATTTCCCGTGGCCTGTGGTTTCTCTTCCGCAATATTTCTCTCAGCTTCTCTTCTCTTCTGACTTCAAATCCCAAATGGGCGCCTGTTTCAGCAAGAAGAAAACCTCTTCCTCTCAATCTCATAACGACTCTCAGCCTCAGCCTTCTGCGCTTCCTTTTGCTTCGGCAGTACCACCTTTAGTGGCTGAGATCAGCCTCAGCAGTGACACCCTCAAAGCGGAATGTGAGCCCAAGATTTACAATGTAGCTGAAGAGGAACAACTTGGGAATGCAAGCCAGGACGAAGAGCGCTTCGTGAAGAAGGAGATATTCGTCATAAAACACAGAAAGAGCCATGAAAGAGACAGACGCTCCCCTCCTGCGCCAAATCCACCAAATTCAGCCGAAAACGACTCTGCTTCCTCCGCCTCCGCCGAAGGAGCCATCTGCAACATCAACACAGCGGTGAGGACGTCCAGCTGCACCAAAGAGGAAGTAGATGCCATTTTGATACAGTGCGGAAGGCTTAGCAGAAGCAACTCTTCTGGAAAGACTCCTTCTTCTTCCAGAAAGTACTCCGGTTCCAAGCGAAGTTACGATTTCGATAACGAAAACGACAATGATATTGGCGTTGCCTCCACTGATTACGGTTCGAGGAAGAAAGGAAATGATGGTTTATGTGAAGATGACCGTCCACGCCACCGGCAATCAAGTAGGTCTTCTTCTTCTCATGGAAGGAGGAGGACTCCCAGCAGAGAAAGAGAGCAGAACCAGCAACGCTCCGGAAGCAGAGAAAGAGGTAGCAGCGGCGGCGGTGGAAGACGAGTGAGCCGATCCCCTGGAAGAAGATCAGAAAACACGCAAAGCATCCTTGGTAGCAATGCTGCTAATGCCACTAATAGGCCGGGAAAAATGGTCTCTGTGCCAGCTACTGTTTCGTCATTGGTGATGGATAAGAGCAGCAATGGTGTAGAAGCTGCCAAAACTAGTGCCAATGACATCAAAAGGATCTCTGTGAAAAGGAATGTTGTAGAGGCGGCTGTAGGCTCACGGACCGCTGCTTCACCTCGCTCTCAGTCCCCTGCAAGGACAAATTCAAATGCTAAAGGCTGCAAAGAGAATCAGCAACAGCCTACACTTAGCCGCAGCTCCTCCAGGAAAGCAGAGCATTCGCCTTATAGAAGAAACCCATTGAGTGAGATTGATCCCAACTCGCTTGCATATCCACAATCAGCTGACAAGAACAAGGGACAAGGAGGGGTCAAGGAATCTGTCACCAATGTAATTAGTCAGGTACTTTAGCTTTTTGTTCATTTTGTTGTTTAAAATTTTTTTCTTACGAGAACAGTATGCATGTGACCGAGAGCTGGGAATTGTTGATGTTACACCAAAGACTTCCATTTGCAGAAAACGAATGCTGAGATGAACCACAAAGTCATTGTTCAAGGTACCGATCATAACAACGCAGGCAACATTGCTACGGTGGATGTTTATAGCACGGCAAAGCAGCAAAGGATGGTCGAAGAGGTGAAGACACAGCCACCAAAGGCCGGTGCTGACACTTTGAAACCTCAATCTTTGACGAGAAGCAGATCCTCAAGGAGATCACGGGATCTGGAGCTGAATCCAGAAACTTTGTTGAATCCCATCCCATCCTCATACACCACGCTATTGCTTGAAGACATCCAAAATTTTCACCAAACCAACAAGGAGACCACGCCTTCTTTCTCACTCCCACCATGCGTCAGCAAGGCCTGCTCTATCCTGGAAGCAGTTGCCGACCTTAACTCCACTACAGCCTCCAACCTCTCTGAGGATAGAAAAGGTCTCTCAACAGATGAGTCTAACAAGAATGGCTACAACATCGCTGTTGGGAAGAAAATGACAGAAACCAGAGATCCTTTTCTTGAATCCGAGGTAGTTGGCAGTGATGATCTGATGGAGCCAAGTTTTCACAAGTATGTGACAGTGAGGAGAGGTGATGGTGCTGCTGATATGGAGGAGCAAGAATCATCGGGAAGCAACAGCTTCGTCGGCAGTGGGCAGCAGCATTGGGGCTTTTCCTCCTCCTCATGGGAACCCAATTCAGTTGATTCAACTGATCGCTGGAATTCAAGAACAAAAAGCAGAGAAGAGGATTACAGTGGTCCCCTAGGACTCCAGAGGCCTGCCTTGGCAAAATCAGGCGGTGAGAGAAAGGGATTGACTGGAAGAAGGAGAGACTCTGATCACCAATACGCAGGTGGCAAGATAGTGTCGGGTAAAGGCATTCACTCAATTCCTTTCGCTGCAGCGGCTTCAACTTAACAATCGCTCAAGTTATAGTTCACTTTCAAACTTTCATGTATTGGTTGCATACTTGCAACCACCTTTCTTGCTCTAATTATTTGAATTCGTCGTCTTTGAAGTTTGCTCTTATTTTCACGCAACTAATCATTCTTCATGTTTAATTATTGCATTGTTCCCTCAGCAAGAATATTTTCTTTGGTTCTGCAAATTTCGTAAAAAATGGAACAACCTTTTTTTAAAAATAAAAAGTTCTTGGAACAAGAACTTCCAACTGCTGCTGCCATCGCATTATAGTATGTCACCGCCCAATACCATTATTGTTTTTAGGATAATGCGATAATTGAATGACATTCTTCAATATCATTCAAACAAATAGAAAAATCAGCTTCTTCGTTACAAATACGTATAGCCTGTTAGGGAAAGCCTTGTTCCACCGCATTTGTACATACACATTGGTTCTAACATTGCCAAAGTGCACCATATTATCGTCTAGGGTCTAGTTTGGATTCCACCACAGCTCCGGTGCAGTGGGACGTAGTAGAATCTTTTAGCAAAAAATTAAAAATTAAAAATTAAAAGGTAAAATTATAAAATTATTTCTCTTTAATATTTTTATTATATTTTTAAAATTATCTTTAATCGTCATTTTATCTTTTTTAATCTCACCGGATTCAATCTCATCGTCCATCCAAACTAGTCCTAAGTAGTAAAAAATCTCTCCCTCGTCTTATTTAACCAAGTACCTCTCACATATTGCAATGCTTTGGGATTAGTCATGAGAGCACAAGAACGCTCCATATTGACATGAATGTCTCTTACCTCTCCTTGTGCTTAAATAATTTCTTGAAATTAGCAACTACATTTCTTGATATATACAATTTGCACAAGAGATTAGTTGTGCTGAGGAACATTGTTTTTACTGCATTCATCAATGTCAAATCTCAATTAGTGATAATGACAGAAGGTAATGTATTAGACAACATTAAGTCTTTTAACTTTTGCAATGCCCAAGTGTAGTTGTCAATGTGCTCGACCTGTATGTAGACAAATACAACAGAAAAAAATCAAATTGGTATATGTCACCAACAATCTCGAGGAATGGAGTTGATATTTAGTAGTTTGATATGTGCAATCCGTCATCAACAAAGTGGGGGTTGACTCAATTCACTTATTTACATTGATTCAATTGTTTTATTAGCTATTGTATTTGTGACCTACCAGTTTTTTATGGTTTTCATAATACTGACGTTCTTCCCATTGTTTTGTTTCAACATCATAAGTATATTTCTTGGTCTAACCATATTTTTTCTCTTATCAACCACTATTTTTGTATTTCTTCAACTGATAATCTACCCGCAAATGAATAACCCCCTAACAGTTTTGCAAACGCATGATTGTACATCCAACATACTACTCTAACTCCTCACTCATCATCATTGTCCAATATCACCTCGTGTATCTCAAATAGACCATCGCACTTCTCATTCCTATATCCTTACACCGAAATTTCTCTGTTTTCGGCTTCTTTTTCGAATCCATGTATCTTCCACTTTGTTTACATGCGAGTTGTAATCAAGGTTTTCTTGCAAAAAATCTAGGTTCAAAGGCTTTGATCACTACAATAAAACCTAAATTTCTTTTGAACTCCCTTGTCCACGTAATCAAAGCTTTTCGAGTAGAAAAAACCTGCACATCCTACTAATAGTAATAAACTTCTGTCTTTATTTGTATTAAAAATAATATCAATGTTAAGATTCTCATACCTTATCTGTAGTAAATCAATCAATAAAATCAAATGAATGGGTTCTTGATGAAAAAGCGCTAATCTTCTGTTGTTATACAAAAAGTCAAAAAAATTATCAAATATAATATCATTTTTTCTAATAACTTATAAGGACAAGGGTGTAGAGTTTAGGCTCCCAAAAATGGCATTTTGGGGAGTCAATCAGGGCTCAAGGGAATGACATTTCCAGTAGCTAATCAGGGCTATCGAAAACGGCATTTTCGAGAGCCAAGAATGGGTAGCGAAAATGCCACTTTCGAAAGCCAAGAAGTGTTCCTAAAAATGAATTTTTGAGTTTTTTTTTTTTGTGTCTCAAAAAATTTTAATTTTGTGAAAGACTCATTGCTCCCAAAAAATTATTTTTAGGAGTGTCGAAAACCAATAGCAAAGCGAGAAAAATTGAATACCTCTCTGAAAATCTCTATCTCCATGCTATTTGACTTTTCTTGTTCAATTGTGTTATATTCTTTCATCAAACTATCTCAATAGTATTGCATTTTCTCTTTCAATTGATCAAAACTTGGATTTAGGGCTGATTTCGATGAAAATAAAAGAATGGTTGGGAAAGATGATGAAGAATAATGAAGGAATGAAGAAATTGGATTGTGAAGAACCGTTTACACAACCGAATAAAGGATTCTTAAATGAATTATTATTGTAGACGCCTTATTTTGTCCAGGTACCAATTTGTAAAAATAAAAAAACTAATTATTAATTAGGTGGTCTTGTAATTAATATTAGATTAGGATAATTAATTTAGGATTTTTATAGATTAGAATTAACACTAAAAATAGGATTTAGGAATAATTAATAAATAAAATAAGAAAAACAAAAAAAATAAATAATAAATAATAAAATAAATAAAATGAGATAAGAAATAAAAATAAAATTAATTTTAGGATAAGATAATTAGATTATTAGATTTTTTTAGGATAATAATTTAAATTAGGATTTATTTATTAAAAATAAGAGATAATTATTAAAATAAGTTTAGTTATATTAGGACTCTAACAAGTTTTTGACTATAAAAAAAGATTAAACCTCATGATTTAGGACATTCACAATCTAGCACCTCAGTTTCTAAGTTCTTCCTCCAAAACGAATCCACCTTGCTACAACCTTCATATTCTCCTTGCCCGTACCACATAATTCCACCTATCAACCTCGTCACTTATCGTTATTTCCCGCCCTCTTCCTTGTCTTGCTCCCGCATGCAAAACCGAACCCTACCATCATCCCTGTCAACACAGCCCCATTTTCCTCATCTCACAGTCAATACCGAAACCTGTTTTCCTTTCCAGTCCATCACTGCATCATCTTTTTCGCCACATCATCTTCACCAATTTGCCTTGCCATCACCATCCAGGATCACCGATACCCCTGTTTTTACTATCATTATCTTCTTCCCATCCATACAGCGCCAAAATTACAGCGTGTACTCGTCCCTGTCTCAGCACCATCGGTCTGAGCAACCTCATGAATCCTGCATCGCTCACCGTCACCCCTCGCTGCATTGTTTTCCTTCCTGCCTCCCCGCTGCGTCGACAATCATCCCTGCTCAAAGTCCGCTTACTTTCCCTTGTTGAAGCATCATGAGTTGAAGCAACGTCTTTGCTGCTGTTTGGAGCATTGTGAGTTGAAGCAATAATTGTTAGAAGTTGTTGCAGAACAAGAACTTTGAAGTAGAAACTGAGAAAAAGACCCCTGTCGCAGTGATTTTGATAAAGAGAGCAAGGAAGAAAAGAGTTGAGTGGCCATTTCCGGGTTTGTTTCTTTAAATCATTGGTTTAATAATTAACTTTGATAATAATTTATATAATAATAATAATTAATTTGATGATTTGATAACTCCATATTAACTTGTAAATTAATGTATGCGTTAATAATAAGATGTAATAATTAGATTTAATAATTGATATATAATTTAATCTTAATTTGCATGTCAATTAATCCAAGAATTTTAATTCATATAAATTTGGATAATAATTAAATTAAATTAATAATTTGTTTTATAAAATATTAATTTTGTATAGAATTTGTATATTTGTGTAATTCAACCTATTTGCATGATGATTTTGTGATATGTTAATTAGCATGTGTAATCAGAATTCAATTAAATAATGTGTTTCCTATTATATATAGGATAAGATTTTAGGAGTTCAACTTTAGAAAAATACAACCTTTTAGGAAAATATAATAAGATAAATAAAAATATAAATAATAAAAAATTAATAAAATAAAGTTAGGGTAAATAATTATAAGATGGTAAATAAAAGATAAATATGAATTACACCGAGGATAAAGTTTTAAGAAAGTCAATCGAGATTCCTTGAAAATTTCCAAGAAAAAAATTCTTTCTTAAGTTGAGCCAAATTGATTGAATACTTTTAAAAGATTTTTTTTAATTAATTCATGTTTATTTTTGATAAATAGAAATAAAAGTAAAATAGGTTAGAAGAATCAAATATAAATGAATAATGATAAGTAAATAAGGACAAGTAAATAAATAAAATTAGATAAATAATGAATAAACATAATAGCTTAGAATAAGAATCATAAGAAATAAAATAAACAAAGAAGTAAATATGAGTTATCCGATGATGAAATTTCAAAAATGTCAATTGAGACTCCTTGGAAATTTCTAGGTGAAGAGGTTCCTTTTGAGCTAAGCCAAATTGATGGGATGCTTAAAGGTGAATTTTCAATAAAACATAATTCATATTTATTTCTTAAAAATAAGATAAATAAGAATATAAAAATAATTAAAATAAATTAGAAAATCTAAGAAATTTATAAAATGAATATGGAGTCAAAATTAGAGACAAGATTAGGAAAAATAAGAAAATCATAAAATATTAAAATTTATCCTACGATGGAATTCAAGAAAGTCAATTGAGATTCCTTGAACCTCTTGAGGTAAGGGAAATTTCTAAGGTTGGAGCCAAATTGATGAAAAAATCTTAGAAATATTCTCAATATAAGTATATCGAAATTAATATAAACACAAGGCAAATTATAAAAATAACCTAAAGCTAGTTGGTACCATTTTAAGATGGGCGTTATGGGGTGCTAATCCTTCCCTACACGTAATCGTACTCCCAAGTCTAAGAATCTTTGAACGTAGATCACACCTTATCTCTAGACAAGAATAGGTGACCAATCACACCTAGGTAAGAATGAATGGTGGCGACTCTATAAATTTAAGTTTAGCAGGTTAGGTTCTAGGACTTAACACGTTACAACAATTATTCGATTACTTTATGATAGATATATTTTGTAATATTGATGTTGAAAATTTTTTTACCATGCTTTAAAACTATGAAAACTTGTAAAGAACAATTGTAATGCATTATCTTTATTTATAAATGAAGCAATTTTTTATGCATTGCAATTAACTTATGCTTTTTTTTTTGTGTGTGTATATATGTATTTATATTACATACATACATATGTGTGTGTGTGTGTGTATATATATATATATGTATATATATTAGTTTGCCCTCATTGAGTATAAGTTCTGATCTATCCCTGTGTGTAAGCAATTTATATATTATAAATAAAAGTCTCTATTATAAAAAATAGGGCCAAGATGTGCCTAGTTTGGGTTTTTTCAATATATATATATATATTATATATATATATATATATATATATAAATAGGCCTGGATTGAAAATCAAGCTCGAATATTCGAGCAGAGTAGGACTCGAGTTTGCTTGTAGTCCTTTAATATCTTACTTTGGCTTAGCCTAAAATTGGTCCTACCTACTACATGAACAAGTTGCTTTTTTGACATATGTTTAAAAATCCTATTAAATTTTACAAAATACAGCAGCATATTTTAATCAAATATTAAATTAACTAAATTATAAAAAATAGTAAATAATTATTATTACCAAATCAAGCTTGGACTTTATATGGTGAGCCCATAGCTGACCTGATTTTTTTATCAAGCCTAAATTTTCAAGGTTGCTCATCTTATGTACCTAATATTTTTGTTCAAGTTTACTTAAAAATGGAGTCAGCCTTTAGGTTTGAATAGATCACACAACCCATCAACAGGTCTACTTATAAGCAAGGATTTGTCTACACTTTTTCTCAAAAATCAAAATCGTGATGTCAGATAAATTTATTTTTTACTAGGAAGAGGGATAGACGTAGATATCTGAACTGCATGGTTATTTAAAGCGAAAGTGTTACCACGCAACATAAACTTCTAGTATTAGACATTTGGATTCATAAATGGCATCAAAGGAACTAATAAAAGGATTTACAAGGATTAGATGGTGGAAGTTAAAAGAAGATTTCCATGCAGTATGTAGAGATAGTTGGACCTAGAAAGAGGACTAGATAGTAGAGAAGAACCCAATTATACTATGGAATAAGATGGCAAAATGCATTTGGGAGGTAGGCAAGGAGATAATAAGAGTATCAAACAGAAGAGCATTGACTAGAAAAGATGCAACATGTTGAACTACATCAGTTAGAGAAGCAATAAACACTAAGCAAGAGTGCTACAAGACTTTTAAGACAAACAATACGAAGTGAGTTTTATAGAATATAAGTTAGCTAGAAATGAGGCAAAGAAGGCGGTGGTATAAGCTACAGTAAAGGTTGTGAAAGAGACTTATGACAAGTTAGACACGAAGGATGGAGAGAAATATACACACACACAGACACACACAATTGGCATAAGCAAGAGAGAGGAGGAGTTACAACCTAAGAATCGTGAAATACATCAAGGTTCAATACCAAAGAACTCTTATTAAGGAAAATGACATAAAAGAAAGATAGCATGATTATTTCGACAAATTATTAAATGACAAACATAGTCAAAATTTGGATAATATCCTAGTGCCTCTTGAGAATCTGAATCGGTGTTTTATGTGCAAAATCAGAGATAGAGGTAAAGAAGATAGTAAAAAGGATGGAGATTGGGAAAGCTATTGGTCCTAAAACATGTTGATTGAAGTTTGAAAATCTCTTAAAGAGGTAGGAGTTAGGTGGTTGACAGATCCTTTTAACAAGATTTGGCACAATAACAAAATTCCGAAGGAATGGAAGAAGAGTTGCTTGATACCTCTCTATAAGAATAAGAGAGATATTCAAAGTTGCTCCAACTATTGAGGCATAAAACTAATGAGTCAAATGATGAAACTATAGGGGAAAGTGATAGAATAGAGATTAAAGAATACTATAGAGATATTTGAGAATCAATTTGGTTTTATGTATGGTTGATAAACTATGGAGGCAATATACTTGCTTATACAACTTATATAGTGTTCTCGAGTACTGGGTAAAGATCTTCATATGGTCTTTGTAGACCTGGAGAAAACATATGATAAAGTTTCTAAAGAGGTGTTAGGGTGGTCCTTAAAGAAAGAAAAAAGTTCTTATGAAATCATTCAATTGATTAAGGACATATATGGAGATCTAAGGACACATGTAAAGACATGTGGATAGTAAACAAGTATTTCTTATCATAGTGGGATTGCATCAAGGGTAAGCACTAAGTCCATTCTTATTCACTGTAGTAATGGACAAACTGACAAATTCCATCAGAGATAAGGTGTCTTCGTGTATGATGTTTACAGATGATATTGTCCCGTGTGCTGAGACTAAAGCGGATATCAAAGTAAAGTTAGATTCTTGGAGATAGATGTTAGAATCAAGAGGTTAGACAAAGTAGAGTGAAAACTGAATACATAGAACGAAAATTTAGTTCAAATAAAGAGGAAGATCAGATGTAGTGACGATAGGTGTGGTGGCAATACCTAAGCGGGATCATTTTCAAACTTTGAGATCGATCATGCAAATGGATAAAAAGAGTTATGGCAATGTAACCTATAGGATCCAAGTTAGATGGAGCAAGTGGAGAAGCGCTATAGGTGTAATGAGCAATAAAGGAATTCATATATAATTGAAAGGAAAGTTTTATAAGACAATTGTAAGACCAACATTACTATTGGTAGTGAATGTTAGGCGACTAAAAGATTACATAACAAAAAGTGAGTGTAGCAAAAATGCAAATGTTGCAGTAGGTGTGCAAATATATAAGAAAGGATAGAATAAGAAATTAAGACATTTGTAGGAAGGTTAGAGTTGTACCTATCAAAGACAAGACGAGCTAAAGTCGTTTACGTTGGTTTAGACATATACAACATAAACCTATAGATGCTCTAGTTAAAAGAGTGGAGGATATGAATGAAAAAAAAAAAGTCAAGGCTAGAGGAAGACCGAAAATGGCTTGAAAGGAAGTAATTTGGAAAGATATGGTGGCATTAGAGTTGGAAGAACACATTGCCTTGGATAGGCATGAGCAAAATAGGAGAATGCATGTTGACGACTTAACTTGAGTTTGTATATTGGTTCATGTAACCTATCCTAATCTATTGGGATAAAGGCTCTAAAGATGATGATGATCATGTGGCATTCTCTTATTGCTTGCGAAATTAAAACTTTTAACAGTCAATGTATCAAATATGAACTCATGTTGTTTAATTTTTTTTTGGTTCATTTATTTATTTTCCATTCTCCTAAAATGATGACATTTTAATGGTAAGTTTAGTTTTTTTTTTTTTTGGATAAGTTGTAAATTCATTTGCCTGGATATGGTGTCAAATAGGAAAAGTACCATAATGAATGGGTTTTGGTAAAGAAGTTAGTCCATAACCATAAGCTTAGATTAGGATCTTGAAATATAGGTACTCCTAATTGTATGTTACTGAAGATTTGTAAGGTTATGTGTAAGAGGAAAGTTAACATCTTGTGTCTCCATGAGACCAAATGGAGTATACTTATGACGTTGAAATAAAACAATAAAAAGAAGGCTAAAGAGATAGCACGTTCGCAATATAAGTTTTGGTACACAACCAAGGATAGAGACCGAACTGGTATAGGTATCAAAAGAGTATCAAAAGGATGTTTTACAAGTTAGGAGATAAAGATAGAATTATTTTAGTTAAGCTAGTTTTATGAAGGGAGGTTTTGAGTGTTATTAGTGCATATGCACCATTGATTAGACTTGATAATGCTTGTAAATGACAAATTTGGGAGGATTTAAATAGGATAGTACAAGAAGTGCTTATAAGAGAAAACCCTTTTATTGGTGGTCACTTTTTTGGCCATGTAGGTGCTTGTAGAGAGGGTTTTAAAAGCGTACATAAGGGTTTTAGTTATGGTGTAAGACATGATGGTAGGGATGATATCCTAAATTTTGCTTTATCTTAACCCTAGTGAATACATTATTTAGGAAGAGAAAATCTTGCCTTTATAACCTTTAAGAGTGGATCAAGTGCAAGTCATATTTCTTTTTGACTAAAAGAAGAGATAGATGTAGATGTCGAGACTGTAAGGTTATCCCAGGTGAGAGTGTCACCACACAACATAGATTGCTAGTCTAAGACATGAAAATCCACAAATGACATCGAAAGAACTAATAGAAATGAGCTACAAGGATTCAATAGTGGAAGCTATAAAAAGATTGTCATGCAGTATATAGAAATAGTTGAATTCAAAAAGAAAATTGGACTACAAAGAGAACCTAAATACATTGTGGAACAAGATGGCAAAACACATTCGGGAGGTAGGCAAAAAGATGCTAGGAATATCAAACGGAAGAGCATCGACTGGAAAGGATGCAACATGGTAGGCTAAATCAATTAAGGAAGCTACAAAAACCAAGCGAGATTGTTAAAAGACTTTAAAGACAAACAATATTGAAGAGAGCTCTACAAAATACAAGTTACCTAGCAAAGAGGCAAAGAAGGCGATGGAAGAAGCATAGGCAAAGGTTGTAAAAGAGATTTATTACAAGTTGGACATAAATGATGGAGAAAAAGAGACATATAGATTGGTGTGAGCAAGAGAGAAGAGGAGTTGTGGCCTAAAAGTCGCGACATGTATCAAGCATGAGCACCAAAGAACTTTAGATAAGGTCAATGATATTAAAGACATGAGGCATGATTATTTCAACAAACTATTTAACAGTGAACGAAGCCAAATTTTAGATAATATCTCAATGCCTCTTGAGGATCTGAATTGATGCTTTATGCAAGAAGTCAAAGAGATAGAGGTAAAGAAGGCACTAAAAAGGATAAAAACAGGGAAAGCTGTTGGGCCTAATGACATTCTTATTGAAGTTCGGAAATGCCTTGGTGAGGTAGGAGTTAGGTGGTTGACAAATCTTTTAATAAGATTTAGTGCACTAACAAGATGCCTAAGGAATGGAGGAAGAGTGCCTTAGTACCTCTTTATAAGAACAATGGAGATATTTAAAGTTGCTTCAACTATCAAGGAATAAATCTAATGAGTCACACGATGAAATTATGGGAAGGAGTGATAAAACGAAGATTAAAGAAGACTATAGTGATATCAAAGAATCAGTTTCATTTTATCCTAACTAATCAACTATGGAAGCGATACACTTTCCTAGACAACTTGTGGAGCGTTCTCAAGTACAAGGTAAAGATCTTTATATGGTTTTTATAAACTTAGAGAATGCATATGATAAACTACCTAGGGAGGTGTTATGATGGTCTTTAATGAAGAAAAGAGTCCTCGTGAAATATAATGAAATAATCAAGCACACGGATAGAGATGCAAGGACACATATGAGGACATTTGAAGGTCAACAAATGAATTTTCTATCATAGTAGGACCACATCAAGGGCCGGCATTAAGCCCTGTCTTGTTCACTACAATAATGGATGAGCTAAGAAAATCTATCCAGGATAATCTACCTTGTGTATGATGTTAGTAGATAATATTATTTTGTGTGCTAAGACTAGAGCGAAGGTTAACGCAAAGTTAGAACTGTGGAGACAAGCGTTAGAATCAATAGAATTTGGACTAAGAAGAGTAAAGATCGAATACAGAGAATGTAAATTTAGTTCAAACAAAGAGGAAAGTTGAAACATGATGATGCTTAATGGGGTGGCAATCCCTAAGCGAGATCATTTTAAATATTTGGGATCGATCATACAAATGAATGGAAAGATTGATGGTGATGTGATCCATCAGATGCAAGCTAGCTAGAGTAAGAAGAAAAGTGCTACAGGTCTATTGTGTGACAAAGGAATTCCTATATGATTGCAAGCAAGTTTTACAGGACAATTGTTAGTCCAACATTGCTTTTTGGTAATGAATGTTAGGTAACTATAAGATTGCATACATAAAAGATGACTGTAGCAGAAATACGAATACTATGATGGATGTGCAGATATACGAGTAAAGATAGAATGAGAAATGATGACATTCATAAAAAAATTAGTGTGGCACCTATCGAGACAAGATGGGTGTAAGTCATTTACGTTGGTTTAGACACATATGACTAAACCTGTAGATGCTCTAAGTAGGATAGTGGAGGCTATGAATGATGTATAAAGGGTTAAGGCTAGGGAAATATCGAAAAATACTTGGAAGAAGGTCATCCAAAAAGATATATAGAGGAATGAGAGTTGGAAGAACACATTGATTTAGATAGGAATGAGTGGGGGAAGAGAATTCTTGTTGACAACTTAGTGTGAGTTCATATATTGATTCATATAGCCTACCCTAATATTGGTATAAAGGCTCTAATGATGATGATGATGATGACGATGATGACGGTGATGATGAAGTTGTAAATTCAATTATCCAAGTTGGTAGAATTTTGCTACAATACTACAACAATTCAATAACTTTTGCTAAGACAAAATATCAATTCTCATAACAGCCTACACTAAGATAGCAAAAGGTTCTAACCATCATATAATTCTTTATTAATTGTGTCAGCAGAGATTTGACGCAACCCATGTAATTTAATTCTAACAGCCTCCTTAATTTGATCAATCACCTGTATTGGAGTTTCTTTCATACGTTAAAACAATTGACAATTTCATTCCCTCCATATTGGTATATACAAGCATTCCAAGCAATGTGCAAAATAATAGAAATAAAAGCTTTTCGTTTCAACCTTCTCATAAACCAATTCAATTTAGTGACCCAGTTCTCTACTATTTGATTAATCTTACAGAGTTGAAGGATTTTTTCCTAAACTTCTTTTGTGGAGTCAAAGCCAAAAAACACATGATCCCTTGATTCTCTCCCTTGTTGACATAAACAACACCTTTGTTGGCTCTACTGAGAGGGAGTGAATCGGTTTTTCCAATAATTTCAATTTTCTAAGGGCTTTTATACCTACTTACACAATTAGAACAACAAATTCACAAAAAGCAGTAAGTAAAGAGTGTAGGGAAGAAGATACAAATATAAGATTTTTTTAGAGGTTCGGCCAATTCTTTGCCTACATCATCTCTATTTGATCTTCTTGTCAAGATGTTGATTCCACTCTTTTTGTGAATCAATATACACCACTTCAAGGTATGGTGAGACCTCTTACACTTCCTTTTTAATGGCTAAGGAAGAAACCTTTGAACCCTTTCTAAAGTGACTACCCAATCGCTCACACAATGAACCTCACTAGGTTACTCTTCCCTTTAGTACAAAGAAGTGATTTGGAAAAAAAGGTTGTATACCAAGTGAATCTCTTGAAGGTTGGATTATGCAAGATGAAGAGCAATGTGATAAGAGGGGATAGAATTTGAGCTTTTTATGCTTGCTTGAATTTAGAAGATGATAAATAGTGCTTCTAGTTGTCTTCAAACTCTTAAATACTAGTATTTATAGTCCACCTAGGGCTGAGGCCGATTGTTGGAGCATTTAATGCAAATTTTCCCATTGAAACCCTCAAAAACTAGCCATTGAGAGAGTTTCCGCGTGTGAGGGATTGATCCTTTTAAGGAGGGGATCGATCCTGTGGTCTTGGATGAGCCTTCTTGGGTTTCTGGCTTGAGGGGATTGATCTTGCGATCTTGATGTGCCTTGGAGGATGTTCTGCCATTTAGGGATCGATCCTTTAAGATGGGGGATCGATCCTATCTCCTTGAACTTGATTTTCTAAGCATTTTTGAGTTGAAAAACCATGCATGCTTTGACCTTAATTCATACTTAAGTTGTTTTTTAACTTCATTTGAATGTTTCTTGGCTAGTTTTCATGAAAGTTTAGTTCAAATATTGATTAAGTGATTTTGAAAAGATTTTATATTTAATAAACAATCACTTAATAATATTTTTTAGGTATAATAAGACCATTCAAAATATGCAGTCACAATGTGGTTTTGTACTTGATAGAATTTGTGAATAGTCATGCAAATTTACACTCATTATAAATCATTTAATTATGCTTAAGTTTTTGTCATTTCAATATATATAAATATATATATCAATTTAAAGCTAACAACCTCTCTTCAACCTACATTCCTTAAGCTCTAAGTCTTTCCTTCATTAGAAGCTAATTTAAAATAGTCATCCAAGTAATAAGTGAGTGTTTTGGGATATCATATTGAAACCATATAAGTTTATGCCACCTCATTTTCTCTTATTTAAGTCTGCTTTCATTCCACGCAGTTGTAGCAAAATAACAATTCCTAGGAAAAGGCCACCTCTAATTCATTTTCATGCTTGATAAACTATTGAACAATGTGCCTAAACTTGGTGTATTTTTTTCTAACTCCAACTGCTATTTTGTAAAGGTGGTACTTACCAAATGCTTCTCCCCTTTAGAACATAAGCTTTGAGCCCTGCAATTCATATTCAATTAACTTTATTAAAGATAGACCATATATTCTTCAAAAGTAAATATGATTCTAAGATATAAGAGCATTGATTCTCAAGCCTCCTTTAGACTTGAAGTACAAATGGCTTACCAACTAACTCGAGCACCCCTAACAGATCCTTGTTTCCCTTTCCAAAAGAAGTTTGAACATAGTTGTTTCTTTTTTATCACAAAAGACATGAATTTTTTTTACTAAGTATTAAAAGTAAAAGTACATCTTATAGCAGATTTGGAAAGTCTAGTAGTAGTAGTGAAACATAGACTAGAAAACAAAAAGATGAGAGGAATCTAAGAGTCTGGTGATAGATCTCTGATGTACGTGTAAATGCTATTTTCATGGCTAGGCAATCTGTTGTTTGATTCACTTCACAGTAAACAAAAGATGATGTAAGCATAGTAAATCTTGTCAAGAGCTGGTGGCAGTCATGGGTGATGATCTTCCAAATAGGGTACTGAACTTGGTCCTTATTGAAAAGACGTATAGAGCTAACGGAATCAGTTTCCACAATCAAATGCTATGTCCCCATATAAAATGCAAGTTGAATGCCTTTACGTATGACATATAATTCCACAATGAAGTTGGTAGTAATACCAATTTAGCAGGAGAAATCGATAACAAAGTTAGAAGAAACATCTTTGATAATTCCTCCCGATCCTAAAGGACCGAGCTTGCCAATGCTGGAGTAATCTGTATTTAGTTTATAGAATGGGAGTGTGGGAGGATTCCATTATAACATTAGCAAATTTGTGGGAGGTGAAATTAGAAAGGAGGGAGATCATGTATAATTGGTGATAGGTGTAGTGTAAGGTAAGTTTTGAATTATATTATTGAGTATGAAAAGGAACTGCGTATGTCGACCTGCGAATATGAACTCGTTTTGGATTTCCAAAGCTACCAAAATAAATATGGGAGGAATGAACTGTAATGAAAGTTTTGTTGATGATGTCGGTAGTAAAGTTTTGATTGGTTTAAATTTTTAAGCAGTAATGTTATGTGAAGGTGGATAGAATTGATTATTATATGATGTAAGGTGCGGGCTAGTAAGACATAAGGACATAAACCAAGAATATGGTGGACAGTTTCATTTGCTTCATTACATAGTCTGCATGTTGAGGAATCAAGTGCATGTATTTTGTATGGAAAGGAAGCAGTGGGTAGCCGATTATAAGCACATAGGTAGAGAAAAAATTTAACTTGAGGTAGAATGTTGGATTTCCGAATAATATTCCATGGCAGAGGAGGGCAATCAGGTTGAAAAGTGCTTAGAATAAGATGATGGTAAGTTGTTTATTTTGTGAATAAGCCTAACTTAGATATGCCCCAGTAAAGTTAGCAAATTAGAGACTATATCCTTGTGGGCTTTTGATATATTTGACCATGTACTACTATCCTCTATATGTGGTATGAGTGGTGGTAAGAAATAATTAAAATTAGGCCCAATTCAAGCTAAGTTCCCAAATTAGTAAGACAACTTACTATAAAACGAAAGTTTTTTCTGAAATTAAACTTTTTGTTATGGGATAACATATTAAAAATTTTCTAATTAATTTTATGATTGAAATTAATTAACTTAACTAATCTTAGTAGGATTAGGATTTATTTTAATTTGATTAAAATAGATGTTAGTCAAGGAATGAAATTAAAAATTTTTTTTTGTTACAAGAGGAATATCAAATAACTGGGAATGGGAGTGCTTGGATTCGAACCCAAGAATTACAATATGCCACAACTCATCTTTAGTCACTAGGCCAAAAAATTGTTGGCTAATAAAATTAAAACTTGAAATACCATGAATGGCAACTTGAAACTCAATGATTGTAATTGTCTTCTATTGTGTACGCATGACGATGATAATGGACTTAAAATATAGATGGTTATATTTATGATTATTTATTGAAATAGGGATTGTGTGCTTCGCCTTTTCCCTATTTTATTTCAGGATTGTAAAATTTTTGTCACCTAAATCCCCTCGAAAGTAACTTGGGGTTTCTTTACAATTAATATAGTAGATTACAAATGTAAATAGGCTTAATTAGGATTGAATTTTATGTAACTTGAGGATAAAGAAGATCCCAAGACCCCATGAAGATTACAACAAGGGTTGTGAAGACTATATCTGTGATCTTAGGATATAACCAACTAATTTCCTTAAGTGGCTCAAGGAAATTAGATTAGATAGAAGTCCAGAATCATCCTAGTAGCTAGCATATGATAAATTTATTTTTATGCAATATTAATAAACTCTATGCATGCGATGTATATGTGTAATGAGACCTAATCATTTAAAATCCCTAATTCAAATATGAGTCATGCATTAAAATGTGATAAAGATGCCTTTTCCTATCTGAACAATATAACCAAAATTATTTTAATCAGAAGCTTTTGAGTCGTCAAGGTTAAACTTATACACAAATACAAATGTATATTATAAATTATAATATTTTAGTAATTTTTAATTATTTATTAACTTCACAAATATAAATAAATAGGCTTAATAGCCAAATAAGCCCTCAACCTTTAGCCCAAAATGGAATTCAGCCCTCAACGTTTTATCGCATGAAATTCAGTCCATAAACTTTTATTTTAGTGAAAACAAACCCTCAACCTTTTACAATTATGCAATTAAGTCAAAATCTGTTTAATGACACTAACTGCCGTTAGTTTTACATACATGGCAGCTGACCTGGATAGCTTAGTTAGCTGCCACGTGACATGCCACGTATGCAAAACTAACGGCAGTTAGATCATTTAACAGATTTGGTCTATTTCCATTGAAATAAAAGTTTATGGACTGAATTTCATGCGATAAAATGTTGAGGGCTGAATTCCATTTTGGGCTAAAGGTTGAGGGCTTATTTGGCTATTAAGCCTAAATAAATATTATAAACTAGATTTTACTCGTGCGATGTATAAATTAATTTTAATTATTTAAATTTGTAAGCATATTAAATAATATTATTTAATTAATTTATTTAAAGTATATATAAAATACATATATAAATAATATAATAAATATATTAAATCATAAAAGAATTAAATATTTAATTAAAAATTAAAATATTCAAAACATAAGATAAACAAATATTAGAAAGAATAAAAAAATAAAGGCATATTATAAATAATATTATTGAATATATCAACAAAATGCTAAAAAAGAAATTAAAAGTATATTTTAACAATTTTCAAGCGTTAAAATAACATTTTGAGATATATTTTTATTATTGACGTAAATAATTATTATTATGAATATGCATTTTATGTACATATAATATATATATATATATATATATATGTATATATATATAAGAAGGATTGTAACATAAAAATATTTATATTTATATCTAAAAGCATAGTAATTTGTGCAATCTATGAATTAATTTTATCTATTTAAATATATATATGTAACATATATATTTATAAATTTAAATGTTTTATTCATGAATTTTATTTATTTAGAGAAATAACAATTTTAAATATTTAAATAATGTACATGATATTGATAGCTTATTTTTATACTTTTTAGTTTTGTTAAAAAAATATTTTTTAATTAAATTAATATTATTTATTTTATAATATATAGATATCAATTAACATTTTTATTTAGTTTTCCAAATAGATAATATTAAAATTATATGTTTTGAATTTTTTTTATTAGATAGTTAATATTTAAAATTATTTTAAGATATTTTTTTCAAAGATTAAGAAATTTTAGGAATTAGAAAAATTTTAAGAAAATGGAAAACTTGAGAAGTTAGTGTTTATTATTTCTTTTGACTTAGGTGAACATAAAATTAATGAAAACTTACGAGTCATTCAAAAAGAATGTTTATGTAAGCATCCAAGTAGACATTACCAAATTTGGTATGCACCTTATAATATAATATAATATAATCTAATCTAATATAATATAATATTCTTTTTTAATTCATAGGAGGTACAAAAGAGAGTAGAAATCGAACATTGAATCTAATCTCTCCTAAATAAGGATAACAATCAATAAGCCAAGCCTTAGTTAATATATATATATATGTGTGTGTGTGTGTATTAGATTTCATTATATATAAATTTTAATCTAAGTCATTTTTTCTTTTCACTACACTCGTGAACAACCATCCTATAATTTCATCCAAACACGTTATTATCATATTATCCAATCTAATCATTACAATAATTATTCTCAAAGCAATTTATCGATACACTACTCAACATCATTGCTACATTAACTAATTTTACCGTAACCATTATTTTAATATAATCAAAACCAATTTCACTATTCATGATAAAAGTATCATGAACCGAAGGCCACAACTCAAACTTGATACTCACGCTTTTTCTTCTTTACAAATTTACGAACTAAATTTTTCCTTTTCATTTTACTTATTTGTATTTAGTGTCAGTATAATCAATAAACCATTTCCATTCATTCTTTAATTCAGTTATGATTTAAATTACTCTCTCAAATATGAAAAAATCATTTATAACTCATAAATTACTATTTCTTAAAAATAGATTGAAAATATTCACACTTATATTTTGAGATTTCCCTATTAAATACCTGCAAATCATCACAATGCAACACAACATTTCCCACAACCCACATTATATGTATCAAATAAATATCATTTCAACAGTCTTAATATTCACAACTAATCACCACATACACATCATATAATATTAGAATATTATATCGACTACTCATTATCCTAGTTTACATCTCATCCTATAGTATTGTATAGAAATTACTTGAAAATAAAAGCATATACGAGAAGTGTTACAATACCAAATATTCAATAATGAGGACTATGAAAGTCAATACACTATTAAATCTCCAGAACTGTCCAACGTGTCCCTTAACTCAAATCAATTTGAAAAAAATAATTCTCGTTTAATAAGCGAAGGCTCAATAAGTTACTAATATAATAATAGAGTTAGAATTATATCATCTCTAATGCAATGCATGAATCCTATAAGTGTATCTCCCAGTATCATTTAAAAATCGATAACCTTTGAGTATTGATTCGATCATGCCCTAATGATACTAAGTGTCCTTGTATCATTGCATACCAAGCATCAATAGGCATATGAAAGGTTTGCTATATAAAACAATTGTTGTTTCAAATCATGTTACATGTATATAACTTCATATGAAGCATATACAATCTCAAAATCATTTCGCATATGCTTTTAAACATAGTTTAAAACATGTAAAGTCTCAAATCATATCATGCATAGTATAAAACTATGTTTAAGTCATTTAGTTTCAATTATTTCACATATACCGTAAATCATGTCATGTTTAGAGTTTCATATAAAATAAACCATACTCTAGACAACGTTTAACATTTTACTGAGAGACTAGGTATGGATCCCTATTCTCATTTCATATCATTTCTAACTCATTGTAGCTATCAATGGAAAAGTTTCCCTTAAAGGACATCTATTTATGATCATAGATCTTCTCAATCCCACTATTCCACTGGAAACTAAGGAATGTATCCACGACTATTGTTAGGGGTGTAAAACGAGCTGAAGCCTGTGGGTCGATCCGTCAAACCCACGGGCTTTTTAAGGGCTGGTCTCATTTTTTTAGGCCCGTTTAAAAACTGGCCTAAACGAGTTGGCCCGCGCCGGTCGACAATCCGCGCGAGCCGGTTCACAAACCCGAGGGCCGACCCCGTTTAGGCCCTTTTTTTTTTTATATAATTTGTTTTTTAATTATATTATTAATGTATTTTTTATTTCTTACAAAATAATACATGACATGATTTTATTGTATTCTAGCAAAAAAATAAATTCATGTAATTTTACTTTGAATTCAAACCATGACATTATATGTATGATAGTGAAAAAAAAGAAGTTAGAAGAGTTTAATATTTAATAAAAATTTATGTTTTTTCAATATTGTAATTATTTATTTTAAAATATTGTAAGTGAATTGTAATTGTATTTAGATTGTATTTATATATGAATTTTAATGATTTTTTAAAACTTATTTTTATTATTTTTATTTAAAAATACTTGACCCGCGGGCCGGTCCGGTCCGCATTAAAAATGGACCAGACATATCAAATTTGGCCCGTTTAAAAAGCCCGTATCTGTGCGACACACACCGCCCCCGCCCCGCCTGTTTTACACCCTTAACTATTGTCGGACAGTCTGGAATGGTCTCATCAGGAAACATGTACATATCATGTATATATAAACAGAATTCCATGCCACACAGGTATAACCACTCAATGTATAGATACTCTATACTATGAAGGCATATGCCACACAAGTATTCTATAAGATATCTGTCGTCTCTAAATCAAAATCTTTTGCTATAACATTTCAAATTCATTTAGATAGCCCACATCATAAACATTTATAAGCACATTATTTCTCAAATCAATGCATAATTAAATCATGTGCTCAATCAGTACATGTCATGAATGATGTTAAAACGAATGTTAAATCTTAAGATCTGTGGTTGTCTATTCATTTCAAATATTCACATCTTAAAGGATTTAGATACATTTCTTTTAAAAGCAATACTTTAACTTTTAAAATAACGTATGTATTTTAAAGATCAAAATCATATGTTATGCATGCATGAATCTAAGTATACCAATGCATATCTCAATGTTTTCCAAGTCCAGTACCATGCACGCTTAAACTTATACTTTAATGTGTGCCTATAGTGGCCTCAATTTTCAATTACCCCCCCCTAACCATAAATAATTAAATATAATTCATCAATCATTGTCCAAATCACACATAATTATAGTTTAGGTACAATTCGTAAATCATGATGCATGTACACATATTCTATAAACATTTGTAGCGAATATCTTCATTTCAATTTCCTTAAGACCATCAAGGTATCAAGAGCATACTAACATTATTTTGTAATCTCTAAAACATTGAAATAAATATTCATTCATGACCAAATCACTTTTCAACATATTCTATAGTACTCTTTCAACAATATCACACGATATGTTATTATAAATTTTCAACATTTCATCAATATCGAATCGATATTCCAACATCAACTCATAGCCACATTATTAATTAACTCATGTTGCAGAATATTTTCTCATCGCATAGTTATTCCAACTATCCATTCTAACATTTACTTCTCACTATGTTACTTTCATTTCACCATTCACATATTTAAACGTCTTACCAAAATCAACATTTACCAATAGTCCAACATTTCGTATCACCCTATTAAATCAAGTCACCTACATAATTATCAAGGTTCACAAAGTACTCCTCTTTCAAACACACATTTTCTATCTTTAAGGTTAAATCTATCAAGATCACTTTATCTCTGCCTGCCTATATCTAAGTATACATCCTCATAATTTCTATAACATATAAGTTATATCATTTTTGTCAAAGTTACATTACCTTAAAGATAGATGCCCCATGGACCATATTCCCATTTCCCCTATAATTTAATCTCTCTTTGTGAATTCCTCAATAAATATCTAATCATCTTTCTATGATCTTCAATTGCATTTCATTCACGCTGGAGGTTATTATCTAGGACAACAATACTATTTTTAACATGATTAGTCAGTCTAGCTTAACCCATATTTCAAATTCTCACATCCAAGTTATCCATTTCACTTACATAGGGTAGCATAATCCACACTTTAATAAGTATCCATCACCCCTTCAACATGACTCACACCTTAGTGTACTCACATAAAATCACTCATAGAGGCTTTCAATCACACTTACTCGTATCTATTCCTATGTATATAAACATATATATCCCAACATAACTATAAAGATAAATTCTCAATTTACTTCACAATTTCTACAACAACATTCTAAGCAATTTCTCAACATATTACAATCTTCAATTTATTATTCAATTATTTATATCACCAATTTTCAACAATTTCCCATCATCAAACCATTATTATACTACCTAAATCACTTTCAAAATTTCCCCAACAATGTTTCCAAGCAATATATCAACATAAAACAATGTTCCATTTACTACTCAAATATTCCTATCACACATTCTCAACAATTTTCCATCATCAAACCATTATATTGTTAATCTACACAATATAATACTAAAGCTATCTTATAAAAGTATCTTACCAAATTTGGCAAGTTTAGCACTTTAGCAAATCTCAAGCTTTGGCCAAATTTCACAAGTCGCACCTTCTTGATGGAATTTCTACAATTAGTTATGAAATAAAGTTATGAAATAAAACTTAGAACAATTCATAAAACTATATAAAAATTTATTAACTTAACCACAACTTCTTACCCATTCTAACAATAGCCTGGAAAATTCACAAAACCTCTTCTTTTCTTCCTTTCTTTCCTTTTCCTTTTTCTCTTCTCTTTTCCTTTTTCAGACAACCTTGCTTCAGCACTCAAAACCATGTTTTGAGTCTCCTATTTTATCTCAAAAGCCCCTGTAGTCAACTCTAAAAACCTTGTTTTTGGTGTCCCAGTTTCAGCCAAGTTTAACCCAGCCGAACCACCCTTGTTCAGCTCTCTGTTCTGCCCCAAGACACCTCTGTTCCAGCCTTGTATTCCTCCATTTTCAGAACCTGAAATTCCCCCAAGTCAGCCCTGTTTTCAGCCTCGGTTCAATTCTGTTGGGTGCCCCTTTTTGGCCTTGACAACAGCCCTGTTTAGCCTCCCTTTACAACTCTTCAAACACCCATTTTTCAGCTCCAATATGCACCTACAAGGTAGCCTTTCCAGCTCAAAAACTCAACTCAAAAGTCTCTAAATTCCTATGGCTCGATGCCCTTTCACCGGCCCACCAAGCCCCTACTCTGTTCTCTCCAAACCAAGCACCCTTTGTTTCAGCCCTATACTCTCCTCTGTTATAGCCTTTAATTTGGTCCTGTTTTGGACAACAAGATAGCTCCCAAAACTGCAGCCAGTTCAGCCCAAGAACCCCTCTTATGCATCCGTTTCCTCTAGTTAAACGTCCCCTGTTACAGCCACCGTCTAGCCCCAAAATAGCCCCTAAAAGTTACCGTTCCAGCCTCTTTTCCATCCAGCTCCATCGTCAGTTTCTCCCCCTATTTCTAGCTTATTTCAACCTTCTTCTCAATCCCAACTCAGTCTTGAAAATCAGCACTTCCAGCCTCATTTTAGCACTGTTTCAGGCCCTCAAAGCAATGCCGAACCAACCGCTGCTGCTGCCTCAAGGTGGCAGCAGCTTCTCCCTTTCTTCCCTCAGCCAAAACTACCTCAAAGAGTCAAAGGCACCCAACAATGCCGTTTCCTACTACTCCGATTCCACCCTCTTTCACGAGTACAAAGGCCCCTAGTTTGCCTCTGCTTTCAGCCTCTGTTGGTAGCGATGGCTGCTGCCTTTCTTCCTTCAGCGGCTCTCTCACTCACAGCTCTCTTCTCGGCCTCTCTTCACTCTCGCCTCTCCAGCTTCAATTTCTCACTTTCTCAGGTCTCTTTCCTTCCTCTCTCTCCTTTTTTTTTTTCATTAGCTTTTGTTTCCAATTGATGGTGAAAGTCTGCCTTGGCAGACAAATCGTGGGTTTGGCGGGATATTTTTCCCACCAAACTCAACTAGTTTTTATTTATTAATATTTATATTACTTATTTAATTCTTTTATCTTTAATACTTACACATATATTTTATATCTTTTATTAGTTCTATTTTCGTATAAATTTCCTTATTCTTCTATTTTTCTTATTATGTCTATAATTTAAGTTATATGCATATATATATATATATACATGTATATACTTTTCTCTCTCTAGTTTATATATATATATATATCCCATATATATATGCATCAATTTTATTCATATTTTTATTATTTTTCCTCAAGTATTCTAAAATTAAATCCTTAAATTTAATCATCAGTTACATAACTTAAATCTTTTAGAAATATTAACACACTACAATCTACTACATAAATCATTCAATCTATCATATTATCCTCATTTGTGACTATAATTTAATTTTCTCTTAGCTTCAATTACATACCTTGAATTCTACTAATCATAATCTCTTTAGAAGTAATAGATACTCACATTACTTAAATCTCCATGGTTATAATTTCTTCTACTCTTCAAGTAAGGCCTACCACGACATACTTCTTGAAATCCATAATTCCTCAATAATTATATCACTTTTAATTAATAAGTTAAATCACTTACTGAGTGTGAAAAATTAGTGGTTGTCATAAAAAGTACAAGTTTATACCAATTTTTGGATTTAATAAAATTTAAATGAAATAGGGATTTGAACAATAGTAAAGTACAAAGGAAATGGGACGAGGTAGGAGAGGAGAGGCAAAGCCACGTGGATGTAGAGCAGTGGACGTTGGATTGCTTAATGTAGGAGGGAATGATGGAGTACAGGGAAAGGAAAGGATGGTACAGAAAATTATTATTATTATTATTATTATTATTATTATTATTATTATTGTTGGAAAACTGAGAAGAGTACGGGCATTGAGAGACGAAAATGGGAGTTTTGTCAAACAGGATTTCCAGAGAAGACTTGAAGCCTGGGGATCATATTTACTCCTGGAGGCACGCCTACATCTATGCGCATCACGGTTCGATTCTTTCCTCGTTCCTTTTTTTTTTTGGGGTTTGATGTCTTGCTTGATTGATGTATTTAACGATTCATTAAAGGATCTTTGCCAAAGGAATCGGACAGAATCAGCTGATGCGAACGTTTTGTTTTTAATTACATCGCCAGGGATATATGTAGGTGAGGGAAAGGTTATCCACTTCACCCAAATGATCCAAGGAGCTGGGCGAGAAATCAGCACTGGAACTGTCTTAGATCGCATCATTTTCAGTTCTTCAGATACTCCTAATTGCTCTGTCTGCGGTGATCAATCAAGGCTTACCGGCGTTATTTCTTCCTGCATAGACTGCTTCCTAGCTGGTGGTGATTTATACCTATTTCAATATGCTGTTTCACCTGCTTTATTTCTCGCTAAACCCAGGGGAGGAACCTGCACCATTGCTGCTTCTGATTCCACAGAACAAGTTCTTTATCGTGCTTCCTTCCTTCTCCATAACGGTTTTGGTGCCTACCATCTTTTCAAGAATAACTGTGAAGACTTTGCGATATATTGTAAAACCGGCCTGCTGGTAATCACAAGGATCAGCGTGGGTCGGAGTGGGCAGGCAGCATCATTCTTAGCTGCTGCTAGCGCCATTGTTTCTTCACCACTACGATATTTGACAACCAGCTTTACTGGCTTGGCTGCTGTAGGTTACGGAATGTATTGCTTTAGCCGCTTGGTTTCAGACATCGGAGTTCGTCGTGATGTGGAAAAAGTTGGTGTTGGAAGGTTTGTTTCTGCTTCTTCCGGGTTACAGAAACCTGATGTCGCCACTGAGAACTAGTATTGTGAGCATCGCATCTCTTTTCACTGATAATTGTAGAATATTCGATTCAATTATATATCCATTTGTTGGTCGAACCAAATATATCTTGAACAAACAATTTCATCTCGTTTGTTAAAAATTTGCTCTATTGCAAGATCTTTCTAATGATAATCTGTCTTTTATTTACTGATTTATGTGTTTTAGCCAATAACTTTTTAACGGAGTGATTAAATATGAATTGTTAGAATTTGAATTTAAACAATTTCACCTAATCCTCATTTATTAAATATTTCTTTTGAAACAAATAAAAAAGGAAAGAAGAAGAATAAGGAAATGGGGAGAGGGAGAGTGAAAACCACCATTCATTGCAACTTTTGACGACGGATCTAAAAGGAAAACTAAAGGAAGAGTCAAGTTTTGAGAAGGGACAAACAAAGAGGGGTTTTTTAAAATTTTGCTTAAGCATGTGCTTAAAAAGATTAACCAACGGTCTTGAATCAATTTCTTTCTATTTTTTTGGTACATACGAGATAAGAGAAATAATTAAACTACACAAACTCTGAGTAAACCTACACCCATTACATCCTATTGAATGAAACTACGTAAACTAGCAAGCATAGTATCCAATCTCTAGAGGTTAGCTATTATGTGCTTTATTAGCTAAGAAGACAGCACATAAGTTCGCTTCTGTAAATATATCACAATCTGTATATACAGTATTCGTCGCATTTTCACATGCACAATGATGGTTGAGCTGTCTGTGATACCTTTATCATACACTTATGTTAAAACAGTAACAGTTTGCAAAAATATAATTTATTCAATTTATAATATGGAATTATTTACAAAACAGTAATTCTTCAATATTTACATCCCCCAAATATAGTTTACAATAAATTAGTACTGTACAAATATGTCTGAATATATATATAAATGAATATGATTGTACCTCTAGGATCTATTAGTCACTGTCTTGGAATAATAAACACCGCCAAAATCCTCGAAAAACATCTCAAGCAATCCTTGCAAACTATCTGGAGAGTGGGAAAATAAAGGGTGAGCGAAACTTACTCAGTAAGAGAATCGTATGTAAGTATTATGAAATCTGTATGCATAAAACATTTATTTTCCTATCAGCACACTAAGTACAAATTAAGGACGGATACTATAGTCGGCTAGGAATTTGGATGGAGTATGGGAGGTATTTTAGAATACCTGTCGTGTCCTGGAACCTAAAAACGACTATAGGAAGTAAAAGTTGAGTTTGATAATGAAATATCATTTAATAATAATTAAATAAATAATAACTCAAATGAATGGTTTATAAAACCATTTAAATAAAATACTTTAACTAGTATTTTACCAAATCACTTTAAACACATTTCATTTACTTCGATAAAGCCCAGTAAACAGTACAGTAATCAGTTCAGTATGGTAAACAATTCAATGACAGTAACAGTCAGTAAATTGTACAATAGATAGTTCTAGTAAACAGTGAACCCTTTAGTAATAATAACGGTTCAAAAATGGTAAACAGTTCTGTAATAGTAAACAGTAATCAGTTCTTTCAGGAACATTACACATTTCATTAACTATAACCACCTCAGTATTAGTAGTACTTCGGTAGTATTAAATAGCTTGACATCAATAATAGTTTAATAAAACGATAATCATAAAATCAAATATATAATTTATTTAACTAATTAAATCATTTATAAATCCCTTTCCACCACTAATAATTAAAAATCATTAAACACAATATAGTAAATCGTTCAGTAAATAGTACGATAAATAATTCAGTAAACATTTTCGTAACAGTAATAGTTTTGCGAAAATCGTAACAGTAAACAATAACACGTGAATGGAGACCAGGCAACACCCTGAATATATCATGCTTTAATCCCAGTAGGGAATAGTAACAGTAACACATGAGACATATGGTCATAGTCTATAGGTGTCCTCAGAGTACACTTGCCAGGTGACCCTGGGATTGCTGATGACTTGACGGGTCAATCAGCCATAGTAACAAAAACAGTAACACGTGAGCATGATACGATGCCTAACAGTCTCAAAACAATATATAAACAATATCACCACCTTTATGGAAATTAATAAAAATATAAAATCTTCAATCAGTCCATAAAAAGTATTTAAATAACACAGTGAACAGTACTGTGAAAACAGTTTATAAAATATTTGTCTTAACGCGTCAAGTCCTAAAACCTAACCCGTTAGACTTAAATTCAATGAGTCGCCACTAACCATTCAAACCTAAGGTGTGATTGGTCATCTATTCTTGTCTAAAGATAAGGCATGGTCTACATTCAAAGAATCTAGAGTTCGAGAGTACGGTTACATGTGGGAAAGGATTAGCACCCCCCAAAGCCCATCTTAAAATGGTATCAACTAATTTTGTGATATCCTAAAGAATTCTTAACTAAATGGTCTTTGTTTTTATTAAATTCAAATATTTAAATATTAGACAATCTCTAAGAAAGTCTCCATCATGCTGGCGGAATTCCTTAAATTTCATCATCACCTCAAGAGTATCTAAGAAATCCCATTCGTTTTTCTCGGAGAGGCTCCATCATCGGATTCATTAAATTCGTTATAAAATATCTTAATTTTATTTCCTATTTTATATTCCTAGCTTATATTTTATCTTATCTTTATTTTCTATTTAATTTTCCTTTATTTATTTTTTTATTTCCTAAGTTTTATTTTTATTTTATTTTAAGATTATTTATTTTTGAAAATAAATGTCAATTATTTTTATCAAAAATTTTCTTTAAAACTTCCATCATGCTGACGAAATTTAAAGAAAACATCTTACCTAATAATTTAAAAGTGTCAACCATTCGTGACATCTTATAATTCTATCATCGGGATAATCTCCACTTATTCTCAACTTATTATCGTTACTTTTAATTTTAGTACAAATCATTATCTCCTAATTTCTTATTATTTATTTTATTATTTAATTTATTGTTGAAACAAATATGGTTTATTAGTATTCATATTTATATTTTCAAAAATAAACATTGACTATTAATATTGAACATTTGCCCTAAATCTTCTATCATGCTGGCAAAATTTAAGGCAAATATTCTCACCTAGGAATTTTCAAAAATGGCAGCCATTTCCATTCGTGACACTTGGAATTCTATCCTTGGAATAATCTCAATTTATTTCGATATTTTATGATTTATTTATTTCTTCTAATTCCTAGTATATTTATCTTTACTTTATAATTTTATCTAATTTCTATTTATTATTATTTATTTATCTTTATTCATTTTTATGATTGACTTTCTATAACTTAATGGCTTTTCTAATATTTTCTTAAAAGGTTAGTTTTCTAGATAAATTTCCTAAACTCTACTGCATAAATTATCCTAGATATACAAATCATTTAATTAAATCCTAAGTATACATGCAAACAAAGTAACATATCATCAATATGCAAACAAATCACAAATATACAAATTATATACATAATTAGCATTTTATACATCAAATCACTAATTTAATTATCATGCAAATTTGTATTAATTGGAAATGCATACTATCACTAAAATACATATCAATTCTTTAAATCCAATTATTAAAATATACATATCCTACAAATTTTAAATTACCAAATTATTATTAACATACAATCAAATTATTTTATTATATTGTTAAATTATTGGATTAGATTGATCAAAGGATTAAACAATTAATTAAACAATTATTAAAATACGAATTCGAAGAAACCTGATACGGCCACCGCTTTTACTCTTCCACTTTCCTGTCTTGTTGTTCTTTACGCGTTGAAGCTCCTTCCCACAAGCCACTTTACGGTATCTTCAGTGTATTTTTACAACAAACGGTCATAGCAGCCAGGTTCTCCTGTTTCTTCTCTGCCTCGGTTCTGTTGTTAGCTATTCCGACAAGTTGCTCCCTCTCGTTCAACTCTCGTTCTAGTGCACGTTACACTGCTGTCACGATCCTGCAACTGCCACAGGTTCCAGCCTTTTGAAGCAGCTCTCCAAGTTAACAGCTGCTTCACGGGTTCTCCTACTTTGCTCCTGTTTCGGCTACAGTCCTGTTCTCCTCTTCAATGGCTGCTTGTTTACGTTTCTGGTTCCAGCGGCGGCAAGACGACGAGGCAGATGGGATGGAAGTAACAAATTGTTGAAGTGGCACAGGAATTTGGCAGGGTATGATGATGAGGACTGGATGAAGCAGGATTGATGGTTCCAGCTTTGAGCAGTTCGCTGGAAGCAGCAGGTGATGCAGCAGAGGCAGGCTTGCTGTTCGGTCGAAGTGGGATGGTGGTTGTGCGGTGAAACAAGGACTGGATTTTGCAAGGATACCGAGTTGAAGAAGCTTGATTGTTCCCTCCTTAAACAAGTGAATAAGGGATACTTTTATAGACACTTAACTAGAATCTTAAGTTAAGTCAACTTTTATCTCTTCCCCTTTTTTATTTTTTATTTTTTATTTTATCTTTTAATTCTAATTATCTTTTAAATTCCTATGCTAATCCTAATCTAACTCTATCAAATTTAATATTAATCTAATAATAATTTTTCTAATTAATTAATCCTAATTTAAATAGCTATCCTATTCTAAAATTATTATTATTTTTTAATTTATTTATTAATTATTCCTAAATCCTATTTCTATCCTAATTTTAAATTTATTCTAATTAATGTTAATTTTAATCTAAAAAATCTTAATTTAATTTTAAATTAATTAATTATCCTAATCTAATGTTAAATTAAGTTAAAAATACTACGTCACCTAACCCAATTACTTAATTTTACAAGTTAAGACACTAGACCAAATAGGGTGTCTACAATATTCACACTTCAGTAATAATTTTCATAATTATTCTATTTTACTGTAAAACACTTATATAAACATCTTGAAGCTTTCATTTCGATGAAAATCAATTACATGAATATTTAAATATTATTTTTCGATAAATTCATATTTTATGAAAAATATTAAATATTTAATTTCCAAGGCTAGGAAATCACTCAATAATGCACTTAAAATATTTCATGATATTTTAAAAAATTTTCTAAGAAATTTCAACAGCATAATAGCTGCTATTGACCTAGCCTCCTTGCACATAAAACACAGTTCCAATCCAGCCAAAACCACAATTTTGCACAATTCCAAAGGCATTTAAGTTCCAAAATATTTTCATAAAATTATTCTCAATGAAACCATGCATTCATAATATCTTTACGGCCTACACACTCATCTCTTACCTGTTTGTCGTTATCGACTTTCTCAATTGCACCACTTGTAATTTAATTCTCCTAGGCTACAAAATATTTCACCAACAATATTTATTAACCTCAATTTAATTTTTAAACTATTTTCCTTCAATAATTGCAGCCACATTATACACTGAAAATATTAAATCAGTATAAATTCTATCGGTGCTAAAACATAACTTCTCCGTTCTAAGTCCGATTTTAAATCCAATTGCACCGGTGGACTCCCCATAATTTCTATAGTATTATAGCATCCTAAACTCATCAAATGAAGCCCAAAATCCCCCTCCCCTTAGTCATGGCCAAATGGTATCTATGGGGGATTTCTTGATTTTTCTACATTGTCACCTTTCTTTCATGTACATTCATGCTTAACCATGTTCATTCATCATTTTGGCATCATTAACATGCATGAAACTATATGGAAACATAAGGATCCAATCCTGCCCGAATGCTCTAGGAGAAGATCTAATGAGTTTCAATCAAAAGCAATGCTAGATTAATGCTTCACCCGCTTAAATACACCATTTTCTAACCTTGGAATTAAATAAATCCATAGGTATAAGAAGAGCTCACCTTGACCGAAACCCTTGGGCTCCCTTTCCTCTTGATTTTATCACTTTTGCACTAAGATTTTGGTATGGATAGATAGAGCTTGATGAGTAGGACAATTTTGGTGAAGACACTTTAGTGAAATAAGGTTGTTTTAGTTAAGTTTAGAAAGCTTTTTCTTTTTCTTTCTTTCTTGGCTATGGAGGACTTGAGGGGTGAGGGAGAAGATGATGAATAGTGTCTGGCAGGTGTGTGTGGAGTTTTAAAGAGTCTTCTAAATGGGGGCAAATTACGAAAATGCCCTTGGTTATAAAATTTTCGAACAATTTTACCCTTAGGCTACCTTAATTTTTATAACTATGCAATTGAACTCCAAAAATTCATATTTCATCACTAAAAATTATTATTAAACATATTTTGATGAATAAAGGTGGTTTCATTGGGTTCGGTCCATCGAAAAGGTGAAATTACGAAATTACCCCTATCGGGTCAGTTGCATAAATTTTTAATTTAACCACCATTTTGATCTATCTATTGACATAGCCTAAGACTTATTTTCATGGAGAATATCATGCTATATTTACTTGGTCTAAATTTATTTTAGTTTGACCACAATTTACGAAAATGCCACCAGGTTATGTCCTTAATCGTCACTTTTTAAGTTGTTACATGCATCCCAAAAATAATATAAATGAGGTGTTTTAGGCTCAAAATTCTTACCTAAGGCTTATTATATCCTTCGGATACTGTTTGGACAGTCTCACATCCATGCGGGCACTGTTGAGCTAGTGAGGCCCACTACACTATTTCCTTTATTACCTATGAAATACAGAGGGATTGAATAGTGATAAGACATCTGACACATGTAACAGTAATATATACACAGCTCTCACAAAATATGTCTTAAGCCACCCACCCACGCGAAACTTAAGTATAAAACCTTAAAATCCCATGTTAAACCCCAAGAAACTGTAACCCTTGAATTCATAACCCTTGTAAACCTGTAAAACACAACCTATGCAACCTCTAAACTCTAAATCCCGAGAAACATCAAACCAACAGACCTTTTATCATGACTCAAGTAAGCTCACATGAGCTACACCATCAAATTAAGAGAATAATGTAAGTGATTTAGAGAGAAGTGAAGAGAATTGCAAGAATTAGAGAGAATTGTGCAAAGTAAAAAAAATAATATATGGGGGTATTTAGAGGAGAAAAAAGCAAATAAAAAAGGCAATAGCTATATAGTCGTCGCTTGGTGGCTTGCTTATGTTATGCTAACATCAACAGGAAAAAAATATTAGGGAGAGTGTAATGGGTATATAGTCATTGCACCAGTTTCAATTATGGAATCGAAATTGGTCCAAAATGGATAGTTTCAAACCTATACTGGATTAATTATATTTGGTTTTGATTAAAAAAATTAAAACCACTCAAATCTAGGTATGGGCCTGATTACAGCAGAATGGAAACCCTTTTAAAGCGTTACACTTATAGGCCAGATTCGACTTGTTTGGTTCTGGTCCAATTCTTGCCCTTTTAGCATGTCTACTTCTTGAGCAAGAAAACAAATTCTAAATCTCTTTGGGAAGTCCGCATAGGGATGCACAACAATTTGTGCTTTTCAATTTTCACGGGGCAAATTTCACAGGGTTTGCTTCAAGTAAAACTTGAATAGATAATGAAGTGAGGGAATTCATGAGCTATCAAGGAAGTAAGGCACAAAACACTAGGGTAAATCCTTGCACCTTGCCGCACAACATAGAGTAAATACCAAGAGCTTGCTGCACTTCACAGTGAATGTGAAGCTTGCCAATTTCTTAAGGGTAGTTTCTTTTTATGTCTACTAATTTTTTTTCTTTGGGATTTTGCATAGTAATTCTTGTTATACTCTTTAATGGCCAGTCATAAATAATGTTTATATAGCCTAGACCAATTGTGTTTCATTAATTGGCACACTTACCTTTTAATGCTTTGACTTATAATTAATTATAACTGAATACAGCTCTTCATTAAACAATTTAATTTTGAGGTTAAGTCCAAATTACAATTAAGGTTTGGATCCTTAACTTAATCAAACTATTTTAATTAAGCCCAAAGATCTCATTAAATATAATTTGGCCCAATGATTTAATTACAACATTTTAAACTAAATCTACTTAATTAAACACATTTAATTAAGCCCAATTACTACTCTAAAAATAAGTCTCATGAAAAATTCTAAAATTTTTAAACACGATCAACTAAATTTAATCAATCCATAACTCTTATGTGTGTGAGCCACTAGGTTTCCAACATGTTGGAAATGAATTTAAATGTTCATTTAAATTCATATATCTATATAGGTATCTAGTAATACATCATGACCACCCAAATGTCATAAAAGTCAAATATGTTTGACTAACCTATTTAGTGTACAATATCTCAATGTAATTCAATCCTTCCATCATAAATATCTCAACAATGCATAAAGCATGGTGTATTGTCTACTTTATGAACATTTTCATTTTTATCCAAGAGCTACTAGTATTAACTCCATAAAGGATAGTTGAGATATTATCCCCTAAAGTCACTCGGGAAAATGGATACTTATTTTGATTACTCATCCATCTTCATGTGCTTCATGGTGCACCCAAAATACCTTTTTAGGCATTTGGGATCCAAGCCCATAGAGGTGAAATCAAAGTGTAACAATTCACACAAAAGATGACCCAACATCTCAAATCAAATAACTACTTATACTATTGACATGTGAGAGCATTTCTATAGACACTTATGTGGCACTATCAAATGGAGCTCTCACAGTGGGTCATGTTTAGTGAACTTATTTTCTACTAAGTACCCAAATGCTATCCTCAAATATCCCCATATTTCAAACTATGAGATAGGTTGCTCTTCATAAGTAAGGAGGTTTAACATGTACCAATCTTTGAGCACTATCAATGGTTGTCTTAGGTACAATGTCACGACCCAAAGGCCGTAATGTACACTTAACACTCAAACTTTATTTACTATTTACCAAATTTACGAACTAAATTTTTCTTTTTTCACTTTAAAGTTTGTATTCGGTGTCAGTGTCACCTCTAAACTAAATTTGCTTTCTTAATTTGATTTACATTCACCGTTTAATTTGCCATCTCTTAAGACCACTCGACTTACCTAATATTCTAATTCAATATTAAACTGATAAAAGAAAAACGTCGAAAACTCCCCCTTATATAAAATCGATTTTCCCCAGCTTAATAACCTGCAAAATAATCAACTATTTCCAACAGCATATTTCCAATCCACAATTCTCAGCTATTTCCCTATATATTACACATACTTTCAAAATCATAAATTACATATATATGGCATTTCATAACTCATAGCTGTCACAATTCACTTCTTGGATCGCACTCAATAATCATATGAATCTATAATAATCTAAAACGATCCTAAGTTACATCCCAGAATAATTCCATAAGCATGTACTGTGCATTTAAAATGTCATACATGATAAACAAATATAATCATTTTCTTATACCTCAAGCAAAACAAAAATAGCACTCGGAGGACTCAGACTAATATTGTAAATAAAGATCGTCCGCAAGGCCTTGCACCAAAGCTCCAAGTGTGGAGTCTAGCTCGTATAATCTGCGATGTTGTTAGAAAGGGGTGAGCAAAACCACGGCTCAGTAAGTAGAGTAAACAAATACTACGCTCATGTCGGTCTATATGTACACAATTATATGGCAGCAAATAACATGACATATATGCATGACGTTGTATTCTGTGCATTGATGTATCTACATAAAACCTCAAATACTAAAACCTTTACTGATCACAAACGGATTTCGGATGCACATACTTCAAAGCAGAGAATAATACTAAAAACTGATAATCAATCACCGTAGGCGCGAGGCCTTAAGATACTAAAAATCAATACAGATATCAAAAAAGGATTCTGATGCATTTTATATTCAAACAAATAACCTTACAGAAAACTGATAATCTATCAGATTAGGCATAAAGCCTTAAAGTGCTGATAGCGAATACTGATAGAGTTTAGGCATGAATCCCTGATAACTGATACTAATACTGATGTCCATACTAGCTAGTGATGGAGTAGGTGTCGCAAGTAGAGGTGGCAAAAATTGGCCCGAGCCCGAAAACCCGTCCGAATCCGCCCGAGACCG
Organism: Heritiera littoralis; assembly: GCA_031772115.1. NCBI lineage: Eukaryota > Viridiplantae > Streptophyta > Magnoliopsida > Malvales > Malvaceae > Heritiera > Heritiera littoralis. Next base: position 246,507 of record JAPDPK010000063.1, read on the forward strand.
AACCGGGACCAGCCCGAATTGACCAAAAAAGTCAAAGGCCCGTAACCGAAAAAGCCTGTAACCGAAAAAGCCCAGAACCGAAAAAACTCGAAACCGAAAAAGCTCGGAACCGAAAAAGCTCGAACCTGACACAACCCGAACTCGACATAACCCGAGCCCGATACGATCCGAAACCGAGACCGACCCGAACCGAAAACCGAAAAAACCGAATTTATAACCCGAGAAAACCCGAATTATAATTATATAATTATTATTTAAAAATAAATAAATAATTGATACACTTTTTTAATTAAAAAGTTTAAAATTTTGAAAACAATTATTATTTATTATACAATTTTATCAATTATATATTACCAGCATAATAAATATTGAATCTTTTTAATTAAATTAAATTAATTTAAAACACCATAATATATGATATAATATATGATATCAAATAATCTTTAATATTATCCTTACTGCATTTATAATAATAAATATATTATTAATTTGACATTTGATTTTATTATAAAAATCATTTTAACATTTTATTATTTTTATTTATAATAAAATTTTAATTTTAATACAACAATAAATCAAATATATAAAAATTATATAATTTCAATATTTGTTTGAAACTTTGAATTTGATATTTTGTGCAACACATTAAAAATATTTTTAATAAAATTAAATTTAAACTATATTTTCTTAAAGTTTCAAGTATAGAAAGATATTAAATTTAGATTAAAAAAAACCTAATCTTTAAATTAAAATTCAAAGTTTTTAAAATTAGAAAAAGTTAAGTAATTAAATTAAACAATACAAGTACAATTTTTTTATACTTGGGTATCATTAAAAGAGAAAATTATAGTGGTAATTTTATTTTTAGCCTTAAAACAAAAGATATTAAAAAATCAAGCTAGTGATAATTAATTATTTATTATATTATAATAATCTTATACATGAATAAACTAATTTGGTATCTTATAATAATGATTTGTATATTATATTATAATAATCTTTTAAGAATAAATTATGTAATCTCTTAGTGTGTAAGTATTATTTTGATATAATTAAGTATTTACTAAAAATAATTCATTTATTATCTATTAAATGTAAAATTAAAGTGTGGATAAAAATAATAATTCTAATAGTAAATTAAAGTGTAATTTAATAATATATTAAAGTTGTATTACTATGTAAGTGGTAATTTTAATCAAATTTATTTTTTATACTTTGTTAATATTATTATTAATTATATTTAAATAACTAGCATTATATTAATTAATTTAGTAATATCTATTATTTAACATTTTAATTAGATATTCAATCAATTGGTGTATATCTAATATTATTATGTTAATCTAATATTATTATGTTAATGTGAATATGAAAAAAAATTAGTACTCAACTTGTAATAGTTTTTTTGATAGGAAATAAAATACATAATATAGTTAATAAATAACGCCTTATCATAATGATTTGTATGTTATTATAACTTTAAAAATAATATCTTATCATGTGATATATAATCAACTATACAAGCTCTTAATTATATAAAATAGATTATTAATATGTTTATCTTATCATAATGATTTGTATGTTACATTATAATAATCTCTTACCATGTAATATAGAATAAATTAAACAATCTCTCATAGCATATTATAGTTTTAATTTCAGACATTTTTCATTCCAATTTCTTATCATGCTTTTAGAATATACTCTTGTGTTTAATTTCAAACATTTAATCTCTTATGATGTATTTATGTAATTTAGTTTAACTTGATCAATTAATAATCAGAATATTGGATGATTAAATAGATATTGACCTTCTCAACTACTTTTTTAGTCAAAAAAGTGTTTTTTTTAATTTATTATAATGAGTTACAAATAAAATAATAAACATAATATACTATATATATATATATATATATATATATATATATTAAGATTTACATTATAATAAAATGTCATATATGTTAAATTATCAATATCTTAAGAATTGTATCTTAACATATTATGAAATTTCTATTAATTTAATTTTAGTACTTTATGTCTAAAATTTTAAAATCTTATTATCTTAAGAATAAATTATTATTATTATTCAGTAAACTATTTTTTTGGCCAACAATGTTTCATTAAATTTTAAATTGCAAGTTGTGTTAAAATAAAAATAAAATTTACAACAAATATAACAAATTCTCAATCTAGCTCACGTGGTTAAACATATAACAATAAATATAAGAGGTCATGGTTCAAATCTTTGTACAAGCATATAATTTTGATTACTTTCATATAATTGATGAACAAGTTCAGGTACCATATACTACTTGATCAAAAGTTAATCGAGTATAGCGTACCATAAGGGTACTACCCGAATCCGATACGGGTAATAAGAACACTATCCGAACTCATAATTATTCGTTTATAGAGTCGAGTAGTGTCCGGTACCTGATTATATATTACCCATTTACATCATTATATCAAATGGTTTTTTTTTTGTACATTATATCGAATGTTATTATTTATAATATAATGTCAATTGATATATATAACTTGTTTAATTTAACGTTTTAAATTTTTAATGAGATATTTGATTAATTAATGTGTTTGAGTATGATTATATTTAATAAAAATAATGTTATATTATGATTTATGTATAAACTAAAAACAAAATAAATATAAAATTGAGATAATTAATTGACCAATTATTCATAATATTAATTATTTTTTTAATGTATACTATAATTTTATTCAATATTATAATTGAAGAATTAGTTAACTAGTTATACGGTTAAATTTAATTTAATAACTAATTATGTTGGCATTTAAAAGACAAAATAAATGTAAAAAAGATTCTTAAAAATTTAAAATTTTATTAAAAATATAATATAATTATTAAAAAAGCTAATTAAACAAAGTAAAAAAAAAAAGAAATTTATTGAACTAAGGGTATCTAAATTCCAATGACCCAATATTGACCTAAAAAAAAAACAATGACACAATAAGTTATTGTTAAGAATATAAAGCTATTTATATAAATGTTTAATTGTTTAGTGTGATTTATTTATAATTTGTTAGTTATTTATTTGTATAGCTAATACTTTTGGATTTTCACTTTCTTTTAGTTTTACTATATATATTTGGCTCATTTAAAAAATAAATTTTTATATAATTATTAATATATAATTATATATTTTATAACAAATGTAAATATCACAGGAAATTTAAAAAAATAAATAATAATTATCAAGTAATAAAAACATTAAAATGTAAAAATTTATATTTATATAAATTTAGTCAAAACAACAAAAGAAATTAAAAATAATGAATAATAATATTTTATTTATGAGAGTTTCGTGTGAAATGAAATCTGTTTGATTGTCATTTTTCAATTCCCTCCAAACAAGCTTTTCCCATGTTACAAAAAAATTTCAAATTCTTTGGGAATATACCTTTTCCCTCCCTTGAGAATCACAAGAAAAAACTTCCAAAGCAAACTTTGAAATATCTTTATCTCAATATACTGTCATGCAATGTAGATATGATAATTAAAAAAAATGAATGTGACATTGGATCAAATTTTGATAAAAATTAGAAAAAAAATTGTGTTTGGTATATCAATATAAATTTTAATACAATAATTTTTATATTTTATATAATACAAATATATTTGATGCAATACGAATACAAAAAATATATATATACGAATTATTAAGTCTAATATAATGTAATGTCTATTATAATCATTTTAATTATAATCGAAATTCAAAGATAATTTTTTTATTACAAGAAAAATATTAAATAACTGAAGATAGGTGTAGAGGTGATTATTGGGTCGAGGTTGAACCGGTCTGGTTCAACAAAATATTTTTTTTTAAAAAAGCAGCCTGCCACTGCGCATGCAGTGGCAGGCATGTAGGCAGTAGCCTTTGTAGGCTACTGCCTATGTTGATGGGCAACGGCCTGAACGTTGCCCATCAACTTTGTAAAGGAGGGAACGTTTCCCTCCCTTTTTTTTTTAAATTTATTTTTAAAAATTTTTAAAATTGTTTTAAATTTTCATTTTTCCTCTATAAATATTATTTTATTTTATTTTATTTTTTTAAAATTTTTTTTCATATTTTGTCTTAAATCTAAACGCTTATCCACTCTTATTCTTTTAATACTCACTTATACTTTCTCAATAATCACTCAAACTCTCTCAAATTCACTTAAATTCTCTTATTTCAAATTTATAATATTATCATTTTATTCTCTAAATTTCATTTTTTTTATCATAATAATTTTATTATAATATCATATTCATAATATAATTTTATTTTATTATAACAATAGTTTTATTACATAATTTTATAGTAATTTATTTTTACATTATTGTTACATTAATTAAATAAATTATAATAACTTTATAATAAATTGTTGTTAAATTAAACTATTAACATTATTTATTATAAAAATAAATTTGTTAGATTAAATTATAAAAATATATTAATATATATTATTTTTATTAAAATAAATTAATATAAATTTAAAAAAATAAAAAATTTAAATTAAAAAAGGATCGAACCGGTCCATGAACCGGGCCGGTTCGCAAGTAAAAATAATGCGAACCGGCTCGGCTCGGACCAGTCCACTACCGGTTCGGACCGGTTTAAGTTGTTAGTCAGCCGGAACCGGTGAGAACCGGCCCGGTCCGGCCCACTAACAGCTCTAGATAGGGGTGTTGGATTCAAACTCAAGACTTATAATATGCGACAACTTATCTTTAACCACTAGGCCAAGAGGTTGTTGGCAATTCAAAGATGATTTTTAGTAGTTGGAGTTTGTGGACAAAAAAATTAATTAGTACAGAAATACAGATGCTTCCAAGGCAAAAGTTTACAATAGCAAGAGTGCTTTCATTTCTTGCAAATGCAATGCAAGATTTAAAACTTTTTCAATGTCTTTTACGTCTTCGAGTATTTTACTTGTAATTCTTTTTACGATAATTAATCAATTATAATTAAAAATTATGTACTGGTCCATCATTTACAAGTGCGAACTTTATGTATTATTTTGATAGATCTCACGTGACTTTAAATTTTGATTAATTAATTATAATGTAATAATTATAGATGATATGTTCTCTTTTATTATTGTAGATAACTATATTCTTCATTAGTCCACTCCCAATGTTTTCAAAATCATCTCAACCAAATTTCTCAATATATATATATATTATACAATTCTCATTTATTAAATTTTAACTTTAATTTAGCATTTTTATTATATTTTTATTTAACTATATAAAATTAAATTAATTATTACATTCAAAATTATAAAATATTTATAATTTATAAAATTTTAAAATAATTTGACTAAGCCCGCTAAGCCCGCCCGATTAAAACCGGACCGAACCCGAAACCGGACCGAAACCGAGAAAACCCGCAACCGAAAAAATCCGAAACCGAGAAAACCCGCAACCGAGAAACCCGAGATCGAAAAAACCCGCAACCGAAAAAATCCGAAACCGAAAAAACCCGCAACCGAAAAAACCCGTAACCGAGAAAACCCGTAACCGAAAAAGCCCGTAACCGAAAAACCCGGACCGAAACCCGCCCGAACCCGCCCGTTTGCCACCTCTAGTCGCAAGCAACACAATACCTATGGCCATAGATTATGCTCCAGTCTCACTGATCAGTCGAGAGCTGGAACTTGTCTGTTGATTTCTCAGACAAGCCTGATAATGCCTAGAGCTCAAGGCTCGTAAGGCGCAGATACTGATATTGATACTGATGGTCTAGAGCACAAAGCTCAATAGACGGGTAATAGAACCTAGAGCAAGGCTCAATAGGTTCAAGTGACCCAAAGGTCAATGGATTTGCCTGCACTCGAAAACATATCGGAAAACAGTTCTTTTGTGTAGCTCTTAACTTGCATAGATTTCAAAATACTGACAAGAAACGTTTTCGAACTTTAAATATACAAGATTTTCGATTTATTTCAAAGTTGACTCAAACCAGAAAAATCTTTGAGTTAAACAGTATGCAAGTCGTTATACATAAAAAGAACTCGTGCATAAAACAGCTTGCATTAAAACATATTATATGTAAATGCATGTATGCATCCGTAAAAGCTCCTTTATGCATAATGCATTGCTACTAAGTGTAGTCTAATATGGACCATGCATACCTGTACTTAACTTACTCAAACACAGTAACAAGTTCATATAAGGGTCTGGAAACTAGCGTTTTTCATGTTATTCAACATGTGGGCTTGGCTACTTACAACATACAACATAGAAAATGGTATTTTAATTCCAGCCCAAGCATTTTTCCAAATTTATGATTTAAACCTTTCTTTACGTCTTACCTTATTAGCCCGATCAACGATATTTCGTCCCTTAATTCATAAGTTAACTTAATTAATAAAGAGATTTAATTGTTTCCTATGAAATGGTACTAGTAAAGCTTACTTAACCCACTTACCTTGAGGCTTTAAAAATTTCCTTCTCGTGCTTCCGAGTCCATAATCAAGCCTCCTACACTGCTCCAACACCGCGACGATTTACTACAAATCAATTCATCACTGTCTCAATAGCATATCCTCACTATGCTTAGTAACATACTAAAAACATGTGTCTTAAACGCACATGTAATTAAGTTTACTTCTGCATCACAGATTAATTCTTCGTTATCATGTTAATTATATATATACACACATATTGGTACATATATATTTATATTGGTATGTGTGTGTGTGTGTGTGTGTATATATATATATATATATATATATACCGATGCTTGAACCAAAAAGGCTTTTCTTAGCTGACTTTCTTGTAACCCATTCTTTTTATAACTTTCCAATTAAAACCTTTACCGATATTCAGTCTTAATTAGGCCCACACGACATATAATTATTATTATATATATATATATATCAATGCATATCTCATAATATCCATAATATGCATTTAGACATATATATATATATATATATATATATATATATATAAATATACACACATGTATGTACTTAGACTTTAAACTAAACAATACAAAGCCTACTTTTACCTTTATAATCTAACGCGAAAATGGCTCTATTTCTTTGTGTGGCCTTCACGATCTAGTTCATGGTTGCTGCCATTACTACAATTTCACATTCTCAACGTTAGGTATATAAACATATATTTTATATGTTTAATCTTAAACTTGGTAAGAGACTTACCGCTTTTTAAACCTTCCAAGTTTCAGCCTCCAATTCCACCTTGGCACAACTTTGTTTTAGCCTTTAACTACACCTAACCACCTTGAACAGCCATTAAACTAAGTCTAAAAGACAAGCCGTGATCGTGATTTCAATATCCCCAACCCATACTAACTCCAAACCAAAATAGACTTTGATGACTACTTTAATCTTTACCAAAATACTGCTATATTATATATATATATATTTCTGAAGCAACTTTTTACCGACTCACCAAAAGCTTCAATGGTCACCTCCTCAATGCCTAAAAACCAGCCTCAACCTCAGTAAAATGGCCCTTAAACCCCAGCCAAAAATCATCTCAAGAAAGTCATTTCAAGCAGCCTTGAACACAGCCCTAAATCTCGATCAAATACCGTATTGCCAATCACCGAGAACAGCTCTGTTTTGAGCTAAATTGGAGACCTCAGTCAATGACCCTTAACGCCGCCCAACACTGCTCAAACGGCCACTATATCACACTTAGAGATCAGCTAAAATAACCACCCAAACATCACTTGATAACCTGAAATAATCCTAAGCTCATGCCACTTCCAGCGCTAAATCGAACCACAAACACTTTCTTTCCCTTCTTAGCTTTAAACACTGCCAAGGAGATCGCCTAAACCAACCGGAAATGACCTTGATCCAGCCTTGTTCTGTTTCCGGCAACTTTCTTGATCTCCATTCATTCACGCCAGTCCCTTATTTCAGTTTTCTCTACAGTTCTTCCATTCGTTTTTCCTGGCTCTCTTCAACTCTCTTTCTCATGCTTCTTTGTTCTCTCTTTGCTGCAAATTTTCTTCTCTCATCTTTCTTTCTTTTCTTCTTTTCTTCTCTCATCTTTCTTTCTTTTCTTCTCCTCCTCTCACGTCCCCTTTCTTTTGCTGCAACAGTGCTGCCACAGATCTTCTTTCCGTCGATTGCAGCTTGTCCGACTTCCTCTCATTGGTCTTTTTCCTTTTCTGGCTGAGATCTCTCTTCCTATTCTTTCTCTTTTTCCTTCCTTTTCTTCTTTTCCTTCTTCTTTTTCTTTTGATCGGGTTCCTCTGTTTCATTTGGCTTCTGCCTCTTTTTGATGTAAACCTGTCCCACATTAGTGGGAGCAGGTGATATTTCGATTGGCTTCCTAAGGAAGCCAATCAATTTTATCTTATTATTATATTTATATACATTATATTATTATATACATTATATATTTCCTATTCAATATATAAATAAACTATATATATTATATTTTTATCATCTCTTTATATATGTATAAACATGATATGTATATATCCTCACACCTAATATATTTTTTATGGTAGTATATATATGTATGTATCATAGCTCCTTTATCTTAAAATTTATATATATATATATATATATATTACTCATGTAGATTACATTTAATTTAATATACTTATATCCTTTGTTTATTTAAAATATATATATTTACATATATATATTTATTTGTTCTTTTGATTATCTATTCACTTATAAATACTTGCCCATAGGTTTGTGAGTGCATTTATATAATTTATTGATCTATTTTACAGATGTACAAAATATTAATTTATTTTCTTTATTGCATTAATATATATATATATATAACTTGTACTCGTTTATATAAATTATAAATTATATTAGCATTAATCATTTATTGCTAAATGTTTCTAAATAAAATATTTGTTTTCATTACTTGAAATAATTAGAGGTACAAACTACATTTCAATACTTAGCTTGTTTGTTGTCTTTTATTTATTTACAAACATTGGTACGAAATTTGAAGCCTTCACATTCTCCCCACCTTAGGAAATTTGATCCTCCAAATTTTCCTCGTCCTTCTAAAATAGGTGCGGGTACTTTTCCTTCATCAAACTCTCTAATTCCTATGTAGCTTCTTCTGAAGAGTGATGTTGCTAAAGTACTTTCACCAAAGGAATTGTCTTAGACCTCAATATCTTATCTTTTCTATCTAAAATCTGAATGGGTCTCTCCACATAACTCAAATCCTCCCTAATCTCTAAAGGTTCATACTCAATGACATGGGAGGGGTCCGAATGATACATCCTTAGCATAGATACATGGAAGACGTTATGCACACCTGATAGCTCTGGTGGTAATGCTAGTCGATATGCTACGTCACCAATTCTCTCTAGTATTTCAAACGGACCAATATACCGAGAGCTCAACTTCCCTTTCTTACCAAATCTCATTATGCCTTTAGATGGAGAGATCTTCAAAAACACTTCATCTCCAACTTGAAATTCTAAAGGCCTTCTCCGATTATCCGCATAGCTCTTCTGTCTACTTTGTGCTGTCCTTAATCTATCACATATCAACCTCACATCTTCGGATGCTTTCTCTACTAATTCTGGAGTGAATATCTTTCTTTCACCTACCTCTTCCCAGCCAATAGGGGATCTACACTTACGTCCATACAACGCCTCGTAAGGTGCCATCCCAATGCTAGAGTGAAAGCTATTGTTATATGCAAATTCAGCTAGTGCCAAATGATCATCCCATGATCCTTGAAAATCCATGACACATGCCCTCAACATGTCATCAAGGGTCTGAATTGTCCTCTCTGACTGCACATCGGTTTGAGGATTAAAGGCTGTGCTAAAGCTCAGTTTGGTTCCCAAAGCATCCTGGAAGTGTTCCCAGAAACGGGAAGTAAACCGAGAATCTCTATCCGAAACTATGTTCACTGGGACTCCATGTAACCTCACTATTTCTTTAATATACATATTTGCTAAGGCACTAAGTGAATCGATAGTCTTCATGGCTAGGAAGTGAGCGGACTTTGTCAATCGATCAACTATCACCCAAATGGCATCGTGATTCCTACGAGTCCTCGGAAGCCCCATGATAAAGTCCATAGTCACGTGCTCCCATTTCCACGTAGGTATAGGTAAAGGCTTTAGTAAGCCCACTGGTCTTTGGTGTTCAATCTTAACTTTTTGACACACTAAACATTTGGACAGAAAGGTCGCTATATCCTTCTTCATACCAGCCCACCAATACACCTTGCATAAGTTTTGATACATCTTTGTATTGCCTAGATGTATTATGTATTTGGAGCTATGTGCCTCTTCCATAATCTATTTCTTCAAGATCTCACTATCCGGAATACAAATCCTGCCCCTATATCTCAACAGCCCATCATTTCTTATCTCAAAATTTGAGTCCTGATCCGGTTGCATATTACTAGCAATCTCCACAAGTCAAGGATCTTCTTTTTTGAGCTTGTCTGATCTGATCAATAATACTAGGCTCTATCGTCAAACTAACCATCAAACATTCACCTTCTAGCTCTAGGTTTAGATTCAATTCCAAAAATTTCTCTATCAAATCCCACTTTTTGACCATCATGTAGCTGATCAAACCCATACTCTTCCTACTCAATACGTCAGCTACTCGATTTACTTTACCTGAATGGTAGAGAATCTCGTAGTCATAGTCCTTCAATAGCTCCATCCACTGTTTTTGTCTTATATTCAACGCTTTTTGCGAGAACAGATACTTTCAACTCTTATGATCTGTGTAAATCTAAAACCGTTCACCATACAAATAGTGGCGCTATATCTTTAGCGCAAACACTATCACTACTTCAATTCTAGGAAACTGCACTCACACACATCACCTCACTTGTGTACACATTAATCTCCAAATTCAACTATCCGATCAATCCCAACTCGAATGTATATCATTTGTTCACATATTGTAACTGTACCCTTCAAAATAAGACGATCTTGTGTGTCTTAAACTCACCAATCCTCCCTTTCGCATCCCTTTTTGATGTTGAAAGAGTCTCTAAAAATTCTTTTCAAGATTAGCTTTCTACAACCAATCATGTTAAATCTCGACTTTATGAAAGGAAAAGTTAAGAGTCTTTTAGTTTTCAAGTTCCACATGTTTCTGATTCCCATAGTTCAATACCATATATTTTAAATTATTGAGCTTTCCAAAATCCTTGTCGTTCAAACTGTATAATTTCAAGGGTCCATATAGTTTCTAGACCAATTACTTCTTAATCCTCATGGTTTTCAAGGTCACATAGTTTTCAAAATATATGGACTTCTGAAAAAAAAATACTTTTCCAAATACACATGAATCAATGCATTTTTCAAGTTGGAAGAAAGATTAGGTATTAATTCCTTTTGGAAACATATCAAAAAGTCCATGAATTGGACATATCTTATTAGTTCACACATTGTGACCATACATCCACTTATAAGTCAGAAACCATCAAACTGAGGTCAAGCTCGTGTCATTACTAGACTACCTTGGGTGTCTTATCTCACAAAATCTTGATTTTTTTTGTCCTAAAGGTTTCTAATAACCCCTTTTGTGGTTTGTTCCCTATAACACGTCGTATTCAATCTCAACACTACAACATGGAGTTCGAAGAGTCCTTTGCTTTTCAAAATTTACATTGTTTAAAACCATTAAGTTTTAATCATTTAGCTTCTAAAATCCATGTAGTTTCAAACCATATATTTTAAAATTTCGACTTTCTCTTACAAATTTTATTTGCACAACCATTTCATAGCATTATGAAATCATGTCTCAATTCTAGTCCATCCCTACATAATTCTTTCAGTTCCTCCACAATCCACATAGTAGCATAATTTCAGTTCTTACCAATGCACTACACCATGTATATATATACACACACACACACACACAATTATATAAGCAACTGTTCTCATAATCATAAGACATCACAAGCATAATAGTTCACTTTTATTATCTCCATCACATTATCAAGGTGAATCATTCATCCTTTATAATTATGAATCTATTAAACTAGGCCAAGATCAATGTCATAACAAGATGATCTCAAGATTCTTATCTCACACAATCTTAACTTTCACCTCAATTTGTTATCTTGCACGACATGCCCTCATACTCTCCAATTTCCATTCAAAAACCTTCTTTTATATATATGTGTTCATTTTGACTTCACTAAGGAGAAATCTGAAGAGTATTATAGGTTTCAAATCCACATTGTTCAAAACTCTAGTGTTCAACTTATTGAACTTTCAAAATTCACACAGTTCAAACGGTATGTTTCCTAAGGTCGGATACTTTCTTAAACCTATGTGCTTTCCAAATCATATACCTTTTAAATCGTATGGTTTTTTTTTAAATCCATACACTTTTCAAAATATACAAGATCCAAAACATCTTTCCAGTCCATAATGGGGTTAGCTAATTGTTCCTCTTGAGGCATCACAATAAAGTCCACTTCCTATCACACGTGATGGACAAATTTGAATAAATTTCCTACCATTATCATTGTCAGGCCCCAAAATCCTACTAATCCACTCCAATAGACATAATCTAACCACTCTTTATTGAAGTTCATTAAAGATGTCTAATCCCTCAAAATCCAAAACTTTCGTATTTTGACATTGTTTCCCAATTCCAATAGTTTTCAATACCAATCTAGATTTTGCATTCGATCAAATCCTGTACCTTTTAGGTATAATAAGTTCATTGACATAATGTGGTTCAATCCTATCTTTTGTTTCAAACCTGAGGTTTTATAGAGCAATACTTGCCAAAGGCTAAATGTACAATTCAAACTTTAGGCCATCATATAACCTATTTCTTAAACCAAATAGCGCCAGGTCATTCTCATTTCTATCGAACACGAGTTCACATTTACGAGTTTTGACAAGTATACCACATCAATCTCCAAATCACATAGGCTATTGAGCCTTTTACTAATATAACTTCAATACATTTAGAACATAACAAATAAGCACTTAACACTTTGTTACTTATCAAGACATATCATATAAGGATTAGGTAGGGAGAAGATTACAGTTTCCTATAGCAGTGTATACTAGCACGATGGATAGCTATCCAATCTATACCCAAAATGAAACCAATATCGTATATGTGCAACAATATCGGATCTACCATTAGATTTTTATCTTCCACCTGCACTTTACACTAACTGCACGCACACTCATTCATCCAAGATTTCCTTGAAAGGAGTATTAATAAACAATAGATAATATAGAGGTTTTGAATCTATATGCAACTTACTAACAAGTACAGTTGATGAAGGTGATGGTGTCAGAAGTGGAATCGACTGTTTCCGAGCTAGCCTCCCAAGCTTACTCTTACGCCCAATCCTTTCATTTTTGAAATCAAAATAGGAACTTATAGTAAGAGCAGGTCTATCTTAGTATAAGTTGATAATGGTAAGTTACATGCAGACATTACACAGTACATGGGATGTAACACTAATAACGATCCCTATGACACAGACATGTACTAGACAAACCTGGCTATGATACCATTAAATCTGTCACGACCCAAAGGCCGTGACGTACACTCAACACTCAAACTTTATTTACTATTTACCAAATTTACGAACTAAATTTTTCTTGTTTCACTTTAAGGTTTGTATTCGGTGTCAATGTCACCTCTAAACTAAATTTGCTTTCTTAATTTGATTTACATTCACCGTTTAATTTGCCATCTCTTAAGACCACTTGACTTACCTAATATTCTAATTCAATATTAAACTGATAAAAGAAAAATGTCGAAAACTCCCCCTTATATAAAATCGATTTTCCCCAGCTTAATAACCTGCAAAATAATCAACTATTTCCAATAGCATATTTCCAATCCACAATTCTCAGTCTATTCCCTATATATTACAGATACTTTCAAAATCATAAATTACATATATATGGCATTTCATAACTCATAGCTGTCACAATTCACTTCTTGGATCGCACTCGATAATCATATGAATCTATAATAATCTAGAACGATCCTAAGTTACATCCCAGAATAATTCCATAAGCATGTACTGTGCATTTAAAATGTCATACATGATAAACAAAATAATCGTTTTCTTATACCTCAAGCGAAACAAAAACAGTACTCGGAGGACTCAAACTAATATTGTAAATAAAGATCGTCCCCGAGGCCTTGCACCAAAGCTCCAAGTGTGGAGTCTAGCTTGTATGATCTGCGATGTTGTTAGAAAGGGGTGAGCAAAACCACGGCTCAGTAAGTAGCTTAAGTAAATAGATACTAGCTCATGTCAGTCTATATGTACACAATTATATGGTAGCAAATAACATGACATATATGCATGACGTTGTATTCTGTGCATTAATGTATCTACATAAAACCTCAAATACTAAAACCATTACTGATCACAAACGGATTTCGGATGCACTTACTTCAAAGCAGAGAATAATACTAAAAACTGATAATCAATCACCGTAGGCGCGAGGCCTTAAGATACTAAAAATCGATACAGATATCAAAAAAGGATTCTGATGCATTTTATTCAAACAAATAACCTTACAGAAAACTGATAATCTATCAAATTAGGCATAAAGCCTTAAAGTGCTGATAGCGAATATTGATAGAGTTTAGGCATGAATCCCTGATAACTGATACTGATACTGATGTCCATCCTAGCTAGTAATGGAGTAGGTGTCGCAAGCAACACAATACCTATGGCCATAGATTATGCTCCAGTCTTGCTGATCAGTCGAGAGCTGGAACTTGTCTGTTGATTTCTCAGACAAGCCTGATAATGCCTAGAGCTCAAGGCTCGTAAGGCGCAGATACTGATATTGATATTGATGGTCTAGAGCACAAAGCTCAATAGACGGGTAATAGAACCTAGAGCAAGGCTCAATAGGTTCAAGTGACCCAAAGGTCAATGGATTTGCCTGCACTCGAAAACATATCGGAAAACAGTTCTTTTGTGTAGCTCTTAACTTGCATAGATTTCAAAATACTGACAAGAAACGTTTTCGAACTTTAAATATACAAGATTTTCGACTTATTTCAAAGTTGACTCAAACCAGAAAAATCTTTGAGTTAAACAGTATGCAAGTCGTTATACATAAAAAGAACTTGTGCATAAAACAGCTTGCATTAAAACATATTATATGTAAATGCATGTATGCATCCGTAAAATCTCCTTTATGCATAATGCATTGCTACTAAGTGTAGTCTAATATGGACCATGCATACCTGTACTTAACTTACTCAAACACAGTAACAAGTTCATATAAGGGTCTGGAAACTAGCGTTTTTCATGTTATTCAACATGTGGGCTTGGCTACTTACAACATACAACATAGAAAATGGTATTTTAATTCCAGCCCAAGCATTTTTCCAAATTTATGATTTAAACCTTTCTTTACGTCTTACCTTATTAGCCCGATCGACGATATTTCGTCCCTTAATTCATAAGCTAACTTAATTAATAAAGAGATTCAATTGTTTCCTATGAAATGGTACTAGTAAAGCTTACTTAACCCACTTACCTTGAGGCTTTAAAAATTTCCTTCTCGTGCTTCCGAGTCCATACTCAAGCCTCCTACACTGCTCCAACACCGCGACGATTTACTACAAATCAATTCATCACTGTCTCAATAGCATATCCTCACTATGCTTAGTAACATACTAAAAACATGTATCTTAAACCCACATGTAATTAAGTTTACTTCTGCATCACAGATTAATTCTTCGTTATCATGTTAATTATATATATACACACACATTGGTACATATATATTTATATTGGTATGTGTGTGTGTATATATTTGCATACGTAGATCACATATATATATATACCGATGCTTAAACCAAAAAGGCTTTTCTTAGCTGACTTTCTTGTAACCCATTCTTTTTATAACTTTCCAATTAAAACCTTTACCGATATTCAGTCTTAATTAGGCCCACACGACATATAATTATTATTATATATATATATATATCAATGCATATCTCATAATATCCATAATATGCATTTAGACATATATATATATATATAAATATACACACATGTATGTACTTAGACTTTAAACTAAACAATACAAAGCCTACTTTTACCTTTATAATCTAACGCGAAAATGGCTCTATTTCTTTGTGTGGCCTTCACGATCTAGTTTATGGTTGCTGCCATTACTACAATTTCACATTCTCAACGTTAGGTATATAAACATATATTTTATATGTTTAATCTTAAACTTGGTAAGACACTTACCATTTTTTAAACCTTCCAAGTTTCAGCCTCCAATTCCACCTTGGCACAACATTGTTTTAGCCTTTAACTACACCTAACCACCTTGAACAGCCATTAAACTAAGTCTAAAAGACAAGCTGTGATCGTGGTTTCAATATCCCCAACCCATACCAACTCCAAACCAAAATAGACTTTGATGACTACTTTAATCTTTACCAAAATACTACTATATTATATATATATATATATATATATATATATTTCTGCAGCAACTTTTTACCGACTCACCAAAAGCTTTAATGGTCACCTCCTCAATGCCTAAAAACCAGCCTCAACCTCAGTAAAATGGCCCTTAAACCCCAGCCAAAAATCATCTCAAGAAAGTCATTTCAAGCAGCCTTGAACACAGCCCTAAATCTCGATCAAATACCCTATTGCCAATCACCGAGAACAACTCTGTTTTGAGCTAAATTGGAGACCTCAGTCAATGACCCTTAACGCCACCCAACACTGCTCAAACGGCCACTATATCACACTTAGAGATTAGTTAAAATAACCACCCAAACATCACTTGATAACCTGAAATAATCCTAAGCTCACGCCACTTCCAGCGCTAAATCGAACCACAAACACTTTCTTTCACTTCTTAGCTTTAAACACTGCCAAGGAGATCGCCTAAACCAACCGGAAATGACCTTGATCCAGCCTTGTTCTGTTTCCGGCAACTTTCTTGATCTCCATTCATTCTCGCCAGTCCCTCATTTCAGTTTTCTCTACAGTTCTTCCCTTCGTTTTTCCTGGCTCTCTTCAACTCTCTTTCTCATGCTTCTTTGTTCTCTCTTTGCTGCAAATTTTCTTCTCTCCCTCGTCTGCTTTTTCCTTCTTTTCTTCTCTCATCTTTCTTTCTTTTCTTCTCCTCCTCTCACGTCCCCTTTCTTTTGCTGCAACAGTGCTGCCACAGATCTTCTTTCCGTCGATTGCAGCTTGTTCGACTTCCTCTCGTTGGTCTCTTTCCTTTTCTAGCCGAGATCTCTCTTCCTATTCTTTCTCTTTTTCCTTCCTTTTCTTCTTTTCCTTCTTCTTTTTCTTTTGATCGAGTTCCTCTGTTTCGTTTAGCTTCTGCCTCTTTTTGATGTAAACCTGCTCCCACGTTAGTGGGAGTAGGTGATATTTCGATTGGCTTCCTAAGGAAGCCAATCAATTTTATCTTATTATTATATTTATATACATTATATTATTATATACATTTTATATTTCCTATTCAATATATAAATAAACTATATATATTATATTTTTATCATCTCTTTATATATGTATAAACATGATATGTATATATCCTCACACCTAATATATTTTTGATGGTAGTGTATATATATATATATATATATATATATATATATATTACTCACGTAGATTACATTTAATTTAATATACTTATATCCTTTGTTTATTTAAAATATATATTTATATATGTATTTATTTATTCTTTTGATTATCTATTCACTTATAAATACTTGCCCATAGGTTTGTGAGTGCATTTATATAATTTATTGATCTATTTTACAGATGTACAAAATATTAATTTATTTTCTTTATTGCATTAATATATATATATAACTTGTACTCGTTTATTTAAATTATAAATTATATTAGCATTAATCTTTTATTGCTAAATGTTTCTAAATAAAATATTTGTTTCCATTACTTGAAATAATTAGAGGTACAAACTACATTTCAATACTTAGCTTGTTTGTTGTCTTTTATTTATTTACAAACATCGGTACGAAATTTGAAGCCTTCACATACAACCACAAGGAACATTTTTAAAAACATAGTTTTAATGCATAGGGATGAACATAATTATAACTCTTTAGAATTCCCTTGCTATGCTAATGTTGTTCCAGAGGTTTCACCCATTTAGTGACTATAATGAATCCGTTATTTGTCAACATTAAATGGTAAGGGAAACCTATATTTCACTTACCATAAGTGATCATATAATGCCTTATGGCAAGTGAGTTAGCTCTAGGGCATACACTGACAACAACAAACAAAATCGTATCAAACATACACTTTATTTGCCTCATTCACAAAATAAGCATTGTAACTAGTTGTATCTTATTTCTTATTAATAAATGAGCCATAATTGTGTAAAAACAAATATTTTATCAAGGTGAAATAATGATTCAATTTGTTACAATGATCATAATCAAACACAACATATAAAAATGCTATAAAAATCAAGGGTTGGAAATTTCTTATTAAATAGAAATTGAATAAATTTAAACATCAAACACAACAAAGTAATCGATGTTCATAAAAAATAAACCTACAATCAGATGACATTACTTTATGCTATGAAGTAATAAAAATTGAATAGATTTGAACTTTAATGAGCATTCTTTTCTGCTTAAAAGGTAAAATAAGAGATATCACTTGGATTCTACTAAAGTAAAAACTTAGTTACAAGTTTCAATACATATTAGGTGAACTTAGTGACCAAAGAAGTAGTTTTAAACTTTTTCTTGTTATAATTTCCCAAGCATGTTTAGGTAATTAGTTTGTTTATTAGCTTGCGTCTAATGATCTACATCATTAACACTCAAACATGCTAAACTTTCTAATTCCTTGCATTAACTTGTTTCTTAAAGAGCATGCAAGACAAGTACTTGTAACCACTTAGATTTAATTAATTTGTATCTAGAAATTCACATTTCCTATTTGAAAAGGAAAGATCACTAATTACTTGTTTCGATAGAAGTTGGTGCTAACCATTCGTGTCAAATACTTGTCATATGGCATGGAGCTTTGTTTTTGCATGCTACTGTTTTTTAGGATAACAATGCATCTAAGTTTCTAATTGAATAATTAAAATTTAATCAGCTGAAGAAACCTTCACTAACTAATAAGCTGTTATGTTTATGGAAAATCTATTACTAACTAGGTAGCTAGAGAAAGTTTCTTCATCTTTGTTATTTACTTTTTAGGCTCATGGAAAATTTGGCAGTTTAGCTACATCTGGATAACAACATAGACCCTTAAGCTAGCAAATCTAACTTCTTTTTTTTTGGCTAAGTCATACTTTTATTAAAAGCAAAAGCTTCAAGTACAAGACAATGTAGCATTTGCAATAGCAACACTTGGAAAATCAAATATGAATATTTATAAAGCAAAACATTGTTTTTTAATTACAAGAAAAAAAGAATATTTACATACTTAATTTACTCATTCTAGGCTATAGCTGACAATTTGTACACATTGTTTATGCTTTCACTTGCATTTGTAGAATAAGAATGAAAATAATCACTCAAAATCAAATATGAAGCAACAAAAACTTAACAAGAAATCTAAGATACTAACAAAAAAGCTACAATAAAACTATTAGCTTTGAAATACTTATGATTTTTATATGACTTAGGAAAGTTAAGAGAATTGAATTTTAATCATATTAGCATATTTCTAGCTTGAACTTAATTTTGAAACTTTGTGAAGAAATTATGTTAAGTGACTGAGGAATTATTTGAAACACAAATGTGCACTTATAGGAATGATTAAAATACTAAATGCGTGTTTGATTTTTTGATAATTTGCTTATTGAAGTGATTCCATTTTTGACTTGCAAAATATACCCTTGACTGGTCAAGGTATCAATACCCTTGATAAAAATATCGATACTATTTATTTAAATATTGACTGATTTGATGCATGGTATCAATACCCCTAATGTTCTCCTTGGACAAAAGCTAAATGCTCTATTCAAGTATCGATACTTTAGGGTTCGATGTCCTTTGACATTTTCTAAGTATCCTTCATAAGGTATCAATACCTTAAAAGAAGGTATCAATACCCCTTATGCCTGGTAGGTTTTAAATGCTAGTTTTGTGTGTCTTGAAATGGAAAGAAATTTAAATCAAGCACACTAGCAGCCATATTTCATAGAAAAGGCATAAAAGGAAGCTTCAAAAAGTTCAAGACTCAAGAGTTAAAGTTTTGAATCAATCATCATTCAACTAACAAGCTTTTTTTCATTTGTGAGACAAATCTTCTTATATATTCCTTAATCTCATTGTAATCTTTCTAGTGCTTAATTTGTTATATTCCAACTTTGTAGAGATACTCTTGATTATCAAATCTTATACCCATTATCACATCTTGTACAAGGGGAGGGAGAGCCTTGACTGCTTAATTGTAAGTAAGGATGAGGTAATTTTAGAGGTTTCTCCTTGAGTCTTGAAAAAGGAGGTTGTGAAAGGCTTCTTCCTTAAGCTTTGGAAAAATGAAGAGGAAAGGTTTCTCTTTAGTCCAAACGAAAAAAATAAGTTAGTAAAGATTACTTTTAAGCCTTTAAAAAAAGTGTAAAGTTCAAGATTCATAATAAATTTGGCAATACCTGAAGGAGAGCTCAAGAGAGAGGACATAAGCAAGAGAAGCCAAACCTCCATAAAAATCATGTGTACATTTTCTCTATCCATACTCTCTTTCTTTCCATTTATTATTTACATATTTATTTGATTGAATTGTGGTTGTGGTAGGATCAAGCTTGTTGCAAGAGAAGCCAAACCTCCATAAAAATCATGTGTACATTTTCTCTATCCATACTCTCTTTCTTTCCATTTATTATTTACATATTTATTTGACTGAATTGTGGTTGTGGTAGGATCAAGCTTGTTGCGAATTTAGATTTAGAAAAACCAAGAAGAAAATTGACTCACCTTGATGGGAATCAAAGTAGCACCTCTAATGATCTATTGAGCATGTATGGAGGTCTAATTACAAGAGTTAAAGCTTGGAGGAAACGTGAAGCTTTGCATGGGCTAATTAAAGATAATTGGACTAAGGCATAACAAGTGATTCGAAGCTTGGAGGAATGACAAGGTTGGATAAAGTATATTAAAGCTAGAAAGCTTATTTGAAGAGTTAAACCGAACACATTTTCGGTTGAATTCTTTTTTGGGCTAAATGCACTTTGAGCCATATGCAGCCCAAGCACTACTTAGGGGCTGAATATAGCAGCTTATATTATAGAGTTCTTTTATTATTATGATGGGCTGAACATTGTTTAAATTAAGCCCTACGCCTTTATTTTTTTAGTTGTTTTAGGTTTATTATTTTATTAGGATTATTATAAATTTTGGGATTTTTGGGGTTTCTTTTATTTTAGCTATATGTGTCACGACCCGAAGGCCATGACGTACACTTATCATTCCATTTACTATTTACCAAATTTACGAACTAGATTTTTCTTTTCACCTTAAAGTTTGCATTCGGTGTCAATGTCCTTTCTAAACTGAATTCACGCTCTTAACTTGATTTGTATTCATTATTTAATTTGTCATTTCTTAGAATCATTCGACTTAATATTCTCGTTCAATATTAAATTGTTAAAAGAAAAACGTCGAAAACTCCTCCTTGTATAAAATCAACTTTCCCCAGCTTAATAACCTGCAATAAAATCAACTATTTCCAGCCACATATTTCAATCCAAAATTCTCAGTTCATTTCACTATATACTACACATACTTCCAAAATCAACAAATATATATAAGAGGCAGTTTACAGCTCATAATTATCACAATTCACTTCTCGGATCGTACTTGATAATCATATAAGTCTATAATAATCTAGGACGATCCTAAGTTACATCCCAAAAATTCCATAAGCATGTACTGTGCAAATGTAAGATGTCATACATGGATAACAAAATAATCGTTGTTATACCTCAAGTGCAACAAAAACAACACTCGGAGGACTCAGACCAATATAGCTACTCAAGATAGTCCCCGAGGCCCCGCACCCAACTCCAAGTGGGAGCCTAACTTGTACGATCTGCGATGTTATTAATAAGGGGTGAGCAAAACCACGGCTCAGTAAGTAGCTTAAGTAAATGCATGTTAGACTCATGTCGTTCTACATGTACGTGTAGAAAACAATGCTGAAGTAATGAGCAAGCTCGGTATTTAAACATGATCATAAACCAAACACTTCTTTGTGCATTTCGGTTATAGAACGCTTTCAATGTGCACTTAATTAAAACAAAACTTACTATGCAGTTCATTTAAATAAATTTGCTATGCATTCGATTGAACTCAGTATGCTATGCATTTCAAATAAACGATCAATATAATTCGATAAGTTAATCGGTAATTACTTTGATAAAACAATCAATAAACATTCGATAAACGATCAATATGCATTGCAATCATTTCGATCAATATGGATTTCAAGAATCTATAAGTCATAAATCAATAAAATCGATAACGATTAGGCATATTGCCTCGGTTCACTAAAAGCAGTACTAGAAATGAAACAGTAGTAAGTAGAGTTTAGGCAATGATCCTTAATCAATCAATCAATCGATATCCATCCTAGCTAACGATGGAATGGTGTCGCAAGCAACACTGAATCTATGGCCATAGAACGATATCCAGTCTCGCTGATCAGTCGAGAGCTGGAACTTGCCTGCTGGTTTTCCAGACAAGTATCAATCTACCTAGAGCACTAGGCTCGATAGGTTCAATACGATAGTCTAGAGCACAAAGCTCAATAGACGGGCAATAAGGCCTAGAGCTAAGCTCGATAGGCTATAAGTGACCCGAAGGTCGTAAGACATGCCTGCACTCAAAAACAGCTCGAAAACCATTTTCTCGTGTAGCACTTGGCTTCCACGAATTTCAGTACACTTATTAACAGATTTGAGTTTTGCAAATATGTAAGAGTTTCGATTTATTTCAAAAAGATAGTTTGACCCAAAACTTCCAAATTGAGAACATAATGCAGGTCGTCGAAATATAGATATTATATGACTTGTCTCAAAATATGCTGTAGGTAAATGCACATTGTCTCAAAACATACTATATATAATGTACATATGCTTAAATTCGATTAATTTAGCATGCATGTTCGGTTGACCACAAACCTCAAGGTAAAAGAGTTCTAATCTAGTCAGAGCATAAACCAACTTTTGTATCTCTTAACGGAATGATAAAATGGAGTATTTAACATTTTCAAAATCATTCCACAAAATGATGCTAGCATACTTTACGTAACCCACTTACCTTGTGCCCTTAGCCAATATCCTCGTCAAGCGTCTAATCCAAATATCAAGCTCCAATATTGCCTTGATTCACTACAAATACAATTCACTTTCCATTTTAGCAACTTATTCTCATTAGGCTTAATCACGTGCTAGGGTACACATCTAACAAAAATCATATTATTGAGTTTATTACTATGACCGAATTCAACTCTTCACTATCGTGTACTTTTCGTGTGTGTGTGTGTGTGTGTGTGTGTGTGTGTATATATATATATATATATATATATATCAATACATATCTCCCAATCTCATCCTATTAATAATATGCATTTAGTCAGATATATATATATATATATTTGGACTTTAAACTAAACAATGCAAGGCCTTACTTTTACCTTTTATAATATATTAAAACCAAGCTTCATTTCTTTGTTTGGTCTTAATTGCTCAATTCGTGGTTGTTGCCATTACCACCATTTTACATTCTTAATATTAGGCATATATAAACATATATATTTTACATGTTTGAACTTAAACTTAGAGAGGCACTTACCCCTATTTAGACCTTCCAAGGTTGTCCAAGATAAGATTCAAGCACCACTTAATGGTAGCCCCAACATAGCTGAGAATATCACCTTAGGACTCCTATAGCACTTTTAAATTGCCTTTGCTGCATTCTTTTCCCAACCGAAAACCTTCTCTATTTTTCTTTTCACACAACTCTCACTCCTCTTTGCGTCATCTAGTCTTGTACATATGCATGCTACTGCTGTTTCATCCCACAAGTTCTAGTTTCAGCAGTAACTATTACACACGGATGTGGTTGTTTTGTTTCCTCTTTATTTCTAGGCCACCAGGCCAACCTTATAACCACCGTGAGAGGCCTTAAACTTCTGCTGTTCAAGGATGAATGCAACCTTGTTCTCTACCACTCATCAGCCCTCTAAAAGACTATTAAAAACAGCTCCAAAAATCCCAAACAACAGCCTTTGTTCAGCTTTCGAAACCAACAAAAATCCAGTCTAAACAGCTGTTCGAACAATATTAAAAGTCAGTCAAAGCAGCAACCAAGCAAAAACCTAGCAAAAATCTAGCCTATAATAGTCCATCATGCCACCCGAATGTGGCATCTTTTGCTGCAGCTCTTTCTTCTTCCTTGGGCAGTTTCTTTTCCTTGCACCACCACTCAAAAATGCCACTCAACAGCCCTTGAAGTCCTCAAAACTCCAGTTTAAATAACCACATCAAACTACACCAAAAAGCCTTTGTTTTCATATGGCACTACCCTTGTTTCAGCCTTGCCTACAGCCTCCAACAATCGCCTGAGACAACCCCAAAAACACTACAATTAACAGCCATTGTTTAAGCCCTAAAGTCTGCCCTTAATGACTCTCAACAGCAGTGCTTAGAGATACCACAAAGATAGCACTACAACTCCTTCTTGATCAGCATCGCTTCAGTGAAGAATGTCCCCTATTCACACCCCAATAACAGTACTTTACTGCTCCTGTTTTGCACGCACATCAACCTTCTGTTTAGCATTTGGACTAACCAACTTTTTTGTAAACTAGCCACTTAGACAGCACTTAAGGATTCTGTCTTCAGCCACCGAAAAATGCATCTGGAGATCCCCTGTTTCAACTCAAAACCAACCACTTCATCCCCAAAATGTCACTACTAAACTCAGAATCGAATCTGCTCATTTCTTCTTCTCTTGGTCTCGATTCTTTCTGGTTGCCATAGCGAGCTCTTTCCCTTCCTCTTCCGCTGCAGCTTGTTATTTCTCCTCTCTTGGCTGCTGATCTCTCTCTTTCTTTCTCATTTCAACTCTCTCAAAGCCTCACCATCGGTTTGCTTTAGTTCTCCGCCTCTCAATCTCGGTATCTATTCCTCCTTCTATTGCGGTTTTCTATTCTCGTCCTCTATTCACTCTGCTGCAAATCTTCCCTCCATTGTTAGCAGCCTCTTTCTCCCTCTCTTTGATTCTCTCTTCCCTTTTTCTTTTCTTATCACTCTTTGATTTCCTTTCTTTCTTTTTTTTTCTCTTTTTTTTTAAATATAAAAAGTCACGTCTGCTGCTAGTAGCAGCAGACGTGATGCTGCAGGTGAGTGGGTAAAATACCCACTCACCGAAAACTACAAGTGACAAGCTTCCCAAGGAAGCTTGTCACTTAGTTTAGTTTATAATATTATTATTATTATTATTATTTTTAATATATAATATGTGTGAGTGGGTGGACTTTCACCCACTCACATTTTACTCAACGTGATTGGCTTCCTCAGGAAGCCAATCACGTTATTTCTTTTAATTATTTTTTTTATGGTATATAATATATTTTTATTATAATTTTTAATTTAATTTTTTTTATAAGATATATATACCCACTATGATATATTTATATATATATTATATTATTTCTTTTATATATTTCTTTAAGAATCCTTGTATATTTAATACAATTAAACTTTTAGAGTTTTAATCCACCAATTAAATAAATTGATCTCATGTAATTTATTAAGATGTTTTAATCCACTATTTTAAATCTTTAGTTTTCTTTATTCTTCATATTTCTCATAAACTTGAAAATTGAAAATCTTTTTTTTTATTCGTACATGATTCATCACTTGATAATGATTAAATTCCAATTGCTTCTTCAACATTTAATTAACTTCAATCGTACATACATTTACAAGTTCGAAATCAAGAATAGGCGGTCTTCACATTCTCCCCACCTTAGAAAATTTGGTCCTCCAAATTGTTTGAAGTCATCCTAAATTAGGTGAGGGTACTTCCTTTTCGTCAACTTCTCTAATTCTCACGTAGCTTCTTCGGAAAAGTGATGTCAATGCACTTTTATCACGGGAATCATCTTAGACCCTAATGCCTTTTCGTTTCGATCTAAAATATGTATCAATCTCTCAACATAACTTAAGTCCTTGCTGATCTCCTAAGACTTGTACTCAATCAATTAAGTGGGATCCGTATGATATTTCTTGAGCATAAACACATGGAAGATTTTGTGCACACCCACGAGCTTGGGGCTAAAACTAATCGGTATGTCACATCACTCGACCTTTCTAGTATCTCGAATGGTCCCAATGTATCAAGGACTCCACTTTCTCTTCTTACCAAATCTTATTATGCCCTTAGAGAGATCTTCAAAATACTCTATCCCCAACTTGACAATCCAAGTCTCTCCTCCGATTACCAACATAACTCTTCTTTCTACCATGAGTTGTTCTTAACCAATCACATTAATTTCACATTTTCAGAAACTCTCTGACATACTTCTCTACTAAGGCACCAAGTGAATTTGTGGCCTTTAGAGCTAAGTAGTGTGCGAACATTGTCAATCTGTCAACAATAACCTCAATTTCATCATGATTTCGATAGGTCTTCAGGAGCCCCATGGTGAAGCCCATAGTCATGTGCTCTTATTTCTATGTTGGTACAAGTAAGGAATTGAGCAACTACGTCGGTTTCTGGTGCTCAACCTTACCTTGTTGGCATACTAGACATTTAGACACAAAAGTTGCAATATCTCTTACATACCAACCTGCTAATACACCTTGCATAAGTTTTGATACCTATTCAAATTATCCAAATGCATCGTGTACTTAGGGTTGTGTGCCTCTTCCATTATTTATCTCTTTAAGGCCTCACTATCTAGAATACATATCCTGTCCCTATAACTTCATAAACCATCTCAATTGATTCATAAGTATGGCACTAACCATGAAGCTGGTCACACTATAATTATCTATCTCAAATCACTTCAGCATAGTATTCACATTATGCCAAATATCTTCATTACATACTATATCAATTAAGTTAACACACAACATCGTGTATCCACATTTCCCATGCATTACATGGGCTAATATGCCCTCATTAACCAATAGGAACACACAGGGTTTATATAAATATACTTTTACATAATTGTACCATCATCAAGGTTCAAAAATATCACAATCCGATTTTTTTTTATCAATTTCGTCAATACAACCAATGTCAGAATTAAAAATTCACTATGGCCTTAATGAATCTGTCACACCTATCAGTTAATTATCTCTTAACAATACCTTGAAACTTAAAAATCACCTTACGAAGATCATTAATACTCTATGAACACATGATACTCCTCATACGTATCATAAAAGATGTTTTCAAGGTATCACTATTGTAGTGTCAAAGAGTAATCAACCTACAACCTATTTCCACATGGTCACACTCAAAGTTTCCTACATGATTACCCAAGGTGTCATAATTCATTCTTCCATAAGAAGTTAGTTCACTAATGACATCAAGTTCCACAATCATTGATTATGTTCGCCTATGGTCAAAATTTTGACTTTCTCTTAGAAATTTTTATTTGTACAAACCATTTCATAGCCTTAAGAAATCATATGTATTAATTCTAGTCCATCGCTACTTAACTTTTTCACTTCCTCAATAATCAATATAATACCATTATATCGATTCTTACCATGCACTATAGAATTATATATGTATACAATTACATAAACAAATGTTCCCTCAAGACATCACAAGCATAATTCCTACTCTCTTCATCTCAATCACACCACCAAGGTGAATTCTTCATCCTTTTCTACTTTAGAGGCTATTAAATTGGGCCAATATCAATATCTTAACAAGATGATCTCGAGGTTCTTATCTCATACAATCTTAACTTTCACATCAATTTGTTATCTTGCACAATATGCTCTAACAATCTCCAATTTCCATTCAAAGACTTCTTTTTATAACATGTTGTGTTCATTTCGACTCTAATAGTGAGAAATCTGAAGAGCCTTGTAGGTTTTGAATCCACATAGTTCACAATCATAGGGTTCAATTTATTAGACTTTCAAAATTCATGTAGCTCAAACGGTATATTTCTAAAGGTCGAATATTTTCCTAAGTCCATGTACATTTCAAATCATATACCTTTTAAATCATATGGTTTCTAAAATCAATGCACTTTCAAATATAAAAGATCCAGTATTTTTTTTTTCAAGTCCATAAAGAGGTTAGGCAATTGTTCCTCTTAAGGCATCATAATACAATCCACTTCCTATCACATGTGGTGGACAAATTTGAATAAATTTCCTGGTACTATCATTGTTAGACCCAAAATCCTACTGATCCACTCTAATAGACCTCATCTAAACATTCTTTATAGAAGTTCATTAAAGATGCCTAATCCCTCAAAATCCAAAACTTTCATATTTTGACATCGTTTTCTAATTCCAATAATTTTCAATACTAGTATGGATTTTGCATTCAATCAAATCCTATACCTTTTAGGTATAATAAGTTCATTGACATAATGTGGTTCAATCCTATCTTTTGTTCAAACATGAGGTTTTATAGAGAAATACTTGCCAAAGGCTAAATATACAGTTTAAACTTTAGGATATCGTATAATCTATTTCTTAGGCCAACAATGTAAGGTCACTCCATTGTCATTTCCATCAAACACAATCATATACATTATTCATGAGCCTAGGGCAAGTATATCATATCAGTCCCTATGCCACAATGTTCTTAAATCTTGCACTTAACAATCATTAGTTCTAACTAAGTTTCTTTCTTGTCTCTAGATCCAAAGATTCAAACCACCCTTTCTTCTTTTTTTTTGTCTTGCCTTTACTTTCATAGTGAGTTAGAGTTTCTTCTCCAAGTTTGGCTCAACAATTAGGCCATCTTTGTGGCCTCTATATAAGACACCATGTGCAATGCTACTAGTTCGCCCCTACTGAAGGACTTTAGACCACTAACAAATCTTTTGGTCTTTCTTGCCTCATTCTTTGCTATATCGGGTTCGTAGCGACATAAGGAGATAAAGTAAGACTTATATTGGTTCACGGTTATAGTTCCTTGGATTAGCTTCGGAACTCCTCTTATTTCTTTTGTTGGGCATTTTCTGAAAGTACTACTCATTGAAAGTCTCAAGAAATGCTTTTCATGTGATGGTGGGATTTCCAATTCCACAACACTATCTTGGCTGAACCTCACCAATGTTTGGTCTCATTCTCGAATATATAGGTAACCAATGTCACCTACTCTTTTGAACTAAACCCTATGATTTCAAACACTTTCTCCATCCTTAATAGTCATATCTCAGCTACTTCTAGATCTTTCACCCCCTTTAAACATCATAGGGCTCATCCTTTGGACTGCCTTGAATCAAACCATTTGGCAGCCCACATCATGCAACAGTAGTAGAGATGCTACCTATTGTGAAGGTGCATTTTGAGGTTATGGAGCCAACTGATTGATCAATGGAGACAAGGTAGCTTGCAGCTGCTGTGTGCCTCAACCACATCCAAATTGTCTTTCACACATGCAGCAAAGTTAACTTCTGCTTCCAATGCTCGAACCTAGTGTCTAAACTTAGAAGCTGTGGAGAAGATGGATGCGACTAAGCTTAGCTTGCTCGTAGGAGTCGTCCATAACCTCTTTTCAGGTTTCTATCTTGTATCCCATAAGGGAAACATATGCATTCAAAACAACTCTTGTATTTATTGAGCACTTTGTATTCAAGCAAAGACAGCACCATGGGTAATTATCCAGTCCATACCCAAAATGAAACAAAAGTCGTAAATGTGCAACCTACTAACAAATGTAGTTGATGAAGGTGATGGAGTCAGAAAGGCAAATTGGCGGTTTTCGAGCTAATCTCCCAGGCTTGCTTTTACGCCTAATCTCTTCAATTGAATTAAATCAGAGCAGAAACTTATACTAAGAGCAGATCAATCTTAGTATAAATTGATAATGGCTAGCTACATGTAGACATTACACAGTACATGGGATGTAACACTAATAACGATATCTAAAACACTGACACGTACTAGACAAACCTTGCTCTGATACCATTTAATCTGTCACGACCCGAAGGCCATGACGTACACTTATCATTCCATTTACTATTTACCAAATTTACGAACTAGATTTTTCTTTTCACTTTAAAGTTTGCATTCGGTGTCAGTGTCCTTTCTAAACTGAATTCACGCTCTTAACTTGATTTGTATTCATTATTTAATTTGTCATTTCTTAAAATCATTCGACTTAATATTCTCGTTCAATATTAAATTGTTAAAAGAAAAACGTCGAAAACTCCCCCTTATATAAAATCAACTTTCCCCAGCTTAATAACCTGCAATAAAATCAACTATTTCCAGCCACATATTTCAATCCAAAATTCTCAGTTCATTTCACTATATACTACACATACTTCCAAAATCAACAAATATATATATAAGAGGTAGTTTACAGCTCATAATTATCACAATTCACAACTTAGGATCGTCCTAGATTATTATAGACTTATATGATTATCGAGTACGATCCGAGAAGTGAATTGTGATAATTATGAGCTGTAAACTGCCTCTTATATATATTTGTTGATTTTGGAAGTATGTGTAGTATATAGTGAAATGAATTGAGAATTTTGGATTGAAATATGTGGCTGGAAATAGTTGATTTTATTGCAGGTTATTAAGCTGGGGAAAGTTGATTTTATATAAGGGGGAGTTTTCGACGTTTTTCTTTTAACAATTTAATATTGAACGAGAATATTAAGTCGAATGATTTTAAGAAATGACAAATTAAATAATGAATACAAATCAAGTTAAGAGCGTGAATTCAGTTTAGAAAGGACACTGACACCGAATGCAAACTTTAAAGTGAAAAGAAAAATCTAGTTCGTAAGTTTGGTAAATAGTAAATGGAATGATAAGTGTACGTCATGGCCTTCGGGTCGTGACAATATGTATAGGCTTGTAACCCTTTAGGGAAAATATAAGATATTGAGTTTATAATTGAGAGACTTTTCTCTTTGATTCTTTTGATAACTTGCAAACTTATCAAGAATTTATTCTTTTGGCGTTCAAATTCTAACTTATCACTCACATTCTTTCTTGTTCTTGAGTGTGGCGTCAACAAGTTTTTCTTTTTTCCTTTGGTTTTTGTTTCTTGTTAAACATTGGGTCAAGATTTTCTTGTTAAAAATCTGATTTCGCCTTCTTAGGTTACTTAGTTCTTTGTTGATTTTCCTTAGTCATTTGTGGGTCTCATTGATTTCTTTGGTTTGCATCATCTTGGTATCAGTGCAAGGTTCTAATTCATGTTTGCCTATCAAAAATTAAATTCTTTTCTTTTTGTTTTTCTTCTTGGCCAAAAGTCTTTGAATTTCTTCTTGGTTGATTGTTTCTTTCTCTTTCTTTTCGTGCTCATAAGTTGCCACACTTCTTTCTTCCTGTGTTCTTTACCATAATTTATCCTACTGCCCTAAAATAAAAAAAAATAAACCCTAATTTTCATATCTTTTTATACCATCCTAATTGTAACTGTGGGGTTTTTATTGGTAATTTTAGGGTTTCTACGTGGGGTTTCACTGATCACCCTAATATTGGGATTTCTACTTGTTTGATTAATTAGTGTTATTTCTTGAAAAAGTTCAAAATAAAAAATTTTAAAAAAAAAGTAAACTTGATTAAATCATAATTTTATTTTCTTCTCTAATTTTGGGCATACTACAATATAGGAAAAACCTTAAATTAAAGGGATAAAGTTTGTTCTTTTAAGAATTTGAGTCCAACTAATCTTTCTGAGTTTTGTGCTCTTAATTCAAATTTTATGCCTTAACCCGTTGTAGACACTTAATTTTGTCCGAACAATTTCTCTAAATTTAAAAAAAATCAAAAAAATAAAAAATAATAATAAAAAATGATAAAAATAAACAAGTCAATTTTGGTCAAATCTTAAGTTGGAACCCCATGCATCCCATGCAAACTCTAAAATTAAAATTTTCAAATTTGAAAATCTCATGTGAAGCACATGCAAAATTCACACCTTCAAGAGTTGACTAAAGTTGATATTGTTGCCAAAAATAAAAGAAATTTGCCATTAAATCAATGAATAAATCAACAAAAGGAAGGAAATTGGTTGAAATTAAATATGAAAATTCATTGCCAAAAAAAATATAAAAAGGAAATAAATTAAAAAAAAAAGGAGAAAGTCAAACAAAATAAATGAAAAATCCCATAATCATGGGATCAATTATAAATTTTTTATTTCTTTCCATGAAATTTTGACAAGTATAAAAAGAGGAGAAACCCTAAAAAGAAAGGGGGTAGAGAAAAAACCCTAGAAAAAAAGAAAAACCTTGAGGAGAAGTTTGGTTCCATTCTTGCCTGCCCCGTGCTTCCCTTGTACCACACTTTCATCATCCAACCATCCTAGCTATTCTGCCATTTCTAAGTTTTGCATCTTGACCACCATCATCACTGAGTACTACTCTGCATCACGTCACACGCCACTATCCTCTGTCATCTTCACTACAGCCTGCAGCCACCAGTTAATCCCACTGCACCGATCCTCTCCACCTTACTCCCCATCATCACGCTGTTCTACCTTTTGCTGTGCGTTGGCCTTGTATTGCACCGCACCTTACCCTTTGTTGCAGCTCCCTTTGCTGCCATTGCTGTTACCTGCACGTCCTGTCTACTACTACTGCAACTAAGTGCACCTTGCTGCTCTGTTGTTGTCTACCTTTGTGCGCACCGCTCCAATTTCGTTACTGTGTTGCCCAGTTCTTTACCATCGCTGCACTGCCCCACGGATTGTTGCTGCATCTTTGTTCCTGATTGTTACGATCCTTCCTTCACGTAAACGTCTGCATGGTTTCTATTTTGGTTACTCTTCATTTGCTGCTGCTTTTGGTGACTGACACAAGGAAATAAAAGCTGGAAAGAAAAGAAAAGAAACAATCAAAGCTAGTGAGGAGGGAAATCACGTGAAAAATAGAAAGTAAAGAAAGTGCAAAGAGACCAAAGGAAGGAAATTTTTAGTTGACATAAAAGGTAAAGATTCTAACATTTACTTGATATGTAGTTGATTTTTTTTTTATTTATTTCTTTCATCTTTCATTCATTGTCATTCACGTGCATAGTATTTTCATATATATCTTTTTTTTTTTATTATGATGCCATCTTTATAAAAGTTGATATCAATATTATACTCATTGAATTTGTGTAAAATGATTAACTAATTAATTACATTTACTTGTTCTTTGTTTAGAATGAAATTTGCTAATTGAACTATAGATTAGAACAAATAAATTAGAATAGATTAAAATTTATAAATATAAATTATTTTGTAAATAAAAATGGTTTAAAATTATTAAAAGATAAATATAATTATTTCGACGATGGAATTTTAAAAGTACTGCGCTTGAGTAGTACTTTTAGATATCTTGAGGTGAGGAGATTCTTCTTAAATCTTACCAGCTTGATGGAAGATTTAAAAAGATATTTCCAATATTTAAAATTCAAATTTATTATTAAAAATTGAAATAAGAATTTGTTAAGATTAATTACAATTAAAAGAATAAATAATAAAATTAAAAATTAAGAATTATAAAAATTAACATATTTAGAAATTAAAATAGAATAAAAATAATAAAAAAATACAAATTATCCGACGATGGAATTCTAAAGAGACTGCGCTTGAGTAGTACTTTTGGATATCTTGAGGTGAGGAGAGTTCTTTTAAGTCTTGCCAGCTTGATGGAAGATTTATAGGACATTTCCAAGATTTAATAAATTAAATTATAAAAATAAAAATTAAATTAGATTAAAAAAATAGTATATTAAAATTAAGTTTATTATAATAAAGAATAAAGATCAAATTAATAAATTAGAATTAAAATTAGAAAATAATTAAAATAAATAGAAATTAAATTAATTTAAATATTTTAATAAATGTGAATTATTCCGAGGATGGAATTTAAATGGAATTGCGCTTGAGTAATTTCTTTAAAAATTCCTAAGGTGAGAAAGTTTCTTTAAGGTCTTACTAGCTTGATGGAAGGTCTTTAAGAAAATCTTCAATATCAAATAATACATGTTTATTTAAAGATATAAAAATATATGAAATTAATAATTTATATAAGAAAATAATAACAATAGAATAAAATAAGATAAAATAATAAATAGAAATTGGATAGGAGTCAAAATAGGATTTGCATAAAAATATCTAAACAATTTGACGACGGAGCCTCTTCAAGAAAGGCGATTGGTCCTACTTGAATACTCTTAAGGTGAGAATAACTTTTAAGTTGTCCAACCAGCTTGATGGAGGAGACTTAAAAGATTTTTAAATATTTAATTATATCGAAATTAAAGTAAAAGGCAAAATTAAGATAACCTTAGATCACTTGGTACCATTTTAGGATGGGTGTTGTGAGGGTGCTAATCCTTCCTCACACGTAACCGTACTCCCGAACTTAGAACTTTTAACGTAGACCAGGCCTTATCCTTAGTTTGAATAGGTGACCAATCACACCTAGGTTAGAATGATTGGTGGCGACTCCATAGTTTTGTGTCTAGCTATTAGGTTTCCCGAAACTTAATACGTTATGACACCCGTAATCTTAGTGCTTTCTTGATTTTCTTGAGTCATTCTTTATTGCTTTCTTAATTTTTTTTATTTTGATTTGTTGGAATTAGTTCATTATAAAGTAATTTTTTTTAGATTGTTTAGCTCAATAAAGAACTAAGAGAGAAAAGTTAAGTGAGGGAAAAAGGCAAGAGGTGCGAGCAACATTTAGAGAAAAGCCAATCTATTTTGTGTGCAAACACGAGTGTTGAGTGTTATCTTGAGGAGTGGGTGAGAGAGAATTGTGAGGTTCTTTCTAACATTCTTTTTTAGGTATCAATCATGTCAGCATGCAAAGATAAAGAAGTGGGAGAGGAGGGAAGTGTAGATGTAGCATTCATGTTTAAAGCTATGCAATAGCAATTTGAGAGGATGGACAACATATTTAGAGAGATTAGTGATAAAATGGAGAAGCAAACCAATTTGCAAAAGGGGCTAGCAACGTGGGATTCCTGATTTGTGTAAGAATGTTGCTAATGATGACTATAATGGCAATTATGGGCAAGAGTCCGATTATGATGACCGGGGCTTCAGCATAGGCATATTTATGAGGGGTAAAGGAGATAGGACTAATAAAGGAGATAGGTTTAATATAGGATATAGGTTTAATAGAGAATATAGGAATTTTGAAAGAGGGGAGGATGGGCAAAACTGAGACTTAGGTAGCACTAAAAAGAAGATTTCATCATTCCAAGGCAAGAATAATCCTAAAAATTATTTAGAGTGAGAAAAAAGGGTAAAATTGGTGTTTGATTGCCACGACTATTCCAAGGTAAAAATGGTGAAGTTGGTAGCGGTAGAATTCACCGATTATGTCGTGATTTAGTGGGATAAACTCTAGCTAAGTAGGCGCACAAACTAAGAGCATCTTATGGACACTTAGGAGGAGATGAAGGTTGTGATGAGGAAGAGGTTTGCTCCTAGCCATTACTATTGCAATCTTTATCAAAGATTGTAAGGCCTTATTGGAAGGTTTACTAGTATACAAAGAGAAGGAAATAGCCACGATTATAGATAAATTAGAGAATAATAGAGAGGCAACCATGGCACAATTCTTGCAAGGGTTGAACCATGATTTAGCTAATGTGGTGTAGTTGCAGCATTATGTTGAGTTAAAATATATGGTGCATATGGTAATGAAAGTAGAGAAACAACTTAAAAGTGGAAGCACCACCACTAGATATGGGTAGAATTTGGGTTCTTCATCTTTTTCGAAATAGAATTGGAGTAAGAGGGATGACAAAAGTATTTTTAAGCCTAAGGTCGAGGTGCCTCAGGTAAAAGAAGTTGTAGTCAGCAACAAAAAGGCAAAAAAAAAAAGAAGCTATACAAGGCCAAAATCGAGATATTAAGTGTTTTCGATGCTTGAAGAGAAGGAACATTGCATCCCAATACCCTAATAAGCGCACCATGATCTTAAGGGAGGATGGTGACTTTGACGCCAAGGGAGAATTTGATGATGATTCTATGCCACCATTAGAGGATGTTGATGATGGTGAGAAATATCCTGTTGATGGAGAGTTACTTGTAGCTCACTGAGCTTTGAATGTGCAAGTGAAGAATGAGGATGAAGTACAAAGAGATAGTATATTTCACATGAGGTGCCACATCAAGGATAAGGTATGTAGTGTTATTATTAATGGTGGTAGTTGTACTAACGTAGCTAGCACTTTGTTGTTGGTCGGCTGAATTTACCTACTATAAAGCATCCAAGGCCATATAAGCTACAATGGTTGAATAATTGTAAAGGGGTCATGGTGAATAAGCAAGTGCTAGTTTCATTCTCTATTGGGAGGTATAAGGAGGAAGTCCTTATGATGTAGTTCCTATGCATGCTAGTCTTACTATTAAGGAAACCGTAGCAATTTGATCAAAAAGTGATGCATGATGGCTTAAATCAATATTCATTTACTATGGAGGGGAGATTGATCACTTTGGTTCCATTGAGTCCTAGGTAGGTTTATAGGGACCAATTGAGAGTAAAAAAGAGAGTGAGTAAAAAAAAAAAGAGAATGAGGTTAAGAGCAAGAAAAAAAAGAGATAACTACATAAAAAGATTCTAGAAAGAAAAAAACCAAGTGTTGAAAAGAAAAAGAGGAAATTCTTTTTATGCCAAAGAAAGTGATGTCAAGGTTGTGTTTCTAGAAAAATAGGCTGTGTTTCATTTCAATACTAACGAGCTTAACCACTCTTTGCCTAGTGTTGTTAAATCTCTTTTGTAGATTTTAAGAGAGTTGTCTTTGAACCTAGTGATTAGGTTTAAGTTCATATGCGAAAAGAGAGATTCCCTGCACAAAGGTATTCTATGTTGCAACCAATAGGATATGGACCATTCCAAGTGATTGCAAGAATTAATGACAATGCCTACAAATTGGATCTTCTTGGTGAGTATAATGTTAGTACTACTTTTATCGTTTTTGATCTTTCTCCTTTTCATGTAGGTGATGATTTGAGGACAAATCCTTTTGAGGAGAAAAGGAATGATGGGAATCAAGGTAATGTGTCTAATGATCCATTGAACATGCATGGAGATCTAGTTACAAAAGCTTAATCTAGAAGGACGCATGAAGCTTTGCATCGGTTGAATGAAGATAGTTGGACTAATGCACATCAAGGGATTCGGAGCTTAGAAGAACAATAAGGTTGGACAAACACCTTAAATGATAGGCTGAACATTTATAAATTAAGCCCTGCGCCTTTATTTTTTTAGTTGTTTTGGGTCTATTATTTTATTTGGTTTAGTATAAGTTTTGGGATTTCTTTTATTTTAGCTATATATAGGCTTGTAACCCTTTAGGTAAGATATAAGATATTGAGTTTATAGTTTAGAGACTTTTCTCTTTGGTTCTTTTGAAAACTAGCAAACTTATCAAGAAATCATTCTTGTAGTGTTCAAGTTTTTGGCTTATCACTCACAATCTTTCTTGCTCTTGCGTATAGTGTCAACAATTTATTCTTTATACTTTGGTTCTTGTTTCTTGTTAAATATTGGGTAAATGTTTTCTTGTTAAAAATTTGATTTAGCTTTCACGAGTTATTTAGTTGTTTGTTGATCTTCCTTAATCGTTTGTGGGTCTCATTGATCTCTTTGGGGTTTGCATCAAACCCCCTTCTTGGTTTTGATTTGAAGCCAACAAAAACTAAGAAAATATAAAGATTTAAAAAAAAAGAATTAAAAAGATAGGTTTAGTTGTAAGCATTACATGAAAAAGAAAAGATTATTAGAGGAAAAGGGAAGAACCCAAAATCAAACTATTTGAATAAAAGATTGGAAGAAAAAAAACAAAATAGATGGAAAAGAAATCGAGCAAGGAAACTCACTTGCAGCCAACGATCCTAAGGTGTATGGCTAGAGAAGGAGGCCTAAGATTTGGATGAGATTTATGTCTTGATTTGGAGAATTTCTTTTGTTACCAACATAGTCATCGAGTAAGTATGTTAAAAGGTTTAAGATGTAATATGTTTAATGGCAATGGGTCAAGTTGACCCAAATGATAAAATTTAAGAACAAAATTGGAAAAAAAAAGATACTTGGGAAAAGTTAGAAAAACCTCAAGAGTAGGGTTTTAATTTCTCCATATTTTCTCCTATTTGGCATTGTTGGGAATGTCGGATTCTCGGTGTGAGGGAAAATTTGACAACCAAACACTAGAATTTGATTACGAAAACAAACTTCGAAGAAAAATGATTCTTGGGGAAAGTTAAAAAACTTTTGGAGTAGGGTTTTAGTTTCTCCCTATTTTATCCCATTTGGCATGGTGGGGAGTGTTAGCCTCCCAATATGAAGGAAAATTTGACAACCAAACACCAGAATTTGATTAAGAAAAAAAAGATTTCAACCAAGAATTCTACAATTCATGAACCAAACATCCCCTAAAATTGAAGCCAGTAGCATAGTTAGAAATATTTTTAGTAGGGTCAAAAATATAGTTATGTGGTTACATGGTTGACAAAATACTTTTTGCAAAGACTTAATGAAGTTTCTATATTCCCTTTAGGAAAGTCTGATTATGTGGTTGAAAAGGTATTTTATGTAAGTATGCCATTCGTACTTTATCCTAATCATTAGGAGAATAACTCATAGTTTTATTACGAAGTCCTAGAGTCATATAAAGAGTTTTTAAATAAATTTAAATATGAACTTGTTTTGCGTTTTATTCATTATTTTCTCAAGTATAATGTGATTGTTTCAATGTTGATTTTTTTTTAAATACCTTTCTATTAAATAATACAATAGGAAAAAAAATCTTAATAAAACCTAAAAGTAATATTATTGTTATAAAAAATTATGAACTTTGA
Source organism: Heritiera littoralis (assembly GCA_031772115.1). Classification (NCBI taxonomy): domain Eukaryota; kingdom Viridiplantae; phylum Streptophyta; class Magnoliopsida; order Malvales; family Malvaceae; genus Heritiera; species Heritiera littoralis. The sequence continues at coordinate 285,501 of JAPDPK010000063.1, forward strand.
ACAATTAACATTATTAAAATAAATCATCATCATCAAAGCCCTTATCACAAGAGCTTGGGGTAGGCTATATGAACCAATATATTAACTCACATTAGATCGTTCAAATCTATTCTCCCCTTCACACATTTCTATCCAAGACAATGTGTTCATCCAACTCTAATACCTTCTTATCTTTCCAAATTACTTTCTTCCAAATCTTTTTTCGGTCTTCCTATAGTCTTAACATTTCTCTCAACATTCATAGCCTCTATTCTCTTAACTGAAACATCTACAGGTCTATGTCGTATGTGTCAATGCCTCGACGATGTTTTGATATTAGTTCATTTCATGATATTAGACTAGTTTTTATGACTAGTTGTCCAAACCGACCGCCACCCTCCTTTTTTATACGAGTTTGGGACTAGCTGTGTTAACTCACACAGGTAGAGTTAATATTATTAAAAATATATATATTCTACCATATTATTTTTTAAACAACTAATTCTTCACTAACAAAATTATTAATTACCATATCAATAGTAGTAATAATAAATAACTTTACACAACTTTTTATCTCAATTTATGGGCTTAATAGCCAAATAGACCTTCAACCTTTAGCATAACATGGAATTAAGCCCTCAACGTTTTATCACGTGGAAATCGGTTCATAAATTTTTATTTCATTGTAAATAAACTCTCAATCTTTTAAAATTATGCAATTAAATCCAAATATATTAAATGACACTAACTGCCGTTTGGACATCTAACGTGTAAGCTGACGTGGATAGCTTTGTTGGCTGCCACGTGGCATGTCACGTGTGCAATACTAACGGAAGTTAGTGTCATTTAACAGATTTGAACTTAATTGCATAGTTTTAAAAGGTTGAGGATTTATTTACAATGAAATAAAAGTTTATGGACTAATTTTCACGCAATAAAACGTTGAGGGCTTAATTCCATTTTGTGCTAAAGGTTGAGAGTTTATTTGGTTATTAAACCCAATTTATATAACCTATATACAATTAATTTAACAATACCCACAAATATTTAAAAATTAATATCAAATACAAATTGAATAATATAAATTTAAAACAAAATGAAATAAAAAATTCATAGTAAAAAGTATAATATTTTAACTTATTGTTCAAGTAAATACTACATGAAAGTAAACTCTCTACTTAAAATTAGGTTCTTGAAAAAAGATTATACATATCTTAAATATTAGCTCATTGTTTTACTTTGATCTGGATTACAAATATTCAAAAAAGTGAATATTGAAACTAATTTTGTTGAGTAATTTCATCTTTAAACTTGTTTACTCTCAAAATTCTCAATTAACTTTTGTATGTTTTATTTTTTTTTCTCTTTTATCTTAGAAGTGACAATAAAAGATAATATATGATTTCTTTAGTTCTCTAGCATTTTCTTTTCTTTTCTTTTTATGTATTTTAAATTACATTTTTTATTGATTCTTTTATTTTTATAAATTGTGTTAAATTTAATTTTGAGAGGGATCAATTTAAATTTATATATATTAATATTTAAAATTAAATTTTCGATGATCAATTGACCTTAGTTTTTTAGTGTGGCTACGCCACTTACTGAAAACCTAGAGCAACCTTTTCTCTTTGAATAGTTTTGTGCTATTTTTGTTATTATTTGTTGTGCTTCTTTTCTTACTGTGTGCATTATGTTGATTTAAATTGTTTGGTTTTATTTTTTAATATAAAAAAAGAGAAAATTTTATATCCTATGTTTTTCTTACTTAATGTCGGTGGATGACTTTTAATGATTAAAATTTTTATTTTTTCAATTTAAAAAAGAAGTCCATATCTACATTTTTCTTGTTGGTTTTAAATTTTTTTATTTTCTTTTTTTTAGGCAAATAAGAAAATAAAGGTTCTAAAATTATAAAAATTCATAATTACCGTCTTTTTCCTTAAATTTTTTTCGATGAACTGTTGGTGGAAGATTTTTTATAGTTAAATTTACCCACAAACGAACAATTTAAAAGATAGATGTTAATGAACGCTTTAAAAAATAGAACTTAAAAATATATATTACTATCTAATATGGTAAAGCTTTAGATAATACATACTTTCATTTTATTTGTTTTTAATATTTTTGTGAAATTTAAAAATTATATTAATAGGCCAATGAGATATTGAATTAATGGTTTATATATATATATATGATACACTAATAATATATAATCAATTTGCTCATAAAAATTTATTGATAATATATTAATTTTTGATGCATTGATAATGTATATAAACTATACATTGTTAATGTATTATATATAAACATTTGAATTAATGGCAAGAAAGAAGTCATCAACTATAAAATTGAGTTTACTTATTATTGTTATTTGTATAATTTATTATTGTTATTCCTATTTATTAATTTATCAAATTATTGATTCATCTAATATAATATATTGATTATAATTATAATTTAAAATAAAATATATCATTGAAAAAACCTCCATTAGACACTAAAAACCCTTGGTTAATATTATATGAGATAATTATTCAAATATTTTATATAATTATAATATATTTCTACAGTAAAATAAGGATAAAATTGTAATTATGAAAAAGAGAAAATGAAATAAATAGACGTGAATGGAAGGTAAATCCAATTTGCAATTGCGAATCGCAGAGAAGAAAGAGCAGTGAAGAAGAATGGGTAGGTGGAGCGGGTACGTTGTTGCGTTGACAATCGTGGCGCTGGCCATCCTCTCTATCCCTGCCAGGGCAAGACCCTGCAAGACCTTCATCGTCTCCTCCTATTCCTTTTCTTTCCAAAACCCTAACCACCCTTCCTCCTCCGGAATCGTCACCGTTTTCACTGAAATCCGCCAATTGAATCCCATGCCCTCCGATCCCAAGCCGTCCTACGTCTTCACCTCTCTCCGTGAGCGCAGCAGGGACATTCTTAGCGTGGTCGTCGCTCTCCTCTTCGGTGTCGGCTGCGGCGCTCTTACTGCCGCCACCCTCTACTTGGTTTGGACCCTCTTCTCGGCCCGTTTCGAGTATCATCGCGCTTGTTCCGAGGAAGATGAGAGTGATGAAGAATTTAGCCCTAAGAAGATGGGGTATGTAAACATTCCTGCCGTTAACGTTAAGGGAGCCCTTTGATCAATTATCTTAGTAATTAATAATAATAATTATAATAATTATTCATGAACTGATTGTTGGGTATTTCGGCAAACTCATGTCTATGTCTATGTCTATGTCTTAGCATTTTATTAACGTTTTTTCATATTATGTAATCTAAATGCTACTATGTAGTACTACTTTCGATGCTATTTGCTGTGTGCTTTCTTCTATATTTCTTTTTTTTTTTTTTGGAGTAGATCATGCATTTTGTTTGTTTCTTTGTTTTCTGTTTTAATTTAAAAAAGAAAAAGAGCAATTCATGGATGCCAAACAAAATAAAATAAAATGTCTTACGAATAATACAGATAGGCTGGCTGATGCATCCATTATTGGTATTATGTATCAAAAATAATAATAATGACATCAGGACTCGTAGTGTGCCTTTGTTTTGCATAAATCAATTTTTTCTATCTATGCGATGTTGTTTGAAACTCAACTTTTAAGAAATTATTACTTTCTTATTGACCTTATTTTTATTTGATTGTGTTGTGATCACCCCCTTTGTTCTATGATTGTGCGAATATTTAAGCTTGTGATACAAGCTGAAATAAGGCTGAGAGAAGAATGTAGAAAGTGGTGTGCTCTGCACTTGAAAATCTTGAAATCCGGAAAATGCAGAGTACAGAAGGAAGATAGAGTATGAGGAATAGAGAGTGAGAGAGAAATTATCTCCAATTATAAGCTCTTCCTTGAGTGTCTTGGGGATATGTTGTGGAAACCAATCCATTATCTTATGCATTTGAGACGTTCATACTGATAAGGTAGGACTAATTAGTTGTGCCCAACACATTCTCAAGGATTGTTTTCTTTTAAGAAGTTGCAGCAACTCCTCCACAAGTGATAGTATCAAACACTCCACCAAGATACCCATTAGTTGCTTGAATCATCCCATTAGGACTTGCATTTGAGAGAAGATTCCTCTTGTAGATAACAAATGTTAAGATAACTACAAGACGATTTGTTAAAACTGATAAAAATGGACATGGCCTGGATGAGCCTCATGCTTACATTAAATTGATCCTACAACCTCCTAGCTCTCTCAACACCCATGCTAGCAAGTATCTGCTAACTCTTTTTGTTTGCTTGAGAGCCCATATAACAGAAAATACAAGTAGAAGCTGCAGTCCAACCGATTTCCCATGAAAACAAGAGCTTTCTCCACCAAGTTTTGCTATTCCTCTTGGAACCAACAAACAAGTAGAAGTAATGTTGGATCTTGAAGCTACAGCTTGAGATTTTATCCCAGCATCTGAACCAGAACTTGCAACCACTATCACCAAGGAGACCAGCCTTTGTGTCCTTGAATTCACCATTAATGAACCAGTTTATGGGAATTATAGATGCTGTCTAGCAAGATAACATCCAAACTAGATGCCCCACCTTTAAATCTAACCCAAACACATGGAGCAAAGTTAACCAAGGAATAGTGACCAATTGTAGCTAATGGAGGGAACAACCAATTGTAATAAGAATATACGATCAAATTGTAATTTATGCATCAGTGCTGATGTAATCACACGACCAACGAAATTGAAATACTCAAGGTGAAGGGGGTCCATTGTAGGCCTAGATGTAGGATTAGGAAAAAATCTCTATCATTTGAGAAAGTCATAGGAAAAGGCATTCTTTGGATTGAATATAAACTTTGACATCAAGAAAAGCATTCTCTGTGTACATCAGGGCTGGTAACTTCTTCATTTTAAATTCCATGAATAGAAAAGTATGTAATGATGCAGGTTCGGCATAGACAATGTATTCAAATGATTTTGCCAATAATTAGGACTTGTCAATTAGCATTTCTTGCAATTCGTCATAATCTTCGTTTACCTCAAGAAATATCATTATGGCAGCTTGAAAGTCAATGAAATCTTTGTGCTCAAGTAGCCATTGATTATCATCATTTTGCCTTGCAAATATAATTATTGAGGCATGCAATGAAGACTTTTTATTGCTTAAAACCAGCCAAAATTATTCTTCACTACTTTCTCCACAATCAACTTCAGTAACCCAAATGAAATGGAGACTTGGATAGCATCTACTACCATGGAAAATCCTACACTTCTAAATACCATAGTTATCTTAGGCATCAAGACAGATTTCTTGGGCATGGCTATGAATGGAACGGTTGTGTGGACAACCACAACCCAAAATGGTGAGAATTATTCCATATGTTCCCTCCATTCCCTAAAGGAACATTTGCTACCATTCCAAACATCCTAACCACCAATACTTTTGTGGACAAGGATTGACGGTGGAGTTTTGGCAAAAGAAATTTGTGCTAGTGCTACACAGGCTATCACCATTGTAGTTGTGTAGTCTTTACTCCTGTGTAGCCACTTCGTTCTAGAATTAGAAAAAACCATGGATTTGTTCCAAATAAAGATTAAAAAAAAATTGTTATTGTCTCCTCTAGCCAATTGTTGACCCGAGGAAAACCATTTCAGGCCACAACCCTTCAATTGATGTCCCATGTAGCTTTTAACAATTTGTTCTCGGACCCCAACATCATTGTTATTAAATTTAGCAACAAATACTTTAGCAGCCAATGCCACAACTAAATGGAAATATCCATTGCAACACTTGCCTCTTGTCAAGCACTGCATTGGAGATAATTACATTCCACATTGCAATGCTCCTCTCAAGGATTTCTTTGAACACTTGTGTTGCTTCATGTCTAAGTCTCATTTCCAAATACATATTGAAACAAATATATTGACGCATGGTTGTGACTTACGTTGCATGGAAAGGTGGCGAGTGCATGGCTGTGATTGGCAAGTGCATGCTGTGATTGGAAAGTGCATGGCTATTATAGGGGATTTTGGCTTATATGGTTGTAGGGCTAGCCCAGTATTAATAAACAATCGACTGTAATAGGTGGTTATGCTGACGTAATGCTTTGATGTAGCATACCGTTAGTAACTGTAAATATTGCATGGAAATGAATGATGGAATGAAGGTTGGATTCAACAGCTTCTCTCTTTTTCTCTCCTACGATTAGTCATCTCTCTCTTTCTTTTCTCTCATTTCTTCCTCTAATTATGTGATCAAGTGTAGCTTAGTTGGTTAGGTTACATCATTGGTATCAGAGCCACTGAACCTCTGCTTTGAACCATGGTCGAAGGGATTTCAACAAGACTATATATCACTCGACAATAGGAGTTGGAATAGATTGAAGCCAAGTCTAATGGCAGTGTGATCCAGTTGAAAGATTGACATTAAGTAACTGGGCATGGATATGAGGCGTATGTTCAAGTTGATTTTGAACAAGCTAGAGCCAAGGCACACAAATAAGGCACTATTGCCAGTAGTAGATGACGCCTCCAAAACCAAGAGCTTTTTGACTCTTTTCCAGATAAACCCATTAACCCATTGAGTTCTATGGAAAATGTGATGGAGATGGATGGGTTGTACAACAGAAATGGCTGATACAACCGTTTGGAATGCCTGAAGGGCACAGATTTTTCTAGGTGGTTATTGAAGGTGGAACAATACTTTGAAATTGAAAAAGTGGTTGAAGATGCAAATGTTAGAATGGTTTTGATGCAATTGGAGAGCCGAGTCTTATTATGGCATCAATACTACTCTCAATCAATCGGGGTTTATTGACCTTACTTTGGGGATCTTAGGACATGAAGAGACAGTTCGCAAATATTGAGTTCGTTGACCCCTTGTTCTAGTTAGTCTCACTCAAACAAATGGGATCTGTCCACAAAGGAATAAAGAATCTAGGCGTCGCATGAATGACTAAGCCAAAGAGGAGTGAACAAGTGGAGATGGTGGATTCCAATAGGAAGGCTAGCTCATTTGCAGCGAGGCAAACTTTTGATTCAACTTCTAGCTTTGGGGAATCATATGCTTGGTTCCCCATAACCATTTAAGCACCATCAAGGAGTTTCAACTTCTCATCAAATGTCATCTGTGCTTTAAATTGCTCCACAACACTACTGTTGTTAAACATGTCAAGCAGACTTACTGGTGCAAACGATTTGTTTGTGGTAATCTCCTTGACTTAACAGAATTAGAATAGTTCACATTCCAGGGCCATAAGCGTTATGGGCATTGAAGTACCTTTACATAATTGTACCACCTCTCTTGATCTATGAGCATAAACCATTGTCTTCCCATTCCAATCCACACCAGCACCTTGACTGATGGAATCAACACCATTGATGAAGATAGAATCTGTAAGAGTACCAGGTGATGCATCATGAATTCTGGTTTTCTTGGTGATCTTACACCAACCAGCACTCGCAACTCATTTCACAAGACTAGTGCCAACATTATGGACTTTATCCTTGAACAACGCTCTATGCAACTGTTACACCCTTTTTAGTCACTTTTGAGCACCACAGCCTTGTTTAGGAACCACATTTCTATCCTCCTTCCTCAGTATCAAAAATCTAAACGCACAAGGGTCACTAACCGTGACAAATTTATTTGCAATCACTTCGACTGTTGAATAGATCCCTTCAAATTTCTCAGAAACACATTGGGTTGTTGGAGAAATGGTGGATACAAGCTGATGAAGAATATGCTGATGATTATGGAATTCAAGAATTTGTATTTTTTTGTCCATGACGCTAAAAAGCAGGGAGGAAATGTGAAGCTTCGAAAATAGCAAGGACCCTATTGACTGGGGACTTAAGGGTTGAAGTAATGTAATGGCTTATTTTGGTTTCTAATGTTTCTTCTTCTTCTTTCTCATCTTCAACGGAATTGAACCTAGCTTCTCGAATGTTATAGCAACCTTAAAATCCTCTGATATTTCATCAACTCTTAGCCTCATTTGTTCAAATATTTTGGTTATTCGACTACAGAAATACTCCAGATCAGCTCATATTTTCTAATGCAACTGTTCATCAATGCCTTGAGCAACTCCATTTGACAATGATATCATTGTACCATCTGCCAAGACCGAGAATCTTCAGCTTTGATACCAAATGATACAAGCTGAACTAAGGCTGAGAGGAGAATGTAGAAAATGGTGTGCTCTGCTCTTGGAAATCCAGAAATCCAAAAAATGCGGAGTAGAGAAGGTAGGGTAGTACGAGGAATAGAGAGTGAGGGACAAGTTGTTAGAGGAGAGAGATTTTTTAATTTGTTGTCTATTCTTTCTGTCCCATTCCATTACATTTCTGTGCTATTTAACTAATTTTATCCGAGCTGATGTAAGCAAGCATTGCACATTTTTTCTTCCTTCTTTAACTATTACATTAATATTGAATTAACTAACATTTAAACTTTATTTAAACTGACTGCTATCTAGCTCTCAATGCTTGTTGGACTTGTAACAGGTTGTTACTTCTTGTGTGTTAATCTGATCATCTTTTCATTTGATTGCCTGCCAATGATTTGTTCCATCAATCATCTATTGTCTTCTGCATTTCTACGCTTCTCTAGCGTAACATTATCTGGTATATGAAAAAAAAAAAGGTGCTACTATGTTGATATATTTTGCTACATTTCCCTTTTAAAGGAATAAGCCAATAGCTTGTTTACAGGTATTGTTTTTGCAAACCTTAAGTTCTGTTTTATGTTGAATTATTAAATATGTGATATTAATATGTAGTCTTCTTAATACTTGCTTTTATTTTGGAATAGATTCAATGCCTTGCCCTATTCTAGGTTGAGTCATTGGGGAGGTTTACTTTTCTGATTGAAGAACATGACTCAGACTGATGGAGTTAGGCTGGTAGGATGGTAGTCTTTAGCTAGGGAACAGTTTTTTTATATTGCAGCTACATTTAAGGATACATTAAGTATGAGGCTTAGTTAGAATTCAAGCTAAAATATTGAGTCAATTTATTATCTCGATGTTGACTTAATTTTAAATGAAGCTGAGATGTTAAAGGATGTGTTAAGGTGATTTTATAAGTTCTCTACTATTCTGTTGTATTTTGTTTTTTGGCTTTAATGTTTGGTTCTTGGCTTTTCTTGATTTCATTCTCTTGCATCAATGATGTATTTGCTCTCACTCTTGCGGAAGTTGAGAACATGAGAGATATAATGCAATGATTTTGTGGCTTATTGCAGTAAGCATTTAATATTCGAAGAATCACAATTTTCAGCTTATAAGTTTCATTGTTTGTTAATATTTTGAAAGAAAAAAAGTTATACTGTGTTCAGTTTTGGTTTGCATTTTCTCTCCCAGATTCTTTATTTTAGTTGTTTCTCTTTTAATTTTTTGTTTTGCTGTTTGGTTCGTTTGCAGTGATTACATGCTTTCCATTTTTTAATGGTTTGATTTTAGGTATGTTTTGTTATTGTGGGGTCTCCTTCTATTGGCATTTCGCAGCATGATTTGTTTGTTTGGGTCTATTTTATTTTTGCTTATTTCTTGCTTTTGTGAGGTGATGTCGATGTCCATATCACACACACATATATGAAGACATTTAAAATTAACAACCTTTTATTAATCACTTATTTGAAATTAACTATCTATTATTTTTTCACATTTTAAATAGATTGTTTTTCTTACAATCAATTTGTAATAGTGTAAATATCTTCTTAAAAAAATTTAAATTTATTTTTAATCGATTTTCAATTTTAATTTTATGATTTTTTTAATTTCGGATTTTATTAAAGAGGTTTAAACTTCATTAGAGTTTAAAAAATCCTTATGGGATATAGAGAGTTCTAGTTCTATTTTCAGCTACATGTGCGGTACTGCAGAACAACGGGGGCCTGGGCTTGAGCGCGGTTTAGTAATTTCATTTGGTTTTTTGAATTTTAATAGTCAAATAGTTTGGATCAAGTAAACTTGAAAACCAAAATCTACCTGTGTTTGAAAGAATTCTCCCTTTTCTCAAGATTACAAGCTGCCTACATCTCATTCACTTTTTTTTTGTCATTTTGAAGGAGACAGAGAACTAAGCCGACGTCTGTCCCAGCTCACCTAGTAGTTAGGTTAACATTTGATAATTCAACATTGAAACTTCAAGGACAAAAGTTTTATTTTTTATACTTAAAAACGAAAAATAATGGCCCAAAAAAAAAAAGACCCTAAGAACAACTATAATTTAGCCAAACTCAAAGACAAATTTTAGAGGTAGAGGTATAAATCTTGCATAAATTAAAATGAAAATTTTTTATGCTACTTAATATGATATACAACCAAAAAAATTGATACAAGGGTGTTTATATTTCAGAGTTGATTAAATTAATTAATTAAATTGATTTGGTTCAATTTATCAATCAGTTATTGAAAAAGATTTTGAAAAAGTTTTAATTTTATTTAATTCAATATTCATATGGATTTACCAAAAGTTTTAATTAAAATATAAAAATTCAAGATAAAATTAAAAATGTATGAAACCAAAAGATATGCTTCATGTCTAGAATTTAATTAATGTTTTAAGTTTAATATTATTAGAATTTTTAACTTAATGCTTTGATAGTTAAATATTTTGTTAAATGGTTTTATTTAATTCGATTTAAACACGAAAAATTAAAAATTAAAAAAAATTCAACTTATATGTATTTTAATGAAATAATATAATTCGATTAATTAAGATTTAGATAATTTATTTTTTTAAATTAATCAAATCAATCAAATGAATATCCCTTATCATGCATGTTTAGAAGAAAAACAAAGTAAAAAGATACTTTTAAAGTATTGCAATTTGACACCTAAAACTTTAGGCATCAATGATTTTTAGGGTCTAGTTGTGTTACTCGTTTACTTCAACCACTATTGTCAAGTCCAATTTCAAAACACAAATCCTGTCTTTAAAAGATTGATTGGCTTTAAAATTTTATTTATTTTATTATGTTAGTTAATTTAAAATAAAGGATATCAATATGTTAAATAAATAAATGTAAGAAATAAAAATAATGGGAATTTTTTTAATCCTCCATTGTTGAATTCGTTTCTGATTTTGATTAAAAAAATAAATAAATTGAGACATTATTTGATTGTAAGTTATTTTAATAAAATTACTACAGATTAATTTGCTTATTGTGCGCACTTGTGTGTATATACATAAGCTTATAAATGTGTATTTTATTAAATTAATTTATAAAAACTTAATAATCAAATATATCTTCAATTGTATTTAAGCTGAAATTTAAGTTTTCTTAATTAAATTAAATATTAGATATATGTATTTTCTTCTGGACATTCAAACAATCATCATAAAAATATGATGCACTAATGCTTTTCAATGTTTTATTAAAATGCACGAATTTTTACATAATGTTGCAAGTCAGGTGAAATTGCATATATTGGACCACTTAACTAAAATACAGACATCCAAAATGAATGGATATAAATCCTCAACTTTTAATTTTATTATAAAAGCTCATAAACTTTTATTTTATTATAAATAAAACTTCAACTTTTCAAAATAATACAATTAAATAAAATAAATAAAAAATTAACGTCTCATAAGCTCTCAACTTTTTTATTTTACTATAAAAATTTATAATTAATTTGGACTTAATTGCATTATTCAAAAAAAAAAGAGTTTATACAACAAAATTAAAATTTAAGGACTTCCATTTTATACAAAAAGTTTAAGATATATTTGATTATAAAGCCATTTATGAAACATAAATATCAAATAAGCTTCTATCTTTGCTAACAACTAAAATCTAATTCATTTTTTTTTACTTAAAATTAAGATTATAACATTCGATTATATAATTGTACGTATAAATTTATTGATGAATATAATTCTCTTTTTTTTTCTTTTTACAGAAAAAAGTCACTTTTTTTTTTCCGATTAAGACCATTAGTTTGAAAAATAATGAATACAAATACTAAGATTTCAATTTCACATTTACAAAACACTTGCAACTTGGAAATTAAAATAGACACAATAATTTAGACCCCATGGGTAATGTCAATAAAATAATCTCTCTTCACAAGCAAGTTAGAATCGTGACATATGTCCTATAAAAATATTAAAAAATAAAAAACAAATAAAATAAGATATGTGTTATGATTCTAACTCCGCTTATAAATTAAAAAAACTCCATTGGTGATATATAAAATATATATATACACACACACATATAAAGAAGAATCTGATTACACCAATACACCATTTTTATAAATTAATATAATATTATTGTTTTTATAAACCAATAGTTAGATTTAACAACTTACTCTTATTTATCATACATGTAAAGTTTCAAGTTGATTAGATATTCCTATTATTTTGATCGAAAATAACATATTTTTTAATATATATATGTATATTAACGGTTGAATTTTTATTATTATCAAGCTAACAATTAAACATTTTTTATTAACTTGAAATTTTTTATGCATAATCTACTTGAATAAAGTATAATACTCAACAATCAAATTAAAAACTATACACAATTTGTACAAAAAGATAAGAAATGGTGTAAAATAAAATTATTTTACACTACTGTTATATTATATATATATATATATATATATATATATATATATATCAAGAAAAAAAAAGTACGATTTTAACAATTCATTAATAAATCTTACTTATGTGAATAATGATATATTTTCAAAAAAAAAGCATTGACATATATAAATATATATAGCCATATTAGAGATAAATAATAAACAAAATTCAGCAAATTCCGGATTAAAAATGAGATAAAATTATGAAGGTTTGTCAAAAGAAAAGAGTTTAACATAGCATATTTAGTGGTGCATTTGGAAAGAGGCAGGCAGATTTATAAACCTGATTATCCTATTCCTGATAAGTAAAATGTTCCTTTCAACTCATGTCTCTCCTAATGCTTCACCTTTGACCCACGCTGTCTTCCCTACATTATTATTAAATTCGAGGCTGAGCTACTATGATTACATACATATATTATAAAATCTAAATGAAATCAAGGAAAGGGAAAATATAAAATAAAGTTGCAATCCTGACCTTTTCATTGTTAAACATGTCCTCTGCAATAGCTTCCATCTTCTTTCTCTTTTTCTCCTCCTTAATAGACTCAGCCATTTCCCCACTCCCAAACTCAGTATCTCTAGGATCCACAAAAAGGGAACACAACCACCGTGCACATACACACACATACAACACCAAAACAAACACGTTACAGGAATATCCACACAATTATACATAATGTACCATTCAAATAGAGCTCTGAAATCCAATCTTACTTGTATGGATGCTTCGAAAATGGAACAAGATTATTGAAGCTATTTCCTGACTGAATGCTTGCCTATATAGATTCCACAAAAAACCTCAAATTTCCATGGTCAGATCCAAAAGTAAAATAGTAGCCAACATAAAATCATGATGACATAATGCAAAAATAAAACCTAATGCATGCATGAAGGTTGTTACCTTGCGAAAGCGCTTGTAGTTTGTAGCTCCATTCTCTGTTATAAAGCTACTGCTAGAAATTATATTTACATCTCTAACTATTAAAATTTGGCTATAAACAATATCAGAACCTCCATATTCAGTCTCGTCAGCCTTATTTCTTATTGATGTCAAACAACAATTATCATCTTTGAAGGTTACTTGGCCATCCTGCAATCTATTAGCATCACCATGTGTGGATACTTCTGCTTTGCTCACATACTTAGGGTCTTCCATGGTTATTTCTTCTCTGTTTACATACGTCTGGGCTCCTTCCTTGTGTGTAGCAGCATTTGCATTAACTGGTGTAGCTGTTTCATTCTCCTCATCGGAATCTGCTACCACTGTTTCGTCTGTGGAGCAAGAAGAAGAAACAAGTACTGCAAAGAGAGATAACTCATTAACCTAAATCTTAGCATCCATAATTATAAGTAAATGCTACTTCCAGCAAACAGAAAAAAAAAAAATAGTAGAGGAATGAGATCGAAAAAGAAATTAAAACAAAAACTCCATTGAGTCCAATCAAAATTTTGGGAATGAAACTAAGAATATGCAAAAACAATTGTTGATAATGAAACTGCAAAACTGATAAAAGAAAAACTACAGAGCAGACAGTGGCACAGAATATTTGAATATTCAAAATTTTGGGAATGAAACTAAGAATATGCAAAAACAATTGTTGATAATGAAACTGCAAAACTGATAAAAGAAAAACTACAGAGCAGACAGTGGCACAGAATATGAAGCATCGCTTACAAATTTTTACTGCTAAAGAACCTTAATTTGGGCAGGAAAAAACAGTTTACCCTAAAGCAAAAATATTAAATGTAAGGACCCGAGTAGCACGTTGCTCCCCATTGGGATTCAAGAGGTGGCTCCCTCGGTGACCTTTTAGTGTGAGACTGGCGGTCGCCCAAACACTCACTCAACGTATTGTCCGCTTTGGACGATCGCCACTCTCACGGCTTTAACTCAAGGCGCCCGAAGTACCTTACGGGACATTCATCACCTTGAGTGCATTTCAGTTGGAACCCAAGACCTCATAAGTACAAGGGTTCTACAAACATCATACCATTTGGACAACTTGTCCAAATGGTATAATGAGTGTAAGAGTCAAGTACTTAACGGTCCTGTGTTTGAACCTCAGAAAACGCGCTCAAGGTGATGAATGTCCCGTAAGGAAATTCGGCTGTGTTCGAACCTCAGAAAACGCGCTCAAGGTGATGAATGTCCCGTAAGGAACTTCGGGCGCCTTGAGGTAAAGCCGTGAAGGTGGCGATCGCCCAAAGTGGACAATACGTAGTGAGTGTGGGCGATCGCCAACCTCACACTGTAAGGTCACCGAGGGGGCCACCTCTTGAATCCCAGTGGGGAGCAACGTGCCACTTGGGTCCTTACATTAAAATAACCCAAAATCTTATGTATGTTAATCCAAATCCATATCTAAACACTCCATTCCATCCTCCAAACAATACTATTGTTACTGGGATTTTAAATGTATTACTTCTGCTAATATTTATCTTCAATATTGATTTGAAATTTTGCCTATCCAAATATATCATAGTCTATTTTAAACTGAACTATAGCGAAATTGCCGATTCCATAACCGAAGAAAATAATTTGCAATTAAGTACTCTAACTCTCATTCTATTAAAGCAAATTGCAAATATTGCTAACTAACTCCGTTAGTCAAATGAGTGATATATACAAAAACACTACCTGCCCAAGCCCGAAGGACCGTCAAATATTTGGTCGAACTTGGACAAAAATATCTAATGCAATTACCGGGTTTGGGCAAAATTTTTAGGCCCGTTTAAAAATTGAATCGGGCCCGAGCTAGACCTTTCAAAGCTTGGTGATGGAGAATGGGAGCAACAAAATATTTTAGTTTTAGTCTTTTAATTGTTTTAGAGTTTTAGACTGAAAAATATTGTGTTTAATTTTATTAATAAGATTTAGGATTTTATTTGTGTCTTTTATTGTTTTATTTTTATTATAACATTAGGGCATTTGAATTTTAATAGAGAATTTGTATCTTATTAGGATTGGGCTTGCTTGCCTATAAATAGGCTTTGTACTCTCTTTAAAAGATAGAGAATAATAATATCAGAATTTTCAGCAAAGTTTTGCTCTTTGGTTGTATGACTCAACCATTCTTAGGTGTGACTCCTAAGAAACCCTAGGTGAGACTCCTAGGCTTTTATTCTTTACTGTTTTAGCAGCATAATTAGCCCCAAATCACACCCTAAACCCTAATCCAAACCTAACTCAGATCTGTCCTACATCAATTGGCGCTGTCTGTGAAAAACGAAAGAAGGGAACTACTTGACAGATCTGTGTTTGCAAAACAGATTTGCTTCTACGATGGTGACCAATGCTGAACTAATTAGAGCTATTGGGAAACTACGACAAGTACAGGAGCGTACCCAGAAAGATATAAATGAACGCCTCACTACCTTGGAAACCACGGTTAGAGCACTAGTAGCTTCTATGGCACCACTAGTAGCTTCTATGGAACGGATGGAAGCACATCTAATTTAAGCACCTCAAGGCATTGTTCAAGCCCAAACGGTTACTCAACTACTTGTAGTTCAACCACCTTTAGTTGGAGAATGCGTCAAGCCCCATGATTATGCTATAGATTTTACTAAGAAGATGAAGGTAGACGTGGCAAAAGAAGTTCAAAAGAAGATCAAGGTAGACGTGGCAAAAGAAGGTCAAAAGTCAGCAACTATCCCTACCTCAAAAGTACCTCTTGAAGTAAGCAAATTGCTATCTGATTTTTTCTCATGTTGTGCCAAAAGAACTACCCAATATTCAGCACGCAATTAATCTTGTTCCAGGATTCCAATTACCTAACCTTCCAGCCTATGAGTTTAAAAGACAAATAGATGAGCTGTTGCCAAAGGCATTCATTCATGAGAGTTTGAGTCCATGTGCTGCCCCGATCTTTTTAACACCTAATTCTTGGAGAATGTGTGTTGATAGTCATAAGTTTCTTATTTCTAGGCCTGATGATATGTTAGATCTAATGGTTGGTTTTACTATCTTTTCCAAGAAGAGTGGTTATCAAGTGTTTCTTGTGAAATGGAAAGGACACCCATAATCAGATTGCACTTGGATTATAGAGCAAGAGCTGCAACTGTCAAGAATATTATTGGAAAGTCAACTGCTGTTTTAATTAATTTGTTATTTTAGGAAATTAGTATATATGTGTATCCCTAGCATTAAGGTTAGAGAATCACTCGATTATAGATTCTATTAATTAGAATAATATCTAGGATTATGAGTGATATACTTTCCTATTTAGTTAGAAGTTCTTTGTATATAAATAGGGTACCTATGTACAGTTTTATCTTAAGTCTTTTCAATACAATACTTTGATTTCCTACATGGTATCAGAGCTTTAGGTTTTTTTTTTTTCTTAGAAATCAGTTACTTTTTCAGCCTTCATTACTGATTTTCTGCAGTTTCTTTTTCAGCCTTCATTGCTGATTTTCTGCAGTTTCTTCTTCAGCCTTCATTGCTGATTTTTTTGCCTTAGGCCTTCATAGCCATTTTCTCATCCAGCCTTCATCACGAAAATTTGTTTTTGTTCATCTCTATAAGCTCGGTTCTGGTTCTATTGTTCCAGCCTTCATCACTCTTTGCTTTGTTTTCTAAAGACAAAACAGAGTATTTCATGTGTTCTTTTTTATCAGCCTTCATAGCTGAATTTTTCCTCTGTTCTTCATCATTGGTGGTTTCTCTTTGTTGCTTGGCCTTCATTGCCGATTTATCCCTGATTCTCACCTATCCTTCAGCAAGTTTTGATTTGTGAAAGATGTCAAAAGTTGCAGAAACAACCACTGCAGCACCAAAGGAGTTGGGCAGTCTCAACAAAGAAGAGATTGAAAAGCTGAGAAATCTCCTAAGTATCCTCGAAAAACCTTCAGGTACCTATTCATTGATACATTCAGGTAAACTTCCAACCTCTCACGGTTTAAATGCCTCAGATAGAACCTTTAAACATTTGTGGATTATTGATTCAGGAACCACAGATCATATGACTCATTCCTTTCAAAACTTTAGTTCATATTCACCTTGTTCTAGTAGTAGGAAAATTGCTACTGCCGATGGCTCCTTGGCCACGATAGCTGGGGTAGGAGAAATAAAAATCAGTCCTAACCTTACTTTGAAAAATGTCCTACATGTTCCCAAATTGTCCACCAATCTTTTATCAATATCCAAGCTTTCTCATGACATGAATTGCAAAGTAACTTTTTTTCCATCTTATTGTCTATTTCAAGACCAGGGCTCGGGAATGATGATTGGACGTGCTAAGGAGAAGGACGGATTATACTATCTTGAGGAATTAGAGAAATCGAAAGTTGGTAAGTGGAACCAGCCCCTAACCTACCTTTTTGGACAAAACCTCACCAATAAAGACACAATTTGGCTTCACCATTTTAGGCTCGGACATCCTTCTTTTTCAACCCTTGAAATTATGTTCCCTTCTTTGTTCAAAGGACTAGTTGATAAGCAGTTTCATTGTGATGCATGTGAACTTGCAAAACACAGACGTGCTACCTTTCCCACCAATAACAAAAGAAGCCTTTTTCCTTTTGAGTTGATTCATAGTGATATATGGGGTCCAACTACAATTCCAAATATTTCTGGGGCACGTTGGTTTGTTTCATTTATTGATGATTGTACAAGAGTTACCTGGATATTTCTGCTTAAATCAAAATCTGATGTGAGTGATATCCTCCCAAACTTCTTTTCCATGATAAAAAACCAATTTGGGGTCCAAATCAAAAGGTTTAGGTCAGATAATGCAAAAGATTATTTCAACCAAACACTTTTCCCATATTTTCAACAAAAAGGTATTATTCATGAGTCATCCTGTGTCTCTACTCCACAACAAAATGGAGTTGCAGAAAGGAAAAATGGCCATCTCCTAAACACTACCCGAGCATTATTATTTCAGAAAAATGTGCCAAAATACCTTTGGGGGGAAGCAGTTCTTACAGCCACACATGTCATAAACAGGTTACCATCCCGAGTGTTAAACCTCAAGAGTCCCATGGAGGTATTGTCTCACTTTTATCCAAGTCTCCGTACAACAAACCATCTTGTTCCTAGAGTATTTGGGTGTGTCTCATTTGTTCATGTCCATAGCCAAAATAGAGGAAAGTTAGACCCTAGAGCTATCAAGTGTGTCTTTGTGGGATACTCTTCAACACAGAAAGGATACAAGTGCTATCACCCACCTACTAAAAAACTCCTAATCTCAGCAGATGTTACCTTCATTGAAACAGAACCATATTTCACTCAGCCCTATCTTCAGAGGGAGACAACATTTGTGGAAGATAAGGATCAAGACTTCTTTCTCCTTGACTTGCCGTCATCATCTTCTAAATTCCAACCCGAGACCAAGACCTCCGCTGAAGTTACAATTAAGCAACCTGAGCCTCCTCCTTCACAAACCCAAAATGAGCCCTCCTTACAACCTAGTTCACAAGCAGATGGGGGAAAGGCCACTACTAACAATCGGTTCTCACAGGTTTACTCAAGAAGGAAAAGTCTAGCTCCTGAACCAAGGCCGGACCAATCATCAGACTCAAATCCTGGAAATGAGGTAATATCTTCTAGCTCTACTCCTCAAAGTGATTCCTTATCTAACATTGATTTACCTATAGCCCTTAGGAAAGGAACTAGAGAGTGCACAAAACATCCATTATACCCAATATCCCATTTTGTGTCCTTTGAAAAATGCTCTGCATCTCACCGAAGTTTCCTTACAAACATAAACACAATATCCATTCCCAAAACATTATCAGAGGCTTTAAATTGTGAAAATTGGAAGAATCCTATGAATGGTTGAAATGCAGGCCCTGGAGAAGAACAATACTTGGGAGATTGTGGAGCTACCAAGAGGAAAGAAAGCAGTGGGATGTAAGTGGGTCTTTACAGTTAAGTATAAAGCAGATGGAACACTTGAGAGGTACAAAGCTAGGTTGGTGGCTAAAGGATACACACAGACATATGGGATAGATTACCAAGAAACCTTTGCTCCGGTTGCCAAGATGAATACGGTGCGAATTCTTTTGTCTCTAGCAGTTAACTTTGATTGGCCTTTACAACAATTTGATGTAAAAAATGCATTTTTGCATGGAGATCTTGAAGAGGAAATCTACATGGAAATACCCCATGGATTCAATAGAAACATGGCTGCAAATAAGGTTTGCAAGCTCAAGAAGGCACTATATGGCCTAAAACAGTCACCAAGAGCTTGGTTTGGGAGATTTGCCAAGGTAATGCATTCCATCGGGTACAAGCAGAGCCAAGGGGATCACACCCTATTCATAAAACACTCAGGTTCAGAGGGAGTTACTGCTCTCATTGTCTATGTTGATGATATCATAGTGACGGGAAATAATGAAAAGGATAGGCAGAACTTGGGAAGATGTTTGGCAAAGGAGTTCGAGATTAAGGAACTAGGAAACTTGAAATATTTTCTGGGCATTGAAGTGGCAAGGTCGAAACAAGGGATCTTTATATCCCAACAAAAGTATGTCCTTGATCTCTTGAAAGACACGGGAAAGTTGGCGTGCAAACCATCCAGCACACCAATTGATCCTAATCATAAACTTGGGGAAGTAGAGGGAGACAATGCTGCAGACAAAGAATCATATCAGAGACTGGTTGGTAGACTAATCTACCTATCCCACACACGGCCTGATATTGCCTATGCAGTTAGTGTGGTGAGCCAATTTATGCACAACCCTAAGGAACTCCATTTGCATGCAGTTCATAGAATATTGCACTATCTCAAGGGAACTCCAGGAAAGGGAATTTTGTTCAAAAAAGGTGATAAGCTCACTTTGGAGGCCTACACCGACGCTGACTACGCAAGCTCAGTGGTTGATAGAAGATCCACCACGGGTTACTGCACCTTTTTGGGAGGAAACTTAGTTACTTGGAGGAGCAAAAAGCAGAATGTTGTGGCAAGATCAAGTGCAGAATCAGAATTTCGGGCAATGGCACAAGGTGTATGTGAGCTACTATGGTTGAAGATCATTTTGGAAGATCTAAGACTCAAGTGGGATGGCCCTATGAAGCTCTACTGTGATAACAAATCTGCAATTAGCATCGCACACAATCCTGTGCAGCATGACAGGACAAAACATATTGAAGTTGACAGACATTTCATTAAGGAGAAGCTTGACAGTGGTCTCATTTGCACACCCTATGTACCAAGCGAATCACAGCTAGCAGATGTTCTAACCAAGGGACTTAACAATCTACTCTTCCACAAGATTGTAACCAAGCTGGGAATGGACAATGTTTATTCACCAGCTTGAGAGGGAGTGTCAAGAATATTATTGGAAAGTCAACTACTGTTTTAATTAATTTGTTATTTTAGGAAATTAGTATATATGTGTATCCTTAGCATTAAGGTTAGAGAATCACTCGATTATAGATTCTATTAATTAGAATAATATCTAGGATTATGAGTGATATACTTTCCTATTTAGTTAGAAGTTCTTTGTATATAAATAGGGTACCTATGTACAGTTTTATCTTAAGTCTTTTCAATACAATACTTTGATTTCCTACAGCAACGCCTCAATCTTACCCCTTAAACTCGCTGGAGTCGAGTTTTTCCCAGCGGGGGAGAATGATGGAGAATGGGAGCAACAAAATATTTTAGTTTTAGTCTTTTAATTGTTTTAGAGTTTGACTGAAAAATATTGTGTTTAATTTTATTAATAGGATTTAGGATTTTATTTTAGTCTTTTATTATTTTATTTTTATTATAAGATTAGGGTATTCGAATTTTAATAGAGAATTTGTATCTTATTAGGATTAGGCTTGCTTGCCTATAAATAGGCTTTGTACTATCTTTAAAAGATAGAGAATAATAATATCAGAATTTTCAGTAAAGTTTTGCTCTTTGGTTGTGTGACTCAACCATTCTTAGGTGTGACTCCTAAGAAACCCTAGGTGAGACTCCTAGGCTTTTATTCTTTACTGTTTTAGCAGCATAATTAGCCCTTAATCACACCCTAAACCCTAATCCAAAACTAACTCAGATCTGTCCTACATCACTTGGGCCCAGCCCAGCACAGCCTGAATACAAATATTAATTAAATCTTTTTTATATAATTACTAAGTAGAATATAATTATATGTATATAAAATATTATTGATTAATAAACATAATTATAAATATTTAATATAAAAATTGACATACAAATTTTGATAAATTAGATTAAATTTTAAAGAGAATAAAATAATAAAAAACAAATAAATAAAAAAATTAAAATATAAAAAATAAATAAAATTACATTCGGGCTAAGCCAAGCTTGGCTTGGGCTTGTAGTATAAAAATGAAAATGGGCCTATACTAAAAGTCCGGCCCAAATTTTCGGACCGAGCCGAGCTTGGGCATACACATAAGTCATTCTTATATGTCCAAACCCAGCTCGGCCCATGATCAGGTTTAAGGAAGATGTCACACTTCTAAAAAGGCTTGTCATTTTTTCCTTTTAATTTTTTTCTGAATTGCTAAAAATTTTGAATTAAAAGAAAATGCTTAAGAAACATAAAAATTTGAAATAGAGGGAATTTTTTTTTTTGGGGGGGGGGGGGGGGGGGGGGGGGGGGGGGGGGGGGGGGGGGGGGGGGGGGGGGGGGGGGGGGGGGGGGGGGGGGGGGGGGGGGGGGGGGGGGGGGGGGGGGGGGGGAGCAGAATTTATCATTTAGGAAGGCAAACAAAAGAAACATTTAGGAAGAAAAAAATTCAGATGTGCACTTGTCTGGTGTATAACATGGATATTTACCTGATGATGATATCAATATAGACTGATCCAAATTTCCAGATAAAACAGCGCGAATTAATGCCATCTCATTCACTTTATACAATAAACCAAGTTTATTTAAGTGATCAAACTTGTCTACTGATCTTCCAGGGATGACATATGTAAGACAAATATCTTCTCCACACTCAGATGCCTAGAAGAAAAATATTCATTAGAAAGCCCACATTCAAATAACAAATTTGCAGGGTTATCACTTTAATCTGAACCAATAAATCAACAGTAAAATGCTGAATTAGTAATTAATTATTGGGTTTTTTAAAGATATATCTATTGGAAGAATTAAATTAGCATTTATCAAATAAGCCCAAGAACTTGCCTTCCTATTTTAAACTTAGCTTCCCCATAACATAGGAGACTTGCTACAGGTACTCATGTTAACCAACTTTCTTGCAAAATCACCTGAACACCACAAGGTCTACTTTGTCCTGTCCCCAAATTTTCACACTAATCATTTTACTGATTTCCGCAAGAGAGGTTTGACAGTTCAAAGCACTGTCTCATCAAAGACAATATCACACTAAATTACCTAAGCCATTCAACTTGTACCCTGCCTTTTAGGAAATTGACAAATAGACAGTAGGTTAAGGGGCATAGGGGATGAAATTGTAGTAGGAACAACTCATTTCCTCACATTCACAAGGCTTGCCATCATTTGTTATTAAGCACTGAAATTGGTTTGAGACCTAAAAAAAATACCTTTGGTAATCTGACATAAAATACCAAGATCATTCTTGCAACAGTCTTAATCCCATAAATAAAGAAACAAAACACGCTTTACCGAGGAATTGAGGAAATCAGGGGAGAAACAGAAGACTTAGAGAAAACCAACAAGAATCACAAGAGGGAGAAAATCTCAACAATCAATTCTCAAAAACTCAAAGATTCATCATCCAAAACTTAATCTAAACTATAATAAGATAGATATTTATATCTAAACCAAAACCCTACTAAAATGCAATACCAAATTTAACCCTAAACTATAAATTCATTAACCATTCTAATATATATATTGAAGATTTCAGTAGTGATGAAGATTTATTATTTTCATAAAACCCTTGCAAAATAAACACCAGACCCCATGGGGTTTTTATACCAGCTGTAAGGCATACCTCACACCTGTTTATTCAACTAAAAGAAAAAAAAGAACTGCTGAGATAATTTCCTTAAAAATAGGATATTATCTCCTTGCAGATCAGTAAACAAATCTCCTTTAAAATAGGAGATAAATCCAACCAAAATATAACCTACAACTAATTCTTGAGCATGATTATCCGTCCAACTCTTTCTACACTCCCCCTCAAGTTGGGTTTTGTATGTCAATCATACCCAGCTTGGATTTCAAGATTTCAAAACTGTTTTTGGACACTGCCTTGTTCAGAATGTCTACTGTTTGGTTACTGATAGGAACATAAGTCAGCTTCAATATACTTTCTTACACTTTCTCCTTAATGAAATGTCAATCAATCTCTACATGCTTGGTTCTGTCATGATGAACAGGATTCTTTGCAATCTCAATAGCAACCTTGTTATCACATAGTAATGTCATAAGACCATCGGTGGAAATTCCCAATTCTTTCAGCATTCTATTTCAAGTGCTGTAGAATTCTAAATACAGCTTCTAGATGTTTTTTATTGGCCTGTTCATGTATCTACTAACCATTCCAACAGCCAAGACAATGTCCGGTCTTGTATGAGAAAGATAAATCAGTTTGCCTACCAATCTCTGATATCTACTTTGTCGGTCAATGGCTCCTCTTCCTCCATCTGAAGTTTGCTGGTGGGATCTATAGGAGTGTCCACTGGTTTACAGCCAAGCATACCAGTTTCTCTCAATAGATCGAGAGTATACTTTCGCTGCATAACTGCAATACGTCTTTGTGATCAGGCTACCTCCATACCAAGACAGTATCTAAGCTGACCCAGATCCATAATCTCAAATTCTTGTGCTAAAACAAATTTCAGGTGCTTGATCTCCTCCAGATAATCACCTGTTAAAATTATGTCATCAACATACACTATCAGTATGTCCCTCTTTCCTTCAAAAGAATGCTTAATAAACATGGTATGATCAGTTTGACATTGAATAAAACCATATTTCTTAACCACCTGAGTCAACCTCTCAAACCAAGCACGAGGGGATTGCTTAAGACCACAAAGTGAGTTTCTGAGTTTGCACACTCTACCAAAGCTCTTTTGAGAGTCAAGTCCAGAGGTACTTCTGTGTACACTTCCTCCTCTAAGTCCCCATTCAAAATAGCATTTTTTACATCCAACTGTTGTAGAGGCCAACCCAGATTAGCAGGTAGAGACAATAAAACCCGTATGGAGTTAAGCTTTGCTACTAATGCGAATGTCTCCTCGTAATCAATACTGTAGGACTCTGTAAATCTTTTGGCAACAAGTCTAGCTTTGAAAAGATTCACACTCCCATCAGCATTATGTTTCACTGTAAATACCCATTTACATCCAACCATCTTCTTCCTTACAGGTCGCTCCATGTACTCCCATGTTTTGTTCTTCTCAATGGCATGTATTTCTTCCAAGACAGCCTTCTTCCACTCTGGTTGACTGAGAGCTTCCTGTACATTCTTGGGAATGTTTATGTCTGCCAACCCTTTAGCAAAGGCCCTATAACTAGGAGACAATCATTTATAAGACACAAAATTGCTGATCAGGTACTGAGTACATGATCTCTTCCCCTTCCTCAAAGCTATAGGCTGATCAAGAT
This sequence comes from Heritiera littoralis, assembly GCA_031772115.1. NCBI lineage: Eukaryota > Viridiplantae > Streptophyta > Magnoliopsida > Malvales > Malvaceae > Heritiera > Heritiera littoralis. The sequence continues at coordinate 310,548 of JAPDPK010000063.1, forward strand.
CCTCTAACAATTCAGGAGAGCTAGAATTTAAAGGAGCATTACCTGTGTGAATTGTGGCTGGTAAAGAAATTGGATCAGCCTCTTGACATTGCTTTGACAAAGTACAGTCCTCAGCCTGCTTTAGAGTTTTCTGTCTCCTAGAATAAACAAGTAAAACTTTTGTTTTCTCTAGAACAATTTCTGGATTGTTATGAGTAGGTTCCGACTCATAAAGTTGACTAGGAGTGGATTTTCGTGAGGGGCTAGGATACTGCAAAGGTAGAACAAGACTAGGACATGATCCGGGACTGGGTGTGCTCAGTAAACAACTAAGTGTGCTGGACTGATCAAGACAAGACCAAAAACGAGATTCTTCTTCATGGTTCTCCGCCTGAATATTGGTTTTGGGATAAAATGGCTGATCTTCGAAGAAAGTTACATCCATTGAAGTGAAAATTTTCTTGGTGAGAGGGGAATAACATTTGTAGCCACTATGATTTGATAAGCACCCCAGAAAAATACACTTGGTGGATTTAGGATCAAGTTTACTACGATTTTGCCAGGTAACATGAACGAAAGCCGTACACCCAAATACCTTAAGTGGAAGGTTAGACATGAACCGAATGTGGGGATAAGTATGGAGAAGAGATTGGCATGGAGTTTGAAAGTTTAGGATACGGGATGGCATATGATTGATGAGGTAGGTTGCTGTCAAGATTGCTTCCACCCAGAATTGTTTAGGAACATTAGTGGCCAACATAAGAGAGCAGATGATGTAGGACAGATTTGTGTTTTTTTTTAATGAATTAGGGGTTTAGGGTAAATTTTAGCCTAGGAGTCTCACCTAGGGTAATAAAGAAGAATAAAAACCTAGGAGCCTCACCTAGGGTTTCTTAGGAGTCGCACCTAAGAATGGTTGAGTCACACAACCAAAGAGCAAAAACTTTGTTGAAAAACTTTTCAATTATTTATTCACTGCTTTAGAAGAGAATACAAAGTCTATTTATAGGCAAGGAAGCAAGCCTAACCCTAATAGGATACAAACTCTTTATTAAAACTCTAATATCCTAATCCTATTAATAAAACACAACATTTTTCAGCCTAGAACTTTAAAGCAATTAAAAGTCTAAAATTAAATTCCTAACAGAAATACTGTCTTTAAAACATAAACTAAAATAATTTCTATTGTTGCCATTTTGCATCATTCTCCCCAGCTGGGAAAAACTTGACTCTGACGAGTTTAAGGATAAGATTGAGGCGTTGCAGCTTTTGCTCTGTATTCGAAGTGCAATCTGATCATGGGTGTCCTTTCCATTTCACAAGAAACTCTTGATAACCACTCTTCAAATCTATCTTGGAAAAGATAGTAAAACCAACCATTAGATCTAACATATCATCAGAACTAGAAATAAGGAACTTATGACTATCAACACACATTCTCCAAGAATTAGGTGTTAAGAAGATCCGGGCAGCACATGGACTCAAACTCTCATGAATGAATCCCTTGGACAACAGTTCATCTACTTGTCTTTTAAACTCATAGGCTGGCAGGTTAGCTAATTGGGATCCTGGAACATGATCAATTGCGGGTAGTTCTTTTGGCACAACATGAGAAAAATCAGACAGCAATTTGCTCACTTCAAGAGGTACTTCTGAGGTAGGGATAGTTGCTGACTTTTGAACTTCTTTTGCCACGTCTACCTTCATCTTCTCAGTAAAATCTGTAGCATAATCATGGGGCTTAACGCATTCTCCAACTAAAGGTGGTTGAACTACAGGTAGTTGAGTAACCGTTTGTGCTTGAACAATGCCCTGAGTTGCTTGAATTAGATGTGCTTCCATCCGTGCCATAGAAGCTACAAGAGCTGTAACAGTAGTTTCTAAGGTAGTGAGGCGTTCATTTATATGAACCACAACTTTCTCTTGTCGTAGTTTCCCAAAATCTCTAATTAGTTCAGCATTAGTCACCATCGTAGAAGCAAGCCTGTTTTGCAAACACAGATCTATCAAGTCGTTCCCTTCTTTCGTTTCCCACAGACGGTCCAATTGATGTAAGACAGATCTGTGTTTTTTTAATGAATTAGGGGTTTAGGGTAAATTTTAGCCTAGGAGTCTCACCTAGGGTAATAAAGAAGAATAGAAACCTAGGAGTCTCACCTAGGGTTTCTTAGGAGTCGCACCTAAGAATGGTTGAGTCACACAACCAAAGAGCAAAAACTTTTCAATTATTTATTCACTGCTTTAGAAGAGAATACAAAGTCTATTTATAGGCAAGGAAGCAAGCCTAACCCTAATAGGACACAAACTCTTTATTAAAACTCTAATATCCTAATCCTATTAATAAAACACAATATTTTTCAGCCTAGAACTCTAAAGCAATTAAAAGTCTAAAATTAAATTCCTAACAGAAATACTGAGTTTAAAACTTAAAACTAAAATAATTTCTATTGTTGCCATTTTGCATCAGCGGGCTACTTCTAAAAGATGCCTATTTTTCCTTTCAGCCACCTCATTTTGTTGTGGGTATCCACACATGAACTAAGATGAATGATTCCTTGGTCACAGAGGTAAGACCCGAGTTTGGAATGAAAATACTCCCTACCATTGTCGGTTTTGAGGACCTGAATTTTTGTTTGAAACAGGTTTCGGATCATTTCGTGAAATGTCAGAAAGATTTGTTCAACCTCTGATTTTTCTTTCATTAAAAATAGCCAGGTGATCCTAGTATGGTCATCAATAAAGTAACAAACCATCTAGAACCCGAAGTGTTGCTAATCCTACAAGGTCCCCACACATCACTATGAATCAAATAAAATGGAAGAGAAGGTTTGTGTGGTTGATAAGGATAAGAGCTTCGAATGTGTTTATATAACTGACACACTTCACACTGCAAATTATTGAATTTTTATGAAAGAATGATAGAAATAACCTTTTCAATTACAGAAAGTTTGGATGACCTAACCTATAGTGCCACAACATTATGGCACCATTATTATTTTGGCTAGAAACGGCACAAGAGATTCTTTGTGTTGTCTTTCTGGGACATAGACTCTTAGAAGGTAGATACAGCATTCATCTTAGCACTGCCAATCGTCTTCCCTGAGTTCAAAGCCTAAAATTCACACACATTTGCAGAGAAATAGTAATGCAGTTCAGATCTTTAGTAAGCTTGCTGATAGACAATAGGTTAAAGTTTAAGTTGGGTATAAAAAGAACTGAATTAAGTCTTATGTCTCTGATATCAAAACTAAACCTATACCAACCACAGTTGAAAAAGACCCATCTGCAATTCGAATCGTGGCACCATTGTCACAAGGTCTGTATTCGTTAAAAGCTGAGATGTCTCTAGTCATATGGTCAGAAGCCCCTGAATCAACAATCCATGATGTTGTATCATGTTTTTTAGCACTAAGTGCAGTGAAGGAATTACCTTGATGAGCCATGGTTGCAGTATTAGTCAAAGCTGGATTTTGTGCACGCTGCATTGTGGCCTGAAACATTTTCTGCAACATCTCCATTTGTTCCTTGTTAAAGGACTTGGTTTTGTAGAAGTTTGGGTTTTGGTTGTGGCCACATTACCTTTGCTATTGTTGCTGTCTTGTGTAGGACGAGCGAAGGACTTCCAATCAGCTGGTTTTCCATGTATTTTCCAGCAAGTTTCTTTTGTGTGACCGGTTCTCCTGCAGTGATCACACCATGGGCGATTGTTCCGTCTTTGAGAATTAGAGTTGTTTGGTTGTCCTCGGTTAGCATTAGAGTGAGGTCCTTGGACAGCCAATGTAGAACCTTCAATATTAGGCTGATTATTAGTGAAGCCTAGCATAACTTTTCTCCTACTTTCTTCACGTCGCACCTCAGAAAAAACTTCTTGAACACTAGGTAGCGGCTTTATGCTAAGAATTCTTCCACGAACTTCATCAAGGTCACTATTTGGACCCAGTAGGAATTTATAAATCCTTTCTTTTTCCTGAATTTGTTTGTATTGCTTGCCATCATTAGAGCAATTCCAAGTAACATCCTCTAGCATATCTAGTTGCTGCCAATTGGTGATAAGTTTGTTGAAGTAGTCAGTAACAGATAAATCTCCTTGCCTAAGATCATGTAAAATGCCCTTTATTTCAAAGATTGCAAAGATGTTGTCTTTGTTGGAATATGTTTCTCGGGCTGCATCCCAAATCTCCTTCGTAGTCTTGTAATACATAAAATTTTCAGTTGTTTCATTGGTCATTGAATTTAGAAGCCAAGACATTACCATATTGTTTTCCACCTTCCATGTACAGTAACCAGGACTTTTCTGCTCTGGTTGTACTACTGTTCCAATTAAATAGTCCTCCTTTCATTTCCCACAAACGAAGATCATTACCGAATGAGACCATTGGTTGAAGTTGTGACTCTTGAGCTTGTGTCCAGTGATGGGAAGGGTACTGCTTTCAAAAATCTGAGCTGAAGAAATGACATGAGTTAGATTGGAATCTAGGTTTGAGGTGCTGCTCTCAGCCTCACTTGCCATGGCAGCTCTTGGGTACTTTGTCATAGGGATATTCTTATTTTTTTTTTGGAATTTCAGAGAGGGTGAATGGTTCAGATCGAGCTGTGATACCATGAAGATTTTAATGGTGATGAAAAATTATTATATTCATAAAACCCTTACAAAATAAACACCAGACCCCATGAGGTTTCTATACCAGTTGTAAGGCATACCTCACACTTGTTTATTCAACTATTAAAAAAAGAAAGAACTGCAGAGATAATTTCCTTAAAAATAGGATATTATCTCCTTGCAGATCAGTAAACAAATCTCCTTTAAAATAAGAGATAAACCCAACCAAAATATAATCTACAACTAATTCTTGAGCATGATTATCTGTCCAGCTCTTTCTACATATATAAATATATATATATATATATATATATATATATATATATAATTGATAAATTTTAGGATGAAAGAACAGATGAGTTGAGTGAATGAAGGCTTGAATTTATTCTGTTAGGTACAAGGTATATATACAAGTGTTGGAGCTGATGATGAGCTGTAGCTATCATCTTTAAATGATTAAATCCTAATCTAAGATATCAACTAGCTTATCATCTTTAGAGGATTAATCCTAATCTAAGATTACAACTAAATCATCTAACTATTCTATGAGTACAACTAACTTATCTAATAAAAAAGAATTTTTTTTATTACGAGAGAAATATTAAATAACTGGGGATGGGGGTGCTTGGATTCGAACCTAAGACTTACAATATACCACAACTCATCCTTAGCCACTAGGCCAAGAGGTTGTTGGCAATAAAAAAGAATTTATGCAGCTAAGACTTGGTCTAGGTCATGGATGATGAGATGACTAAGTTATGGAATTCCACAGAAATTAAACCCATAAAATATAAAAGAAAGTCCTAAACAATTTACTTTCTCAACTAGCATGTCTCCATCCTCCATCAACACAGTTACAGCACACTCCTCCAAACACAAACAACTACTAGTCACTTAGAGCCACTATATACTATTTACACAAAAAACAATATTCTTTTAAGCTACTTGTGGTTCAACTGCAATATTACCACTATTATAAGAAGCCTTACAACAAAGTTACGTTTCTTGTTTAAATTCTCAGTGTTTTCAGACGACATTTTGTGTTAAATACATCATAAATGCGTGATCAAGCACTTGAACAATATTCAGTAAGAACTTATACATCATTATCATCAGAGCTTTTAACCCAATAGATTGAAGTAGACTAGTAAGAACTTATACAACAAATCAAAAAATTTCTAGCACAATAAAACAAGCCAGAAAGAATATGTTTGTCATTACAATGTTATTTTGTAACTTTTTCAGGCATGGTATATTCTGTAATGCAAAGACAGCTGATATTTTGTTGGAAATGAAAAAGAAAACAACGAGGAAGAAGCCATGAAGTATGACGGATACCTGGTTACTTGAACAAAAGTCTTCAACTGAGACAGTCCTTGAGCCACTCAATTCCAATAGCGACTGCAATCTATCCCCAAAATTGTACTGCATCAGACAATGAAGAATAAACACCTGTAGCACTTACTTCGATGTTCCCAGATACAAATTAAACTTAGGGACGCACATTACAGTGTAGAAACTTTTTCTTTCACTAATTATATTAATTGAAACAAATCAACAATAAAAGCTGGCAAATGAAAAAAAAGAACCCCTAGGGACTAGAGTTTCAAATGTTGAAAAAAAGGTGAAGTGCACCACATGATAACTTCATAAAACTCAAGAACTGGCGGACACAACTATATACACGAGTTTTAAACAATAAAACTATGCTTTAACTAAATCTTTAAGAACTGGCAAGTTAAACCATAAATAGAAAAAATTTTGTATTATCACGATTTATGAGCAAGAATACCACTTAAAAAGAACAAAAATTAATATTAGGTCCCCTCATAGTTTAACTTTAACATGTTCTTTTATGTCAATTCAGCAAAATTCTCTTATATTGCTGATACAAGGGCCATATATTTCATGTCCTCAAGTTTCCAACATGCCAATATAGCAACATGTCAAGAAAACCATATATAAGATGGAAATTGAGAAGATTAAATGTTTTTGCACATGCAACGCACCAACATCGATATGTGCATATGGGAATCTGTGAACATAAAGCAAAATTACAACAGCAAAAGATGCACAAGGCATCAACATTCTTTCCCAGCCCATTTACGGTGGATTCTAGATGAAAGAAAATAAAAATCTTGAGAGCAATTAAGAGTATGAAAATATCACCATGTACGTTGATTCTAACAGAAAAGTGTATCCTGCCAAACAATTTTCACGAGTTTTTGGGTCTGAAACTTCAATGGGGACTCCATCTACCGTAATCGTTGGAACGTGGCTACAGGAGAAAACATAAATCAGTACTTTTACTATGGAAAAACTTCATGTCTAAAATTAACCCACCAGATACAGCACTGAAATAATACTTACGAACAGCAGTCAGGAAACTCAGCACGGATGCTTTTGTCTGCTACAAACTAAATAAAGTATGCAGTCAGTACATTTATAGGGGAATAAGAATATGTAGACATTTTGACTTTGACCCGAAAATAAATCATAGTTGTATTGATTTGACACCAAAAATATTCTTGATTGTGCAAAGATAGCAATGCCACTTGTAACCAAAAAAAAAAAAAAAGCAAGGCCACTCCACAATCAATCTACTTGAATTAGTTATGGTATCATGTATAGATTACTCATTGTTGACAATAAATGACTGGCCGGGAAAATTACAATCTTAATTTAGCATCGTCTTGGCAGGTTATACACTCTCTTTTACTTAATTTCTAGCTTACAAAGGCATAAAATCATAATATTAATAGGATTTGAATAGGGTCAACTTTCCTATCTTTATTTTTGGTAGTTCGGTGATTTTATTGTCCTAGAACTATGGTATTTAATTTAGGAAAGTAGATGTCTATATATTGTAATCATTCTTCCAAAGTAAATAAGTGAGAATTCCTTCTAAACCCTCTTGTTTCAATTATCATTAATTTTATAGTTTCTTGAAAGTTTTAGCTCTATCATCATCATTATCATCATCATCATCATCATCATCATCATCAAAGCTTTTATCTCAATAGATTGGGGTAGGCTATGTGAACCAATATATGAACTCACATTAAATAATCAATATGAATTCTCCTCATCCACTCATTCCTATCCAAGACAATGTGTTCTTCCATCTTTACTACTACCATATCTTTCCGAATGATTTCCTTCAAAAATCTTTTTCAGTCTTCCTCTAGCCTTGACAATTTTTTCATCATTTATAGCCTCCACTCTCCTAAATGTAGCCTCTAAGGTCTACATCGTATATGTCCAAACCAACATAAACGACTTCACTCATCCTGTCCTCGAAAGGTATCACCCCAACCTTCTTACGAATGTCTTCATTTCTAATTCTATTATTTCTTGTATATCCGCACATCCATCACAACATTCACATTGCTGCTACACTTATATTTTGTATATGTGGTCTCTTAATTACCTAACATTCACTACTATAAGGCAATGTTGGTCTAACAACTATCTTGTAAAACTTGCCTGTCAACCATATAGGAATTCCTTCATCACAAAGCACACCTATAGCGCTTCTCCACTTGCTCCATCCAGCATAGATCCTATGAATCACATTGTCATCAACCTCTCCATCCATTTATATAATCGACCCTAGAGATTGAAAATGATCCTGCTTAGGTATCATCGCCCCATATAACATCACTATGTTTTGATCTTCCTATTTGTTTGAACTGAATTTACATTCTATATATTCAGTCTTCACTCTGCTTAGTCTAAACCCTCTTGATTCTAACATCTATCTCCACAGTTTCAACTTTGCATTGATCCCTACTCTAGTCTCAACACACAAAAAAATATCATCTATAAACATTATACACCAAGGCACTTTATCCTGTAAGGATTTTGTCAGTTCGTCCATTACTAAACGAACAAGAATGGATTTAGCGCCAACCCTTAATGTAAATCCCACCATGATAGGAAATTCACTTGTTTGCCCTCCACATGTTCTTATATGTCCTTGCATCTCCATACATATCCTTAATTAGTTTAATATATTTTACAAGAACTTTTTTCTTCATCAAGGACCACTATAGCACCTCCCTAGGCACTTTATTACATGCTTTCTCCAAGTCTATAAAGACCATATGAAGATCTTTACTTAGTACTTGAAAACGCTCCCCAAGTTGTCTTAAGCTAGTGTATTGCTTCCATAGTTGATCAACTAAGCATTAAATCAAACTGATTTTCCGATCTCTATACTCTTCTTTAATCTTTGTTCTATCACCCTCTCCCATAGTTTCATCATGTGACTCATCAGTTTAAAGACACTCTTCCTCGATTCCTCATGCATTTTGTTAGAGCGCCGAGTTTTAGCTCTATATAGAAACTAAATTTTCTAACTAGGTTTTGTAAAGCAAATCTAATAATAAACCCAGAGGATGATCTTCAGTTTCTACTCTACTTGTATTGGAACATATCTATTTGACACTAAAGCATGGCAAGATCGAAAGCTATTGATTGCCAGAAGATATTAGATTGCCCACTTCCATGGTGCTGCACTTAGATCAATTTGTGTCTCAAAACTTTGATCAAAATGATCAATCTAAAATGGTAAAATATTCTTTTTTGAGTCAAGTAGCATAAGAAGACCATCCTCAACTTGGTTACATGCACTTAGTACGAGACAATGTGTCTTACTTGCCACTCCAAATTCACACTCAGCTTCTTCGCACAAAGGCACTTAAATAATAAAGTTGTTGCAATGAGGGAGATTGTAAGGCTAATCTTTGTTGTTGTGCATCACTATTAACAAGAGATGAGCTTCTACAACAAGGTAGCTTAGGTCAAAAATGGCAAATGGAAACTGTCTCCGCATTGTTGTCTTAGAGAGAGAGAAAAGGGTAGGATGCAACGATTCCAATTTTCAAGATTGGCAAGAGCAGTTTACTACGAGGTTGTAACTAAGAATGAGAAGTGGAAGGGCTGATAGATTAGGGTTTCCTTTTATTGTAACTTGAGCTTCAAAATTTCATGCCCACAATCCACTACCATAACAAAACAACCAATCTTCGTCTGGCTCAAAAAGACAAGTATTGTGCCTTGGGCCCTTTTATAACTTGAGCTCTAGCTTGATCATTCAAAATCCAACTTCTAACTTAGGGTTTAAGGTTACTAAAACAAAGACATTAACTATTTCAATTTAGTTTCTAAAGACATATAAGGAATTTTTTTTTATTGGTTTCCTGGTAGGGAAAACAAAAAATAAATTATATTTCATCATCAGAGCCTTTTTCCCAATAGATTGGGATAGGCTACATAAACCAAAATTTGAACTCATGTTAAATCGTCCATATAAATTCTCCTCCACACATTGCTATCCAAGGCAATATGTTCATCCAACTCTAATGCCTCTATATCTTTCTGTCAGTAAATTAATGTGGAAGTCAATAATTTACAACCTGATTTCTAGGAATTAGTTGTAATCTGATTCCTAGGGATTAGCTTTTAATAATTAACTTAATTTGTTCCTAAAATAAAGAGATATCAGACATGTATCACTGATTCCCAGATTTTCTGTTTTTCCTAATTTATAATTACTTATCAAACTATTTAAGATTGTAAAATTCAGCCAGAAGGTAATAATATTATTCTTCTTTTTCCCTCTGTTATTTTTTACATGGTATCAAAGCTTCTAGGGCTCGATCATTAATTTCAAAGCTGCCATGGTTGGCTCGAATACAGCCTCTTCAAAAACTACTAGTGACGCGACATCTTCAGATGGAATTTCTCAGCCACTTTCAGCTGTTTCTTTCACTGAAAATTCTCTACAGATTACTATTCACAAACTGAATGGTAAAAACTATCTTGAGTAGTCTCAATCTGTGCGTTTGGTGATCGACAATAAGGGAAAATTTGGGTATTTGAATGGCGAAGTGAAACAGCCAGATATTAGTGATCCCAAATACAAGCAATGGCGATCAGAAAATTCGATGGTTACTGCCTGGCTGATCAACTCCATGGACCTAGTTGTGGGAAAGCCTTTCATGTGTCTGCCAACCGCACGAGATGTTTGGGAAGTGGTTCGAGAAACTTATTCAGACTTGGGAGAATCATTCTCAATTGTTCAAATTAAATACCTAGATGTGGCAGATGCAACAAGAGGATCGAGAGGTAATGGCCTACTATAACGAGATGATGACGCTTTGGCAGGAATTGGATATGTTCGATGATGAAAAGTGGGAATGCACAAATGACAGTATTCGATACAAGAAGAAGATGGAGAGAAGTCGTGTGTTCATATTTTTGGTTGGTCTAAATAAAGACCTTGATGAGGTTCTAGGGCAAATACTAGGACAAAAACCCTTGCCTTCTATTAGAGAAGTCTTCTCCGAGGTGCGCAAAGAAAAAGCTCGAAGACGAGTGATGTTGAAGAAAGCTAAGGAACCAAAAATAGACATTGATGGATCCGCCCTTGTCACTCTTGGTACTGATTCGGAAGGAGATAGGTGCAGAGGTAAACAAAGGCGTTGGTGTGATCATTGTCAGAAGACTTGACATACACGGGAGACCTGTTGGAAGCTTCACGGAAAACTTGTGAATTGGAAGAAAAAACCTGGAGGTGATGCACGGTCAGGGAGATATTCTCGTGCATGTCAAGTTAGCAATATGGATCAAGGGCAGCGGTCATCCTCAAATTCTCTTCCTTTCACCAAAGAGCAGATAGAGCACCTGTACAAAATGTTTCAATCCCAATCTGTACGAAATTCTGGTTCAAATTGCACTTTAGCACAGTCAAGTAATTTTTTCACCGCAGCCATTGCTTATGCCAATTCTAACGACTCCGCGATCTTAGATTCATGTGCTACTGATCATATGACAGGGACATCGCAATCGTTTTCGTCATATATACCTTGTGCAGGAAATCAAAAAGTTAAAATTGCTAATTGATGGAGATCCATTTGCTTGTGATGTTCGTAATGCTAAGGATCCATTCGTCATCCAAGGAGATCCAATTACCCGAGCTCGAGCCAAGAAGACGCAACAAGCCCTGGCCTCATTAATGCAACAAGCTCTGACCTCATTGAAGTCAAGGAAGCTTCCATGAAGAGTTCGAAGACATCTATACTTGCTTGGAAGCCCAAACGACATGAGCATGGTTTACTGTCTTATTTTAGCTCAACGATAAGATGGGTTAAGTGTTTGAATAGCCCACATTTGAGTCTTATTGTGTCTTGGACTATTTATTTTCTTTTTGGTGTTAATTCCAGCCCACGTGTTTATGGGCTTAAGTGCTAGATATTATTATAAATACCTTGTAAACGCTATTGATTACAGACAGATCAGTTTTGAATTTCAAAATTTGAGTGTGCCTTCCTCTTGAGTTCCCTCTCAACTAGGCTTATCAAGGTCTTCTTTCTTGTGGCGCCTCCTTTTTCACCATCCACCATTGCTATACCTTAGGTTCTCGAATTCTTATTCGTAGGGTCAAGATCCAATACCTTTGGGTTCGAGTCTCTTTAGGCTTCGGGTCTAGATTCCAGAAGGTGACGTTCATCCTCTTTGCTTCTGTCTTGTTGTGTTTCAGCCCCCTTCAAATTTCACTTCACGTTTTCTCATGTTCCGCGCATATCAGTTGGCATCAGAGCTCACGTTTCGATTTCTGGTTTGTTTGTGCATCACTCACTTTTGGTAGAATCTTTGAAAAATTCCGCCACCTTAGTTATTGTGTTTGAGTTGAATTCTAAAATCTGGTGCAAATTCAGTCCCTTAGTTGTTGTGTTTGAGTTAAACTCTAAGTTTTATTCCAAGTCAATCTCTTAGCCACACCAAAACTCCTCCAATCACAACCCTAGCCGCACTTCTTCAGCCACTTATTTCAACCCTAGCCACACCCCTACTCTTTTCAAGGAAACCGCAAAATCAGATTAAAAAAAAAAAGAAAAAAAACGAAAAAAAAATTGCAGTACTGTTTAAACACTATTCAAGCAAAAAAATTTGGTTGAGTTAGGAGGCGTGCGAGTACCCGTTTTAAAGAAAACGACGAAATAAAACGAACCCGTGGATTTTATACACGGGCCCCACCCTATCTTGGCCAAATTCCATCGTCTTCCTATAGTTTTAGGCCATTTTTTATTTTTTTTTGTCATTCTAGTGATTTTTTTTTCTTTTTTTCTTTCTTTGATTCACCCTAGCCGCACTTTCCTGTGAAAAAAAAAACGAAAAAAAAAAATACTTGGTGAATTAGTTGATTCTGCGAGGTTGATTCTTTGACTGAGTCTTTAGTGCGATTGTGAACCTATAGAGTTGAGGTAAAGTAAGAGAAAAAGGCATAAGTGTGTGAGAAACATTAGTAGAGAAAAGCCAAATTACTTGAGTGAAACACGAGTGCGAGTGTTCCATCTTGAGTGATTAAGTATAAACGTGAGGATATCACTTGTTAAAGATGTCTTCTGAAGGTGATAAGTCAGACTTTAAAAAGATTGAATTCATGCTTCAGGCAATGCAACAACAGTTCCAACGGATGGACGTGAAATTCAATGACATTCATGACAAGTTGAACCAACATGAAGCTCGGTTTGCTAACATCCAACAAGGTGATACCTCCCGTCTAAAAAGGAAGGTTGTTGCCAATGACAAGTATGATGATAATGTTGGGTATGACTCGAAAGAAGAGTCTGAGGCAGATAGACATCATATAAGGTACCATGGGTATAGAAATAGAGATCGAGTTGATAGAGCCCGTGATAGAGGCAAGGAGAATATGGATGGAAACCTTGACAGTATAAAATTGAAGATTCCTCCTTTCCGAGGCAAGAATGATCCTGAGGCATATTTGGAGTGAGAAAGGAAGATTGAAATGGTATTTGACTGCCACCACTATTCTGAGGAAAAGAAGGTCAAACTTATAGCAGTTGAGTTCACAGAGTATGCTATGGTTTGGTGGGATCAGTTAGTCACTAGTAGAAGAAGATATGGAGATCCTCCAGTGTCTACATGGGATGAGATGAAATGCATCATGAGGAAGAGATTTGTTCCTACTCATTACTACAGAGAGCTATACCAGAAGCTCCAAGGTCTTACCCAAGGCTCAAAGAGTGTTGAGGATTACTACAAAGAGATGGAAATAACCATGATCCGAGCCAATATCCAGGAGGATGCAGAAGCTACTATGGCTCGTTTTCTCCAAGGCTTAAACCGTGAGATTGCCAATGTAGTAGAGTTGCAGCATTACATGGATTTAGAGGAGATGTTGCATGTGGCCATCAAAGTGGAAAGGCAACTCCAAAGGAAAGGTACATCCCGTTTCACTCCTAATTCAATTCCTGTTTGAAAATCTAACACATTTCGTAGGAATGATAAGCCTGTGTCTACGGCTAAGTCAGAGAGCTTTGCTAAGCCCAAGCCTAAGGGCCCTCCAAAGCTCAAGACTGAACCTGCCCAAGCATCCCAGAGCAGGACACGTGACATTAAGTGTTTCAAATGTTTAGGTCGTGGACATGTTGCCTCACAGTGTCCCAACCGTAGAGTGATGATCATGCATGGGAATGGAGATGTTGAGAGTGAAGGTTCTAAAGTCGGTGTTGAAGATGAGATGCTTGTGTTAGAAGATGCTGAAGAAGAAGAAGTTGTTGAGTATGCTGCTCATGGTGAAGCACTTGTTGCCAGGCGTGCTCTTAATACCCAATGTGAAGTTTGTAAACTAATGGAGAAAAGAAGTAATTCTCACTTATTGATTGATTGAAAAGGTGTTACATATTTATATACACTCTAATCTATCTATTTTAGGAATGTATTTAATACAGGAAAACCTCTACAATTAGATCTCCTATAATCAAGCTAGATCTCCTATAATCAAGCTAGATAATCAGGTTAACTAATATAGGAAATACAGCTATTTACATCTGTTACTTCTATAACACTCCCCCTCAAGCTGGAGCATAGATATCTATCATGCCCAGCTTGTTACAGATGTAAGTAACCCGAGCTCCATTAAGAGCTTTTGTGAAGATGTCCCCTAGTTGTTCCCCAGTCTTTACATAAGCTGTAGAAATCAAGTTTTGTTGAATCTTTTCACGAACAAAGTGACAATCTATCTCAATGTGCTTAGTTCGTTCATGAAAGACAGGGTTTGAGGCAATATGAATTGTAGCTTGATTATCACACCATAGATTTGCTGGAATTGTCATCTTAAAACCCATTTCGGTCAAAAATTGGGAGACCCACATCAATTCACTCGAAGCTTGTGCCATTGCTCGATACTCAGATTCTGCACTAGATCGTGACACCACACTCTGTTTCTTACTCTTCCATGAGACCAAATTACCACCAACAAAAACACAGTACCCGGTAGTGGATCTTCGATCAATCTTGGAACTTGCCCAATCTGCATCTAAGAAACATTCAATATTTCTATGTCCATGATTTTGATATAGAATACCTTGTCCAGGAGCTCCTTTGAGGTAACATAGTATCTGTTCCAAAGCTGACCAATGATGGACTGTGGGGGAAGACATAAACTGACTTACAATGCTAACTGAATAAGCAATGTCAGGGCGAGTCACTGTGAGATAGTTTAGTTTTCCAACTAACCTCCTATATCGTTCAGGATCATTAAAAAGCTCTCCATCCTTTGTAAGTTGCTGATTAGGAAGCATTGGAGTACTGCATGGTTTGGCCCCTAATTTTCCAGTTTCTGCTAATAAATCCAAAACATACTTCCGTTGAGACAGAAAGATACCCTTCTTGCTCCTTGATACCTCAATCCCCAAGAAGTATTTCAAGGAACCCAGATCTTTAGTATTGAACCGGTTTTGAAGAAATGATTTTAGTGATAAGATTCCCTGCACATCGCTTCCAGTAATAATAATGTCATCAACATAAACCACCAATAGAATGATACCAAAAGCAGATTGCTTATAGAATACAGTGTGATCACTCTTACTTTTCTGCATCCCAAATTCTTCTACTGCTTGGCTAAACTTTCCAAACCAAGCCCGAGGACTTTGCTTCAATCCATATAATGACTTTCGCAGACGACATACTTTCCCAGACTCCCCCTGAGCAACAAACCCAGGAGGTTGCTCCATGTATACCTCTTCTAAAAGATCACCATGCAAAAAGGCATTCTTCACATCAAGCTGGTGCAAAGGCCAATTATTCATTGCGGCCAAGGAAATAAACAGACGAACCGAAGTCAACTTGGCTACTGGAGAGAACGTGTCCAAGTAGTCAATCCCATAAGTTTGAGCATAGCCCTTAGCAACCAATCGAGCTTTGAGACGAGCTACAGATCCATCAGAATGAAACTTAACTGCAAAGACCCACTTACAGCCAACAGCTTTCTTGCCAGGGGGTAGTTCAACTAGTTCCCAAGTTCCATTTTCCGTCAAGGCATTCATTTCATCAAGCATGGCTGCCCGCCACCCAGACTGGGATAGGCCTTGCTGAACAGATCTCGGGACCTCAACTGAATCAAGAGAAGCAATGAAAAAGCAAGAAGCAGAAGATAATTGGTTATAGGTAACACAAGAGGAAATGGGATGGGTGCATTGACGTTTACCTTTTCGAAGAGCAATAGGTAAATCAAGGTCACTAGGAGGAGGATCTAATGAAGAAGGCGATACCGGTTCCGAACTAAGATCAGGGGAACGAGGTCTTCTAGAGTAAACATTAGTGATAGGTAGTCTAGGCTGTGGCAATGGTGGTGGAGGTGGAACTGGAGCAGAATCTAAACTGATGACATGATACACTAACAACTCATCATAATCGTGTGAGGATTTAGACAAAGATGAGTCACCAAAGAATGGGGCCTGTTCATGAAAGGTGACATCAGCAGAAACCAGGTACCTATTTAAGAGTGGAGAAAAACATCTATACCCTTTTTGCAGACGAGAGTATCCCAGAAAAACACACCTCAATGACTTAGGGTCCAGTTTAGAAACCTGTGGACGATTATCACGAACAAAACAAGTACACCCAAATATACGTGGTTCAATAGGAAAGAGATGGTTACTTGGAAATAAAACCTGATAGGGTATCTGGTTCTGTAAAACAGTAGAAGGCATACGATTGATCAAAAAACATGCAGTAGAAACTGCATCAACCCAGAAATGTTTAGGCACATTAGTTTGAAACAAAAGAGCTCTAGCTGTCTCAAGAAGATGTCTATTTTTTCTTTCAGCTACTCCATTTTGGGATGGAGTATCAACACAAGATGACTGGTGAAGCATCCCATTTTGGGTCATGTATGTCTGAAAAGGAGCAGAAAAATATTCTTTGGCATTGTCACTTCTCAAAATCTTAACAGAAACATTGAATTGAGTTTTAATTTCAGCACAAAAAGATTGAAAATGTGACAGTAACTCAGTACGAGATTTCATAAAGTAAAGCCAAGTCATACGAGAGAAATCATCCACAAAGGTGACAAAATATCGAAATCCATTAGATATAAAACAGGACAAGGCCAAACATCAGAGTGAACTAACTCAAAACTATGACTAACTCTTTTATTAATTCTAGGAATAGAAGACAAACGATGGTGTTTAGCAAATTGACACGACTCACAATCTAAAGATGATACTTGCTGAAACTGAGGGTATAACTTTTTTAGCAGCGGTAATGATGGATGTCCTAATCGACAATGGACTTCAAACGGAGATAAGGTGCTGGAACAGGCTATGGGTCGAGGTATTTGGGTATCCAAAATGTATAGCCCCCCTGACTCTCGTCCTTTACCAATAATCCTCTTCGTCATAAGATCCTGAAAAAGACAATGGTCAGGGAAGAATGAGATACAACAATTAAGTGCACGTGTAATTTTGCTAACAGAGACAAGATTAAAAGAAAATTGAGGTAAACTAAGGACAGAAGTTAAAGGTAATGTAGGTGTGACATTAATGGTGCCGGAACCAAGAACAGTAGAGGTAGATCCATCTGCTAAGGTGACTGAAGAAAGCTGTTTATGAAAGGTGGAAAAGAGTGTTGGATTACCTGTCATGTGATCTGTAGCACCAGAATCAATGACCCATTGTGTGGAAGAGGAGAGAAGACAAGTATTGTTGTTACCTGACTCAGCAAGGGCAGTGATAGAAGGAGATTTCTTGGATGCCTCCTGAAATTGGATGAATTTAGCATATTCATCTGCAGAAATCGAGAAAGTCTGATCATGAGAGGCCTCATTAATAGTGACCATGTGAGCTGACTGTGATCCAGAACCCTTCTGATTCCTTTTGAGCAACTTGTGACAAGTTCTCTTTGTATGACCAGGTTCATGGCAGTAGTAACAGACTACCCCTGAGCCTTGATTTTCAGAATTCCGAGTGCCACCCCTAGTACCATTACTTCCTCCCCTATAATTGCCCTGAGACTGAGGTCTACTGATATATGTACTTTTCTGGCTAACAAGAGCACTAGGTTGCTATACGGATGAAGTTTGAGAACTCGGAATAGTACGCAACACTCTAGTATAAGCTTCCCTCAGAGTAGTAACTCTAGGGTCAGACAGAATCTGTGATTTGACACCTTCATACTGAGAGTTAAGGCCAGCCAGAAAACTCATAATAGCCATCTGTTCTCTTTGAGCCTGCTGAACCCTGACATCTGCACTAAAAGGCAACAGTGCATTCAATTCTTCATAAACACATTTAAAGTGCATGTGATAAGTGTTAAGTGACTGATCCTGTTGTTCAGCTCGATAGAACTCCTTGCACACATCAAAAATTCGAGAAATATTTTCTCTCCCAGAAAACACAAATGCCAATTCCTCCATTGCATCTTTAACATAGTCACAATGAGTAATATGACCAGACTGATCAGGTTCAATAGAATTACGTATTTGTATCAAAAGTTGAGCATCAATTCTCATCCACTCAGAATAATTCGGATCAGTCGCAGCCGGAGGTTTTTCTACGAGATGACTCTCTTGAGAAATACTTCTCAAATACAGCCTCACAGTCTTATTCCAATAAAAATAATTAATCCCATTCAATTTTTCATCAGTAATTTTTGCCATAGATACTACACTAGTCACAACATGTTTTTGTTCACCAGCCATGATTACCACCAAAAATCAAACAGAACAGAATACCCAAATACAGAAAAACAAATCACAGCAACTGTTCAAAGAGATAGCACCTAAGAATACTTTCCTGGTGCCGAAACAAAGTAGATAGGGAGATAGATCAGGAGCTAGCGACTACAGCGAGCCAAACCAGAGACAGATCCGACTATGCACGCTCCTCCACGCGTCGGCAAGTGAAACTGAAACAGAGACTTCAGGTGGCGCGTGTGGTTCACGCGCTGAGAGTTAGGCTGCCAAAATTTTCCAGCAAGAAGAGGCAGCAGCAGCAGGCGCTCCTCTTGGAGCAGGAGGTGAGAATAAATGATCACTCAAACAGGGTGACCCAGAAATCAGCAAGTGCTGCACACTTGGGCAGCCAAGAAAAGAACAGAAAGAAGAAAAAAAAAAAACGTAGAAAAATTTCCAGAAGTCTTTATGGCTCGGATACCATGTAAACTAATGGAGAAAAGAAGTAATTCTCACTTATTGATTGATTGAAAAGGTGTTACATATTTATATACACTCTAATCTATCTATTTTAGGAATGTATTTAATACAGGAAAACCTCTACAATTAGATCTCCTATAATCAAGCTAGATCTCCTATAATCAAGCTAGATCTCCTATAATCAGGTTAACTAATATAGGAAATACAGCTATTTACATCTGTTACTTCTATAACAAAGTTTCAAGATGAGGCACAGCGCGAGAACATCTTCCATACGAGGTGTCATATTAGTGACAAGGTATGCACTGTAATCATTGATGGTGGGAGCTGTACTGATGTTGCTAGCACATACCTTGTTGATAAGTTAAAGTTGCGCACTACCAAGCATCACCACCCATATAAGTTGCAGTGGATTAATGATTGTGGTGAAATGAACGTGGTGAAGCAAGTCTTGGTTCCTTTTCATATTGGAAGGTATCAGGATAAAGTGTTGTGTGACGTGGTGCCCATGCAAGCTAGCCACCTATTGCTGGGTAGAACGTGGTAGTATGATAGGTGAGTCATCCACGACGGTTACACGACGGTTACACTAACTGTTACTCCTTTACTATGGATGGCAAGAAGATCACTCTTGCTTCCCTTAGCCCCAAGGAGATTTATGAGGACCAATTAAGGCTAAAGGAGCAACATGACGAGCAAAGGAAGCAAGCTAAAGAAAAGAAGGAAAACAAGGAAAGCAAACCAGTGAGCTGCTATGCCAAACCCCGAGATGTGAAGATTGCGTTTCTTGCTAAGTCTCCTATTCTTTTACTCTTATTTAAGGATTCTTGTTTCATTGATGTTGAACTCCATGATACTTTGCCTACTGATGTTGTCTCATTGTTGCAGGAGTTCGAGGATGTATTCCCTGAGGAGATACAAAGTGGATTACCACCGATTCATGGGATCAAGCACATGATTGACCTTGTCCCCGGAGCTGCCATTCCTCACGGTCCAGCCTACAGAAGTAATCCCGAGGAGACGAAAGAGCTTCAAAGGCAAGTTGAGGAGCTCATGAGGAAAGGTTATGTGAGAGAGAATAAGAGTCCATGCACCGTGCCCGTACTGCTTGTGCCAAAAAAAGATAGGACGTGGAGGATGTGTGTTGACTACCGAACCGTCAACAAAATCATTGTAAAGTACCGCTACCCTATTCCTGGGCTAGATGACATGCTTGATGAGTTGCATGGTGCATGCATGTTTTCTAAAATTGATTTAAAGAGCGGATATCACCAAATTCGTATGAAAGAAGGTGATGAATGGAAAACCGCATTCAAGACTAAACATGATCTCTACGAGTGGTTAGTTATGCCTTTTGGCTTGACTAATGCACCCAGTACATTCATGCGCTTAATGAACCATGTTTTACGTGATTTCATTGGTAAGTATGTGGTTGTTTATTTTGATGATATTTTGATATAAAGTAAGAGCCAACACGAGCATGTTGAGCATCTTAAGAATGTTCTTACTGTTTTGAGGAAAGTTTGTATGCCAATTTTAAGAAATGTACATTCTGCACTGATAAGATTGTTTTCCTTAGGTATGTAGTTTCTTCACATGGCATTTTTGTTGATAATGAGAAGGTAAAGGCAATTAAAGATTGGCCTGTACCTAAGTCTGTTTCTGATGTGCGTAGTTTCCATGGTTTAGCTAGTTTCTATCGTCGATTCGTTAGAGATTTTAGCACTATAGCTGCACCTTTGATCGAAGTGGTCAAAAAGAATGTTGCATTTCATTGGGATCCCGCACAAGAGCATGCTTTTAATTTGCTTAAGGATAAACTTTGTTCTGCTCCTTTGTTATCTCTGCCTAACTTTACTAAAACTTTTGAAATTGAGTGCGATGCCTCAGGTATAGGTATTGAAGTTGTGCTTATGCAGGAAAAACACCCACTTGCTTTCTTTAGTGAGAAGTTAAGTGGAGCAGCACTTAACTATCCCACATATGACAAGGAGATGTACACATTAGTGAGGGCCTTGGAGACATGGCAACATTACTTGTGGCCTAAAGAATTTGTCATCCACACTGATCACGAGTCCTTGAAGCATCTGAAAGGACACAGTAAGCTGCATAAGCGTCATGCCAAGTGGATAGAGTTCATTGAGATGTTCCCGTACGTGATCAAGTACAAACAAGGTAAAGAGAACGTCGTAGCTGATGCGTTATCTCGTAGGTATACTCTTATCACTACTCTTGATGCTAAACTTTTAGGATTTGAGTATATCAAAGAACAGTATGCTGATGATGTTGATTTTGGTAATGTTTACGAGGCATGTGCTACATCTCGCTTTGGCAAGTTCTTTAGGTACGATGGGTTCTTATTTAGAAGAAATAAATTATGTGTGCCTAGGAGTTCGTTGCACAAGCTGTTAGTTAGAGAAGCCCATGGTGGAGGATTAAGGGGCCACTTTGGAGTTAGGAAAACTCTAGATGTTTTGCAAGAACATTTCTTTTGGCCTAACATGAGGAGAGATGTAGAGAGTGTTATAGATGCATTTCATGTAGGCAAGCTAAATCTAGAGTTCATAATCATGTTTTATATACTCCTTTACCCATTCCTACTACTCCGTGGACTGATATTTCTATGGATTTTGTTTTGGGCTTGCCTAGAACAAAACGCGGTAGAGATTCTATTTTTGTTGTGGTTAACAGGTTCTCTAAGATGGCTCATTTCATCGCTTGCCACAAGACGGATGACACGAGCAACGTTGCTGACCTTTTCTTCAAAGAGATAGTACGTCTACACGGTGTACCGAGGACCATTGTTTCCGATCGAGATGTCAAGTTCCTTAGTTACTTTTGAAAGACGTTATGGGAAAAGTTGAGAACTAAATTGTTATTCTCCACCGCTTGTCACCCCCAGACTGATGGACAGACTAAGGTAGTCAACCAAACCCTATCTACATTATTGAGGTCCATTATACAGAAGAATTTGAAGAATTGGGAAGATTGCTTGCCACATGTGAAGTTTGCATATAACCGCAGTGTCCACTCCACTACAAGTTGCTCTCCATTCGAAGTTGTTTATGGCTTTAATCCTCTTACTCCTTTGGATTTGTTGCCATTACCTAGTGCTGAGAAGAGTAACTTGGATGGAGAACAGAAGGCTAAGTTTGTGAAGCAACTTCATGAGAGAGTACGCCAAGCTATTGAAAAGAAGACCGAGCAGTATACCACCCAAGCAAATAAGCATCGTAAGAAAGTAGTCTTTGAGCCTGGTGATTGGGTTTGGGTACATATGAGAAAGGAGAGGTTTTCTGTTCAGCGACGAACTAAGTTGCATCCCCGAGGAGATGGACCATTCCAAGTCATTGAGAAGATCAACGATAATGCCTACTGATTGGATCTTCCTGGTGAGTATGGTGTATCTGCTACTTTTAATGTTTCTGATCTTTGTCCCTTTTCTTTTGATGAAGGTATATGCAATTTGAGGACAAATCCTTTTAGGAGAGGGGGAATGACGGAGATCCACTTGCTCGTGATGTTCGTGATGCTAAGGATCCATTGGTCATCCAAGGAGGTCCAATTACTTGAGCTCAAGCCAAGAAGACGCAACAAGCCCTGGCCTCATTAATGCAACAAGCTCTGGCCTCATTGAAGCGTCAAGAAAGCTTCTATGAAGAGTCCGAAGACATCTATACTTGCTTGGAAGCCCAAACGACATGAGCATGGTTTACTGTCTTATTTTAGCTTAACAATAAGATGGGTTAAGTTTTTGAATAGCCCACATTTGAGTCTTATTGTGTCTTGGACTTTATTTTCTGTTTGGTGTTAATTCCAGCCCACTTGTTTATGGGCTTAAGTGCTAGGTATTATTATAAATACCTTGTAAACGCTATTGATTACAGACAAACCAATTTTGAATTTCAGAATTTGAGTGTGCCTTCCTCTTGAGTTCCCTCTCAACTAGGCTTATCAAGGTCTTCTTCCTTGTGGCGCCTCCTTTTTCACCATCCACCATTGCTATACCTTAGGTTCTCGAATTCTTATTCGTAGGGTCAAGATCCAATACCTTTGGGTTCGAGTCTCTTTAGGCTTCGGGTCTAGATTCCAGAAGGTGACGTTCATCCTCTTTGCTTCTGTCTTGTTGTGTTTCAGCCCCCTTCAAATTTCACTCCACGTTTTCTCATGTTCCGCGCATATCACTAATGGTTCCTTTGCTATAGTTGCTGGGAAAGGCAAAATTACTATTTCCCCATTTTTAACCCTTAAAGATGTTTTTCATGTTCCTCATTTGTCTTATAATCTCATCTGTCAGTAAACTAACTCTTGATCATAATTGTCAAGTTAATTTTTGGCCTTCTTGTTGTGAGTTTCAGGATTTAACCTCGGGGAAGATGATTGGCAGTGCTAGACAGGATGGTGGCCTCTATATCTTTAATAAAGGATCAACCTTTGGAAGGCATGATCTGCAAACTTGTTTCAATTCTATTTCTAGTTCTAGTGACAATGAGATTATGTTGTGGCATTATCAATTAGGACATCCTAATTTTCAATATTTAAAGAATTTGTTACCCAAGCTATTCATGAATAAAAAACCTTCTGTTTTCTGGTGTGAATTTTGTGAATTAGCTAAACATCATTAAAACTGATTTGAGAAAAAAACTGTGCTGTATTTTTTATTTCTCACAGAGAAGGCAATATATAGATGGTTGACATAAAGCAAACTTCCTACAAAAAAAGGAAACTAAATAACAGTCCTACTCTAGGATGGCACGCAGGCCATTTATTAAAAGATTCTATCTATTAAAAAAGGGCTAAAAAGTAGGGAGTTATCTCCAAAAAATCTGAGAGAGATTAACTATCTCATAACTATCCATATTCTAAATAATCTCCCAAATATATACTCAAATCTTAGTTTTTCTACACTCCCCCTCAAGCTGGGCTGTATATGTTGATCATGCCCAGCTTGTTTACAAAGTCTTCAAAAGCTGGTCTATGTAGACTTTTAGTTAGGATATCAGCTGTCTGTTCTTTGGTAGGAATATATGTCAAACAAACACTTCCATTCTCGATCTTATCCTTGATAAAATGACGATCCACTTCCATATGCTTTGTGCGATCATGATGAACTGGATTGTGTGCAATACTCACGGCTGCCTTGTTATCACAATAGAAAAGTCCCTTCCCCGGAGTGCTCTTTAGGTACCTCAAAATTCTGTACACAGCTTCTAAATGCTTTTCCTTGGGAGAGTGCATGAACTGGCTAACTACGCTCACAGCAAAGGCAATGTCTGGCCTTGTGTGAGACAAATAGATTAGCTTTCCAACTAAACGTTGATACTGCTCTCGTTCAACTTCGGCTCCTCCTTCTAAGCTCAATTTGATATTAGGTTCCATTGGAGTCTCGGCTGGTTTGCACCCCAACATCCCGGTCTCTTTAAGCAAATCAAGAATATACTTCCTCTGTGATATGGTTATCCCATTCTTGTTTCTAGCCACCTCCATTCCAAGGAAGTACCTTAGAGCTCCTAGGTCCTTTAGTTCAAATTCTCCTGCAAGATAATCTTTCAAAGTATCCAACTCTTCAGAATAGTCTCCAATGATGATGATATCATCCACATATACTATTAGAATAGCACTTCTCCCATCTTCGGCATGTTTAAAGAAGAGAGTATGATTAGATTGAGCTTGTATGAATCCTTGTCTCTTGACAACCTGTGTAAACTTCTCAAACCACTCTCTTGGAGATTGTTTCAATCCATAGAGGGATTTCCTTAGCCTGCACACCAAGTTGCCTTCCTTTGTAAAGCCTGGGGGAAGGTCCATATAAACCTCTTCATGTAGATCTCCATTAAGGAAAGCATTTTTCACATCCAACTGTTGCAAAGGCCAATCAAGATTGGATGATAGTGACAAGAGAACTCTTACCGTATTGAGTTTGGCAACTGGTGCAAATGTCTCCTGGTAGTCTATACCATGGGTTTGAGTGAAACCCTTGGCCACAAGCCTTGCTTTATACCTATTAATGCTTCCATCTGCATTATATTTCACAGTGAATACCCACTTGCACCCTACTGTTTTCTTTCCTTCAGGCAGTTTCACAACTTCCCAAGTACCATTTTTTTCAAGAGCACCCATTTCTTCATGAACAGCTTGTCTCCATTTCAGATCAGCAAGAGCTTGATTAATATTCTTTGGTATCTCTGTCTTAGATAGAGTTGTAATAAAAGCTTGAAAAACAAGGGACAACTTCTCATAAGGTACAAACCTTGATATAGGATGCTGAGTGCAAGATCTAGTTCCCTTTCTAAGAGCAATAGGAAGCTCGAGTTGATCTTGTGACAATGCACCACTTTCTTCACTGGAATACTCATACTCAATCAATGGTACAGTAGGCTGAATGTTAGGAGTAGGAACCAGATCAGATTTTTGTCTTGGCTGGACTTTTGGTTTATCTCCACTTTGTGAACGTTTTCTGCGTGAATAAACAAGTAAATCAGGTTGCTGAGAGTTGTCTCCCCCTATCTCCAAATCAGATTCATGTTCAATGAGTGGAACTATAGGTTCAGGAATGTTAGGAAGAGGAGTAGGAGAGGTAGAAGTGGAAGGATTATTAGTGTTCAAGAGGTTTGTTAGATCCCAAGGTTCATTCTCACTTAATGACTCCCCTTGAAGTGGAGACTTTGGAAAGTATGGTTGGGATTCAAGAAAGGTGATATCCATTGACACAAAGACACGACAAAGAGTGGGTGAATAGCACTTATACCCTCTTTGAGTGGGTGAGTATCCTATGAAAACACATTTGTGAGATTTTGGATCAAGTTTTGAACGATTATGACTATGAACATGGACAAAAACAGTGCATCCGAATGTTTTTATGAGAAGAGAAGAGACAAATCTAAATGAGGGATATGTGTCTAGAAGTATAGAGAGTGGAGATTTGAATTTTAGAACTCTTGAGGGCATTCTGTTGATGAGGTAAAATGCTGTAAGGATTGCCTCTCCCCATAGATATTTTGGAACATGCATGGTGAACATTAGAGCCCTAGCAACCTCAAGTAAATGACGATTCTTCCTCTCCGCTACACCATTTTGTTGAGGTGTATCCGGACAAGAACTTTGATGTATGATTCCATGGGTTGCTAGGTAGTCTCCAAGGATTGAATGAAAATATTCTTTTCCATTGTCGGTTCTTAGAGTTTGGATGGAAGTATGAAACTGATTTTTTATCATCGAATGAAAGGTCTGAAAAATTTTTACTGCATCAGATTTTTCTTTGAGAAGATAAACCCAACAAACTCTAGTATGGTCATCAATGAAGGTAATGAACCACCTAGTACCTGAAATATTTTTGATGCGAGATGGTCCCCATATGTCACTATGTATCAATGAGAAAGGATGAGACTCTTTGTAAGGTTTGATGGGAAACAATGCACGAGTGTGTTTAGCAAATTGACAAGCTTCACAAGAAAAGAAACTAGGATTTTTATTCATGAATAAACTTGGAAACAAACGTTTTTGTGGGAAAACATGATTAATGTACAGCCAGATTTTTAGGAGATTTTGCAACAGTTTGTATCCCTAGAATTTGGCTGATTTGGTTAAGAATATTCCATAAATCATGGGATTTGATAGCCTAGTTAGTTTCCTTTTCTATTGCTAGGGTTATTATATATATACATAGCCACTTTGTACATATTTTCTTAATGAGATATACAGCAGAAAATTCTTTTGTTTCTCAATTTATGTCATGGTATCAAGGGCTTTAGGTTTTTTCTTGGAAATCAGTCATCTTTTCAGCCTTCATTGCTGATTTTTCTGCAGTTTCTTTTTCAACCTTCATTGTTGATATTTTCTGCAGTTTCTTCTTCAGCATTCATTGCTGATTTTTTTACCTTAGGCCTTCATAGCCATTTTCATCCAGCCTTCATCATCAAAATTTGTTTCTGTTCATCTCTTTTGGCTCGATTCTGATTCTCTTGTTCCAGCCTTCATTGCTGTTTTTTTTGCTCTGTTCTGCTCTGTTTTCTAAAGGAAAAACAGAGTATTTCAAGTGTTCTTTTTCCAGCCTTCATAGCTGGATTTTTCCTCTCTTCTTCATCATTGACGGTTTCTCTTTGTTGCTTGGCCTTTGTTGCCGATTTATCCCTGATTCTCACCAGTCTTTCAGCAAGTATTGATTTGTAAAAAATGCCAGTAGTTGTAGAAACAACCACTGCAGCACCAAAGGAGTCCGGCAGTCTCAACCAAGAAGAGGTCAAGAGGCTGAGATCTCTAATTAGTAACCTTGACAAACCTTCAGGTACTTGTTCATTGGTGTATTCAGGTAAGTTTCCATCCTCTATTGGATTAAATGTCTTGGATACAAACTTTGCTAACTCCTGGATCATGGATACAGGAGCTACCGACCATATGACCCACTCACCAAATGTCTTTTACACATACTCCCCATGTCCAAGCAATAGGAAAATAGCCACAGCTGATGGTTCTTTGACTACTGTAGCAGGTGTAGGAGATGTTAAAATAAGCCCATCATTGACCTTAAAAAATGTTCTTCATGTCCCTAGATTATCCACAAACCTTGTCTCTATCCAAAAGCTTACTCAAGATTTATGTTGTAATGTGATTTTTCATCATAGTCATTGTGTATTTCAGGACAAGGATTCGGGGAAGACAATTGGACATGCTAGAGAATGGGATGGGCTCTACTACCTTGAAGCACTTAGCCAATCAAATATTACCAAGGGCAAATTACCTTCTTCTTTCGTTTCAGAACTTTATTCGTCCAATAAAGACAAAGTTTGGCTTCACCATTGTCGACTTGGACATCCATCATTTAGAGTCATTAAAATTTTGTTTCCATCTTTATTTCAAGGTCTAGATGTTGAGAGCTTTCATTGTGAAATGTGCGAACTTGCTAAACATAAACGTGTACCTTTTCCAGTAAGTAATAATAGAAGCTCTCTTCCTTTTTATCTCATTCACAGTGATATTTGGGGTCCTTCTACTATTCCTAATGTTTCTGGGGCAAAATGGTTTGTGTCATTCATTGACGATTGTACTCGTGTTACTTGGATTTTCTTGCTTAAACATAAATCTAATGTTAGTACTGTCCTCCCAAATTTCTGTTCCATGATTAGGAACCAATTTGGAGTCAATATCAAAAGGTTTAGGTCAGATAATGCTAGGGACTATTTCAATCAAGTCCTAACTCCTTATTTTCAAAAGGAAGGGATAGTACATGAGTCATCCTGTGTCAATACACCACAACAAAATGGAGTTGCAGAAAGAAAAAATGGTCATCTCCTTCAGTCAACCCGAGCACTCTTATTCCAAAAAAACATGCCTAAATCCTTTTGGGGGGAAGCAGTTCTTACAGCCACTCATCTTATAAATCGTTTGCCATCTAGAGTCTTGGGATTCAAGAGTCCAATGGAAACACTCTCAACATTCTATCCAAACATACAGACTACAAATAATCTTGTCCCTAGGATATTTGGGTGTGTGTCATTTGTCCATGTTCATAGTCAAAATAGAGGGAAGCTAGATCCAAGGGCATTAAAATGCGTATTTGTGGGTTATTCCTCAACTCAAAAAGGGTACAAGTGTTATCACCCTCCATCAAAGAAGTTCTATGTCTCAGTGGACGTTTCTTTCAATGAACAAGTGCCTTACTTCACCATACCTTATCTTCAAGGGGAGAATTCCATACTTGAAGATAAGGATAGGGATTTCTTGCTTGATCTGTCGTCACTTCCAATGTCTGTGCCAGTATCTAAGTCCATGTCAAATCCTGTGTCTGAACCTATGCCAAATCCTGTGTCTGAACCTGCGTCCGAAATTTCAGAACCTGTGTTTGAATCTGCGTCCGAAATTTCAGAACCTATGCCAAACCCTGTGTCTAACATGTGCCCGAAATTTCAAAAAATCCCAACTCTGCCATTGAAAATGTGAGATTTGGCAAGGTGTACTCAAGGAAGAAGACGGCTGTCCCTGAATCAATGCAAGTCCAAGAATCCAACCCAGATCCTGAGAATGAGGTAACAATTTCTAATTCTTCATTACAAGTTAATACTGAATCTCATGTAGGCGATGATGACCTAGACCTTCCCATTGCTGTTAGAAAAGGAACTAGAGAGTGCACAAAACGACCTTTATATCCTCTTGCACACTCCCTGTCCTTCAAACATTTTTCACCATCACATAGAGCCTTCCTGGTTAGCCTAAACACCATTGCCATCCCTACCACCTTATCTGAGGCATTGTCCAATGAGAAAAGGAAACAAGCCATGAATGTAGAAATGGAGGCATTGGAGAAGAACAAAACGTGGGAGTTAGTGAAGTTACCAGCAGGAAAGAAACCCGTGGGGTGTAAATGGGTCTATACAGTGAAATATAGAGCAGATGGGTCAATAGAGAGGTATAAGGCAAGGTTGGTGGCCAAGGGCTATACTCAAACCTATGGGATTGACTACCTAGAGACTTTTGCTCCAGTTGCGAAAATGAATACTGTTAGAATCTTGCTGTCATTAGCAGCTAATTATGGTTGGGAGTTACAGCAGTTTGATGTCAAGAATGCATTTTTGCATGGAGAACTAGAAGAAGAAATTTATATGGAGGTCCCACCAGGTTATAGGAATAATTTGGATGCTCATATTGTGTGTAAGTTGAAGAAAGCTTTATATGGACTTAAGCAATCACCACGGGCATGGTTTGGCAGGTTTGCGAGAGTTATGATTGCCATTGGGTATAGCCAAAGCCAAGGGGATCATACATTGTTCATTAAACACTCATCTTCAGGGGGAGTGACAGCACTCTTAGTGTATGTTGATGACATAATAGTGACAGGGAATGATGATAAGGAGAGACAGCTTCTAAGTCAGTGTTTGGCTAAGGAGTTTGAGATCAAAGCATTAGGAAGGCTGAAATATTTTCTTGGAATTGAGGTGGCTCACTCTAAGCAGGGCATTTTTATCTCCCAACAAAAGTATGTTACAGATCTCCTTAAAGAAACGGGCAAGACAGCGTGCAAACCAGCAAGTACTCCAATAGACCCAAATCTTAGACTTGGAATGGCAGAGGAAGATGCTGCAATAGATAAGGAAATGTATCAGCGCTTGGTAGGAAAACTCATTTATCTATCTCACACACGACCGGACATAGCATATGCAGTAAGTGTGATTAGTCAATTCATGCATAGCCCAAAGGAAGTTCATTTGCAAGCAGCTCATCGAGTATTGCAGTATCTCAAAGGGACGCCAGGAAAGGGTATTATGTTTAAAAGAAACAGAGGTTTGGTGCTTGAGGCTTACACAGATGCTGATTATGCTGGGTCAATAGTCGATAGGAGGTCAACCACAGGATATTGCACCTTTCTTGGTGGTAATCTCGTGACGTGGAGGAGCAAGAAACAACATGTGGTAGCACGGTCTAGTGCAGAGGCAGAATTCCGAGCAATGGCTCAAGGTGTGTGTGAACTACTTTGGTTGAAGATTATCTTGGAAGACTTGAAGATCAAGTGGGACGGCCCAATGAGACTTTATTGTGATAATATGATCGAACAACATGATCGAACGAAGCACATCGAAATTGACAGACACTTCATCAAGGAGAAACTGGAGAGCGGGTTGATTTGTACCCCTTACGTGTCTACACATGGCCAACTTGCAGATGTGCTTACTAAAGGGTTAAGTAGCTCAATGTTTCAGAGTATTGTATCCAAGCTGGGAATGGAAAACATCTATTCACCAGCTTGAGGGGGAGTGTGGGAAAACATGATTAATGTACAGCCAGATTTTTAGGAGATTTTGCAACAGTTTGTATCCCTAGAATTTGGCTGATTTGGTTAAGAATATTCCATAAATCATGGGATTTGATAGCCTAGTTAGTTTCCTTTTCTATTGCTAGGGTTATTATATATATACATAGCCACTTTGTACATATTTTCTTAATGAGATATACAGCAGAAAATTCTTTTGTTTCTCAATTTATGTCAGTTTTAGATAATGAAAATTGGGATGGCCTAACCTACGGTGCCACTGCATTATTACATCATTATTGGAAAGAGATTCTCTCTCAGCAATTGAAGCTTGTGTTTCCATGCATACATCGTTCACAACGTAGTAGAGTTCACCATCAACCCTAGCATTGCCAATCATCCTCCCCGATTCCTGCTCCTATAATTCACAACAAGTGGCAGAGAATTTAGCGACACAATTAAGTTCCCTTGTCAGTTTACTGATTGATATCAAATTGCAAGCCAGATTTGGAACATGCAAAACTGAGTGGAGAGCAATTGTATTTGACAAATGAATGGAGCCTTGACCAGCTATGGGAGAGAAAGTACCATCAGCTATTTTAACTCTTGCGTTCCCGTGACAAGGAGAGTAAGAGTAAAATAACGATGAGTTACCTGTCATGTGGTCGGATGCTCCTGAGTCTAGAATCCAAGGGTGTTGGGACTGATTCTGAATGTGAAAAACAGTACCTTTATGGGCAAAGGTAGAAGCTGCAGAATTGGAATCGGTCCCTGCAGGTTGATTCAACAGTTTGTGCAGTTGTTCTAGTTGGGATTTGTTCAAGAAAACGCCAATTGCCTCGCTGCTACTACCTGATTCCTCTGTGGCTTTCTCAGTAGATACTTGAAGACCAGATTTCTTGTTTTCATTTGAAAACCGTGGTTTATAGTTTGCTGGTTTTCCGTGAATATCCCAACAGTTGTCTTGAGTATGTCCAATTTTGTTGCAGTGACTACAACGCGGCTTCCCTCCACGTCGATTAGATGATTGTTTGGCCACCAAAGCACTAGTCTCCATAGGTCTTTCACCATAAGTTGTAATTGGTTGATCCTTTTTTCCACCAAGCATGACAAGGCGTCTACTAGCTTCACGTCGTACCTCTGCAAAAGCCTCGCTAATGGATGGCAACGGCCGACATCCCAAAATTCTCCCTCGTCCCTCATCAAGATCTTTATTAAGACCAGCAAGGAAGTCATATAGCCGCTCCTTATCAAGATGCTTTCTGAATTTCACATTCTCCTCTAGATCTCCCCAGTCGGCTTCATAAAACATATCAAGTTCCTCCCACAGAGTTTGCAAAGAATTGTAGTATTCAGTAACATCTAGATTACCTTGTCTCATGTCTTTGAGTTTATTTTTAATCTCAAAAACTTGAGAGGCGTTCTCGAGATCCGAATAATTCTCCTTAACAGCGTCCCAGATAGCTTTTGCAGTTCGAAGAAAGAGGTATGTGCGACTGATGTGTGTTTCCATCGAGTTGATCAACCATGCCATAACAATAGAATTATTGAGTTCCCATGTAGCATAGGTAGGATCTTCAATATTTGGTCTCTTAGCCTCACCGGTGATATATCCCATCTTGCCTCTCCCTCGAATTACCAACAAAACTGATTGAGACCACTGTAAGAAATTTTTGCCATCTAATTTGTGGCTGGTAATTTGCAGTGATGAACTGTCTCCAAAGGATTGGGAGTTTATGGTTTGCGGAGTCATTACAGACGATGTGGTTGAGGATGACTCTTTGTCGAAACTCATGACCTCCTTTCCCGAGCTCATCTTTATGCGATGTGATGGAAAAATAACAGTGGCTCTGATGCCATAAAACTGATTTGAGAAAAAAACTGTGCTGTATTTTTTATTTCTCACAGAGAAGGCAATATATAGATGGTTGACATAAAGCAAACTTCCTACAAAAAAAGGAAACTAAATAACAGTCCTACTCTAGGATGGCACGCAGGCCACTTATTAAAAGATTCTATCTATTAAAAAAGGGCTAAAAATTAGGGAGTTATCTCCAAAAAATCTGAGAGAGATTAACTATCTCATAACTATCCATATTCTAAATAATCTCCCAAATATATACTCAAATCTTAGTTTTTCTACAATCATCATGCTATTTTTCCTTCTCAACCTTACAAAAAATCAAAGCCATTTACCATGATTCATAGTGATAAATGGGATGCTTCTAAAGTAAGAACCTTTTCTGGAAAACGTTGGTTCATCATATTTATTGATGATCATACTAGGGTTACTTGGGTTTTCCTTATAAAAGAAAAATCTGATGCTGAAAATGTGTTAAAAAAATTTTATGCAATGGTTCAAACACAATTTCAGACTCAAATTACAATTTTTCGAAGTGATAATGGAAAGGAGTATTTTAACAATGTGTTAGGAAATTTTTTTGCTGAGAAAGGGATTGTGCATCGAAGTTCTTGTAATAATACACCTCAATCAAACGGGGTGGCTAAAAGAAAAAACAAACATCTCCTCGAAGTTGCTAGAGCTCTGAGTTCTACAACTAAGGTTCCAAAATATCTTTGGGGAGAAGCAATATTAACAGCCCCATATCTGATCAATAGAATGCCTACAAAAATTTTAAAATTCAAAACACCAATAAATGTTTTCAATGAATGTTTTCCCACCTCTCGGCTAACAACAGTCATTCCCTTAAAAATTTTTGGAAGTACTGCTTTTGTTCACAATCATGACCCTAGATGTACAAAACTTGATCCAAAAGCACTTAAATGTATTTTTGTAGGCTATCCTACAAATCACAGAGGTTATAAATGTTTTGATCTAGTTTTGCAAAAAATGTTTGTGTCAATGGATGTCACCTTCTTTGAAGGACAGTCATATTATAGCAATTCCCATCTTCAGGGGGAGAGCAGTAGTGAAGATGTATTTTTAAATGGTTCTAATCTAACTTCTGATTTAACCTTTGAGTTTGGTCATGATGATGTTTCACCTAAACGGTCTCTTGCAGAAAATGAAGAAGAAAACACAAAATTTGGGAAAACAAATGAATTAAATGTTGAAACTGTTGGACAACCTTCGTTAATGCCATCTCAAAATCTAAATACTGAAACAACAGAAATGTGTGCGAAACGATATAAAGGTCTTTTGTATTCAAAGGAGTATCAAGCAGAAAAAAGAAGGGGCACTGTCTTGTTGCACCACCAAGAATCTAATCAGTGGTTAGATCATGAGATCAACAATAACTCTTCAAAAATTCTTGACAATAATCTTCCAAGTAATTCTGTGTCAAATACTTCAAATCAACTTGATCATTCCATTGCTCTTAGGAAAGGTGTTAGGTCCTGTACAAAACATCTTTTGCCTAATTTTATATCTTATAAAAATGTGTCATCTCCTTATTGTGCTTTCATTTCACAAGTGTCTAGTGTGGTCATTCCAAAGAGTGTACAGGAGGCTCTAAATGTTCTTGAGTGGAAAGAAGCTATATTTGAGGAGATGAGAGCTCTGAAGAAGAATGCTACTTGGGAGAAGGTGGATCTGCCACATGGTAAGACAGTTGTTGGCTGTAAATGGGTATTCACTGTGAAGTATAATTCAGATGGATCCTTGGAGAGATACAAGGCTCGTTTAGTAGCTAAAGGCTTCACTAATTTGAAACTTTTTCTCCAATGGCAAAACTAAATACAATTCGAGTACTCTTGGCTGTTGCAGCTAACCTTGACTGGCCATTAAATCAGTTGGATGTGAAGAATGCTTTTCTGAATGGAGACCTAGAGGAGGAAGACTATATGGAGCCTCCACCTGGTTTTACTGAGGGATTTATATCCAAGGTATGCAAGCTAAAAAAACTTTATATGGTCTTAAACAGTCACCTAAAGCCTGGTTCGAGAGATTCACAAATTTTGTTAAAAGCCAACGCTATAGCCAAGGACAATCTGATCATATTCTTTTCACAAAGAGTACTACTAAAGATAAGATCTCTGTTTTGATTGTTTATGTAAATGATATAATCTTGACAAGAGATGATATAGAAGAGATGAGCAGATTGAAGCAGAGTCTAGCCAAGGAATTTGAGATTAAAGATTTGGGCCAATTACGATATTTTCTTGGAATGGAAGTTGCAAGATCAAAAAAGGGTATTGTAGTGTCACAATGAAAATATATATTAAATCTCTTGAAAGAAACTGGGATGAGTGGATGCAAACCTTCTAACACCCTAATAGAAGTTGATGCTAAGCTTGGAGAGGTGAAAGATGGCGTTCCAATTGATACAAGGAGATATCAAAGGCTGGTTGGGAGACTAATTTACTTGCCCCATACTTGACCAGATATTGCTTTTGCTGTGAGCATGGAGAGTTAATTTATGCATTCCCCATATGAGGAACATCTTGAAGTTGTGTATCGAATTCTTTGATATCTAAAGGGTACACCAAGGAAAGGACTCTTCTTCAAGAAGAATGAGAAGAGAGGAATAGAGGTGTAAACAGATGCTGATTGGGCAGGCTCAGTCATTGATAGAAGATCAACATCAAGGTACCGTACGTTCCTATGTGGCAATTTAGTCACTTGGAGAAGCAACAAGCAGAGTGTTGTTGCCAAGAGTAGTACTGAAGCTGAGTATAGGTCAATGGCTCAGGGAGTGTGTGAGGTACTTTGGCTAAAATGGGTACTAGAAGAACTTAATAGGCCAGTTAGTCTTCCTATGAAGTTGTACTGTGATAACAAGGCAGCTATCAGCATTGCTTATAATCCAGTTTTACATGACAAGATGAAAAATGTTGAGATTGACATACACTTTATAAAAGAAAAACTTGAAGGAGGAGTAATTTGTACTCCATTATTCCTCACACACAGTAGGTTGCAGACATTCTAACCAAGGGCTTGGTGAGACAGCAGTTTGAGCTTCAAGTTAGCAAGTTGGGCATGACATACATCTTTGCACCAACTTGAGGGAGAGTCTCAGCAAATTAATGAGGAAGTCAATAATTTACAAACTGATTTCTAGGAATTAGTTGTAATCTTATTCCTATGGATTAGCTTTTAATAATTAACTTAATTTGTTCCTAAAATAAAGGGATATCAGATATGTATCACTGATTCCCAGATTTTCTGTTTTTCCTGATTTATAGTTACTTATCATACTATTTAAGATTGTAAAATTCAGCCAAAAGGTAATAATATTATTCTTCTTTTTCCCTCTATTTTTTTTTTACACTTTCCTAATTACTTTTTTCCAAATCTTTTTCTGTCTTCCTCTAGACTTGACCCTTCTTTCATCATTCATTGCCTCCACTATTCTAATTGGGGCATCTAATGTCTACATTGTATGCATCCAAACTAACGTAAACAACTTTCACACATCTTGTCCTCTATAGGTACCACTCCAACCTTCTTACGGATGTCTTCATATCTCATTCTATCCTTCCACAACATTCGCATTTCTGCTACACTTATATTTTGTGTATGCAGTCTCTTAGTCACCTAACATTCACTACTATATAGCAATGTTAGTCTAACAACTGTACTGTAAAACTTGCCTTTCAACCATATAGGAATTCTTTTATCGCACAACACACCTATAGCGTTTCTCTGCTTACTCCATCCAACCTAGATCCTATGAGTCATAGTACCTCTCTAGGCACTTTATCATATGCTTTCTCCAGGTCTATAAAGACCATATGAAGATGTTTACCCAATACTCAAGAACGCTCCATAAGCTGTCTAAGAAAACATATTGCCTCCATGGTTGATCAATCAAGCATAAAACTAAATTAATTCTCTGATATCCCTACAATCTTTCATTATCTCCGTTCTATTACTCGCTCCATAGTTTCATCATGCGACTCATTAGTTTTATGCCTCGGTAGTTGGCACAATTTTGAATATATCCCTTGTTCTTATAGAGAGGTATCAAGACATTCTTCTTCCATTCCTCGGGCATTTTGTTAGTGCGCCTAATCTTGTTAAAAATATTTGTCAATCACCTAACTCCTACCTCTCTAAGACATTTCCAAACTTTAATTGGAATGTCGTCAGGCCCAACAGTTTACCCAATCTTCATCCTCTTTAGTGTCTCTTTTACCTCTATCTTTCATAAATTATATTCATATAAGAAAACTATATAAATAATTTTTCCTGCATTTTTAATAAAAGTATCCACGTATTGTGTCCTATTATTGGCCACTTTTTAAACAACTCCACGAGTCCAAAACTTTGAGCAAATGATGAGTCTAATCCTTAAAGATATACCCATATTGGCAATCTACAACCAAGTAAACGTAACATATATCCTCAATATAAACTAGCCAGATGGTTGAGTTCAATAGCTTGCCACTACTTCCATTGCAAGACTACAAAATTCCTCTACGAGTAGAAGTGGTCTTACCTATGTGTCCAACCTTATAGACACATGTTCTTTCAAAGGATACAATAACAAGTAAGAAACCTTAGGCTATATTGTTTCAATTTTAACCTTCAAGGATATTAAAGGTTGAGGAGTTTTAACATGCATGGCTACACGCATGAGAACATTGTATGAATGGGGTTCGAAATGCCAAGGGAAAAATATCATACTTTTTATAGTTATTTTAGTGTTTTAGCTGTAGAAAAAGACTAAACTCTTCAGTTAGGTTTTGTAAGTTGAACTCCAATAAAAGGACTAAACATTGAGGACAAGGTTGTTCTTAGGAGTGTGCTGTGTTATGATCTCTAGTTATCCGTTAGATGTTTTCCATCTTGGCCAGATTATGATATATTGCTCTTTGTTTATGATTCATCACCTAAAATGAGATATGATCAACTAGGAAATAACATCATACTTTTTGCATTTTCTTGAGAGTTTAGCTTATAAAAGACTAAACTCTCCAATTACGTTTTCTAAATTGAATCATAATAAAAATCCCAAACTGTTATCGTTAATTTCGTAAACATCAGGTAGCGACTAAGATCCCTAATGTTTGGAGATTGGAAATCTTGTGGTCAGCTAATAGCTTCTTCATAGACAAGATTAAGAAGCAGACCAAGAATACACAAAGCACAATTCTTGAAGGTTTGAAATAAAGAGATTGAAGAAGCAAATATTGGTATGTTGATCTTACCATTGTCATTTAATCGAATTATTTGTGTCCATAGATATTAATTTTGATTTTACAACTTCATATCATGATTACCATCAAAGGAGATAAGATAGGTATTTCATAATCTGTACCTCAAGCCAACTACTATGCAAAACAGGTTTCTTAGCCACAATTGCATCAAGTAGATCTCCTCTCAGGGGAATGTGTTGATCAATAAGCACATGGGTGCACTCCTCACCAAAAACATGAGTAAGACAAGCACCTTCATAACACAAAAATCATAGTGTTACCCAAAAATGTGAATAAAAATTGAGTTATATATAACAATAAGAACTTTCGTCCCCTCAAAAAAGTAAGCAGCTCTCTATGCAAAATCAATATTAAATTTCCAAATGCAAAAGGTAAAGAATTGAAGATAATGATTCTAACATTTACACAATTCTACTATATTTCCCTAGTGAACATTGGCTTTTCTAAGCATCACAGTAACCAAACAGCCTTCCAAGTACATGTAGATTGGATTGCTAAAGCAGTACCTACGTACATTACCAAAAAAGAAAGTTAAGAGTAGCAAGGATGTTGCATAGCCTGAGGAGATGAACTAATACTCAAACAGTGAAGTTTGTAGTGTGATAATCACATGAATACAATCCAATTTTTTTAGCTATTTTTTGCTTTTAAAACTTGTTCCTCCCTTTCAGAGTTGCAAAATCCACAATTAAAAATTTTCAGACTGAAGTCACCTAGTCTTGAGAGCAGTGGGTGGTCTAAGATGAGTTGCTTTCTAATTTCATTTTTGTGCTAACACCATACAATAAAGTCGTGACACTTTAGGGTCAAACAAAATAACTCTATTCCTTTCCTTATTTTTAAAGGCAACATTAACATTTGCCGCATATTGATTAAAAAAAAGTTTAAAGTTGAAATTATAAGGCAAAATCTTCGTGAAGATTCAGGCTAAAATGATACATTTTAACTAACCAATTGATGAAACTTTGTCTTCAAGATAATGATTCATCTGGGACGCCTCAGCACGGCAGATATAGAATACAAGTGGAACATAAGAGAATCTGCATGGTTTACAAGGCAGAGGATTTAGATAACTGACAAGAATTCACAGAGTTTGAAATAAGGAAATCATTGAATTGGCATAATTACTTAAATGAACAATGGTGTGAGTTATATAATTATACAAATAAATCCGCTTGTAGTTCCGAAATGTTAGAAAAGTAAAGAAATAAAACTAAATTATAAAAAAAAAAGTACCTGTAGGTTGCATTCCCAGTACCAAATGAAAGCAGATCCCCATCTTGTAAAGATGTTTGCTTATTTGGAAACTCGTGTACCTTTTTGTTTGAAGTGAGATTCTTGTTAACAAATGTTCCGTACTTTGACAAATCTTTGATTCCAACTTGTGAAGATTTAGTCATTTCATCAACTGTTATATAAACATGGATCCTCGAGACTCCCTTGTCTTTGTGAATGATAATATCACAGCCTTCAACCCAACACAACGGAAAAGAGAGAAAACCTCAATAATTAAAAGTTTCACCAAATTCTAACAGAAAGTGAAAAGGCAACAAAATCACCTTTTCGACCCACTTTATACGTCCCCTTCCTGAAAATGTAGTACTTGTCTTCTTCTTCACCTTGCCATAGAGTTTAGGGTTTAGTGTGTAGGATTTATTTATTTATTTTGCAAAATGAAGTGTTAATAATAACTTCACTTACCTGAGCAAGTATCGACTGGAAGCAGAGCCCAAACCATAGTTTACTACCTACTAATTTAAAACCAAATTTCCTCTCAAAACTCTAAATTCTTTGCTACGGGGCTTCTGACTCGGTGTTTCCGGCTTTGATGGAGGATAAAAATATCATCGATGTTTCGCTTTATTTGCCCGCCGTTTTCCGTCTTGATGTGCGATTTCCCGAAAGCGGTATCATTCAAGTCACCTTGACTCTTTTTTTTTTTTTAATCACTAAGATGTGCTCATATTATAATGAATATGAGATTAATTTTTACTCATACTGCATGATTGACACTGATACCGGTCTAAAAAAATTTGATATGATGAAAATTTGAACATGGGATCTCCCGTTATAGATCGTCTTTACTCAGAAACTCAACACCATTTTACTTTATTTTATTTAAGGATTCATTCATAAATTTCTACATTAAGGTCACAAATTTTTACCTTATTGTAAGGTCAAAGTAAAAAATATAAATTTAAAATTAGTAGGCATAAAATATGTTAAAAATATCATAAATATTGATAATTAACTTAAGGTTAATGTAAACAATATATAATTAAGTATAAATCTAAAGTTACTAGGTGAAAATATATTAGAAGTATGTAAACACATGATGATTAACATAAACATACATTATAGTAAAATTGTCATGTATTTAAATCTATTGAAACAATACATAATTAAGCATAAATCTAAAGCTATTAGGTGTAAAATATGTTCAAAATTTGTAAACACATGATAATTAACATAAACATACATTAAAGCAAAATCATCATGTGTTTTAATCTATTGACACTAATGTTTACATTTATAATTATATTTTTACAATACTTCTAACATATTTTAGGCTTAATGATTCTAAATTTACGTTTAATTATGTGTTTTTTATGTTAACTTTATAGTAAGATAAAAATTTATGACTTTATTGTAGAAACTCCCTATTTGGATCCAATACGATGTGACTGAATCATTGAAGATGAAAAGAAGCTTGTAAAATTAGACACAATGGTAAGTAGAAATGTAAACGGGACATATACTCATTAATTTTGAGGTATTCGATTTTGAACTTGATTAGTGACTAAAAAACACAAATCTTATAATTATCCGATTAATTTTTACATGTACGACCTAAACCCTACCCTAATAAATTTCATACGACCCATTTATTATCCGAACTCGTTTAATTACCCGATTATATTACCAAAATTTTTGACAAACCCATTTATTAACCCAAACCCAAAAAAATCATTGTTAATATTTATTTTTCTATTAATTAAATCATAAAATTAAAGAATATATAAGTTCCATCATAATTCAACAAGCTTTAGTAGTCCAATAAACAACTTAAAATTCATAAAAATATGTTTATCAAACTACAAACAAATATAATTTAATAAAAACACAAACATATTTAAAATCATCATTAAATATGCAACTTGAATCCATAATTTTAGATGGTTCTACACACAATATAAATAAAATATTTAGTATTGAGGTAAAATATAATAACATACTACTTTTTAAAAGAAAAACAAATGAAATAAAAAGAAATATAACAAGATAGCTAATTGGATTCAGGTACCGGGTATCTTAAGGGCACTTCCCAAATCCTACTCGAACCAACCACGAATAGTGAAATCACTATCCTAACCAGATTATACAGTAATCGAACCCAGTTTAATTTGGGGCAGATAGTCCTGGGTACCCATTTAAGCCAACTGTTTACATCCCTAGTGGTAAGAGTGAGATTGAGTATGATAAAAATCCATAAAAATAAGGCTCCGCTCTGTTGACTGAAAATGGTTTTCAGAAAATAATTTTTGCATATTCTTGTGTTTGGTTGGCAAAAACTTGATTGGTCAATGGCAAAGGCATTTTTCTGAAAATTATCTTACGCTTTTAAAAAAAGGATGACATTTTTTGAAAAATAACAGACTATATGTAAGGTTATTTACCAAGCTCATGAATAAAATTTTACTCAAGTTAGACCTTAGGTATGATTTTTTAAACTTTCATTTAATTTAAATCTATATAAAATATTACTATATTAATAAAAATATTTTTATTTAATAAATTTTAAATATTAACAATAAAAATCTTTCAATATTTTAAGTTTAAATATTTTACTTATTAATATTAATTACTTTTAATATTTCATTAATAAACAAAATATTTTAGTAATAAAAATACGAAATTAATAAATAATAAATTATTTTAATAATTTATTAATATTTTATTTTAAGATATAATGTTTTTATATTTTATCTACAAATATTTTGATATTAATATTTTTATAATAAATATAAATAAATAACACTTTTGTTTTGGTTTTAATAATAAATACTTTCAATATAAAATATAATTCGGTTGAAAAAGTGCAGAAAAGCCCTTTTTGGCCTGGGGGGATCGATCCCTTTGGGAGGGGGATCGATCCCTTAAGTCCAGAATGCAGATTTCCTGCATTCTGCTCAAGGGGGATCGATCCTGCTTGATGGGGGATCGATCCCTCATCCTGTTTCTGCAGTTTTTGACAGAAAATCCAACCTTTGAGGTGCCAAAACTTCGTTTTTGAGTATTTTAAGTCCAAGTAAAGGTTTAAACATTTGTAAAACATGATTTTGGACTTGTATGAATGAAAAACATGAATCAAAAACCATTTTACAAAAGATTTTGCAATTTTGGAAGAATTTTCACAATAAAATGCATTTTTGGCCTCAAAGGAGGTCATTTTGAGAGTTAAGCATATTTTGACAAAACCAAAGCATTGGATACCACAAATATGTCAAAACAAACTTGTTCACATAGGTTTTAAGCACATATATCATTAAAGCATACATCTTGTGAACAACATGCCATAATTTCCAACATACAAGTTCTTCATTCTTGCTCATGACATGACATTTTGTGTAAATGACATATTTGATCATTTGAGTCAAGTAAATATATTATCAACACATAGAAAACTTGCTCAAAATGCAGAAATCCAATAATCATTTCAAAAGCATAAATCATGCTTTTTATTCAATGCATCAAGTACTATTCATCAAACATTCAAATATCATTGTCATGCCTTTTTGTTCAATCATTCAACTCATAATGCATCAAGAATCATCAACCAAGTGCCTTATTAAATCAAACAAATAATTTTAATATATATGAGTTTTGAGAAGATAGAATAAAAGCTTACAAAACTCCTTTGTTAGAGAATGGTTTGCCTTGAATTGTTGAGTCCACCTTGAGCTATCCTTTGAAGAATTGTTGTGATGGATCCTCAAGCTTTTCCTTTTTCTCATTGGCACAAGCAATCTCCATGAGGACGTGTTGAGCATTCAAACTCCATTGTTTCATTGTATTCTCATGCTGAAACACTCCTACAATACACAAGTTCAAGTATGCTTTGGTACCCAAATTTTTTTTTGGGTCCATGAGAGTTAGTGTTCACAATTTTTGATCCTTTTGGGATCCATTTCAAGCACAAATCATCATTATTTATTGCATGCTTTGGCACCCATATTTTCCTAACAACTCTTCCTCTAAATGTAGTTTTTCTATATGTACATGCTTGTGAAGAGTGTCCTATTCTATTACAAAGTGAGCATGTAAGAGATAAATTATGCATAGTATTTTTGCTCACTAGAAAATTCTTTAGATGAGTTTCTTTTTGTATTGCATTATATCCTAACTCATCTTTGTCAAAGAAAGCTCTTTGGGTCTCTAACATATGGTCTAGCTTTTGTTGACCCATATAAAATCTAAAAAATGAATTATGCAAATTTAAGTTCTTTTTATTTACTTCATCTATTTCTAGATTTGCTTCTTCTAATTTCTTCTCAAATTCAATTTTGGCATTTAATAGCATTTCATTTTCTATTTTCAATTTAGCAATGATTTTCTTATATTTGGAGTTCATGCATTGAAAATCATTTGCTAATTCATTAAAAGCATTTTGTAGTTCATCAAATGTATAATCATTATCTTCACTAGAACTACAACTAGCCTCATCATCACTAATGGCCATAAAGCATGAGTAGGCTACCTCATTATCTTCATTTTCCTTATCGGAGCTATCACTATCGCTCCATGCAGCCACAAATGCTTTCTTCCTAGGTTTCCTATCCCTTTCTCTCCTAAGTAAAGGGCAATCTAACTTAGTATGACCCGGTTCATTACACTCATAGCACATTAAGGGGTATTTTTCTCTTCTACTTGACTCTCCCCTATGATGTCTCCTATTTTGCTCTCTCTCATTCATTCTCATGAACCTATTGAATCTTTTGGCAAACATTGTCATTTCCTTTTCTTCCTCATTTCCACTCTCATCACTATCATCTTCAATGTCCTTATGAGTGGAAGACTTAAGTGCTACCCCTACTTTCTTTAAACGCACTTCATTTCTTTTCATTTT
The DNA here is from genome assembly GCA_031772115.1 of Heritiera littoralis. NCBI lineage: Eukaryota > Viridiplantae > Streptophyta > Magnoliopsida > Malvales > Malvaceae > Heritiera > Heritiera littoralis. The sequence goes on from JAPDPK010000063.1 coordinate 354,583, forward strand.
CATTTCATATGTAAGTAGGGAGCCTATAAGCTCATCTAGAGACAAGGTATTTGGATCCTTAGACTCTTCTATTGCGGTTACCTTTGCCTCCCATGATTGTGGCAAGCTATTCAAAATTTTCTTCACCATTTCTACATTGGAATAGGTCTTGCCTAATGCCTTAAGTCCATTGATTATGTCATTAAATCTAGTGTACATATCACTCATGGACTCATTTTCTTTCATTCTAAAAAGCTCATAATCATGAGTGAGCATACCTACTTTGGTTTCTTTCACTTGATTTGTCCCTTCATGTGTGATGGCTAATTTGTCCCATATTTGCTTGGCATTCTCACATAAGGAGACTCTATTATATTCATTGGGACCTAATGCACAAAAGAGAGTGTGCATAGCCTTGGCATTCAATTGTGCCATTTTCATGTCATTTGTGTCCCACTCATCCTCATTCTTAGGGACATCTTTTCCATCTACTTTCTTCATTGGGACTTTGGGACCATTAACTATCACTCTCCATACTTCATAATCATTTGATTGGACAAACAACATCATTCTTGTTTTCCAATAAGAGTAATTCTCTCCATTGAAGAGTGGAGGTCTAACTAATGATAGTCCCTCTTCTCCTAAGGGTGCGCCTACATTTAAGTGAGCCATTTATGATCGTTTTGCTCGATAGAGGTTAGTCTAAATCAATCTCGAGCCCAAGCTCTGATACCAATTGTTGGCTCTATAGGCTATACCGAGAGGGGGGTGAATCGGTTTTTCGCTAACTTTAAGTTCGTTTTTCGATTCTTCTAAATTCTCTAGCCTATATGAATATTTTCTAAGTTCTTCTAGGCTACTCAATTATGCAATATAAATTCAAAACAATAAACACAAATATAATTGCAATTATGTAAAGAGAGTAGGGAAAGAGAAATGTACACAAGTGATTTATAGAGGTTCGGCAACCTTGCCTACGTCCTCTACCTTGAGACGCTCCCAAGGATTTTCCCCAAATTCACTATCTTTGAATTTGTCTTTACACTCCCTCTTTTTCAAGGCTCAAGAGAAACCTCTCTCTTTTTCTAGGCTCAAGAGAAACCTCCATCTTTTTCTTAGGCTAAAGAGTAACCTCCCTCTTTTTCTTAGGCTAAAGAGAAACCTCCCCTTTTACAAGGATTGAATGTGTTTACAATTGTGTAATCAAAGAAGGGCCTCTAGATAGGCAAGTGATTACAATGTTTAAGCACAAGGAAAAAGCCTATACAAGATTTGTGCTACTCTATACAAAGAATATGAGAATGATGGAAGATATTGAATTCTAGCTCTTGAACTCTTTGATTTGCTTGAAGAGATGAAGAAATTGAAGAATGATATGTCTTGGGTGCTCTCTTTTTTTTTCTTCAGCTTCCAAGCCTCTATTTATAGTCCCTTGGATGTATTCTAGCCGTTGGGTGGAGCCAAATCTCGAATATTACCGTTGTCTCACAGAAACTAGCCGTTATAGGCTATTTTCGTGCAAAGGGATCGATCCCTTTCCATAGGGGATCGATCCCTTCATTCCAGAATGCTTTATTCTGGGCTGAGGGACCTTTTCTAGCCGTTGGGAGCTTACTGCCAAAAGGGAATCGATCCCTTCCCTTAGGGGATCGATCCCTTCTTTCCAGAAGGTGATTTCCTGCACTTTTTGAGTTAGAAATTATGTGGTCTTTGATGCTAATCCAACCCAAAACATTTATAAGCTTTAAGGGAGTTTTTCTTGACTTTCTCAAATGAAAATATTGTCCAAGAAATCATCAAGTGATTTTCTAAAATATTCAAAACATTTATAAAGTATTAAGACCAATAAGAGTATGCATCATTAAATCATGGTCTTAATGTTTGATATGATCACTTGAGATGTACTGAGAAAATCATGTGTGATAAGGCAAATTTACAATATGAATTACAACATTAAAGCTTACTTAAGTTTTTGTCATTTCAAAATGTATATGGCAATTTAAAGCTAACAACACATATCAATCTTATCCCCATCAGCTAAGCCTTGTCTTCAATACTGGAAATTTGGAATTCTTTGTTGCAAGTCATAAAGAAACTCCCAAGTTGTATCTTCAGAAAATGAATTAGTCCAATGAATGAGGACTTGAGTTGCTAGTTAGTTCCCTCGTTTAACCATTCTCCTATTTAGAATTTTCAAAGGTTCCATAGCTGGTGTTTCTCCAAAAACAAATAGTTGAGACCCCATTACCACTATAGATCCCACCTTCTTCTTTAGCTGAGATACATGAAACACTAAGTGCAGTTGGGCTTGCTGAGGTATCTCTAGCTTGTTGGCTACTTCACTAATTTTGTGTATCACTTTGTAGGGTCCAAAATATTGAGGACTCAACCTATTCTACTGTCTATCTGTTAGTGAGATCTGTCTATAAGGTTGCAACTTTAGATAGACCCAATCTCCTACTTCAAACTTCTTATCTGACCTATCTTTTTTGGCCTGATGCTTCATCCTCAATTAACCTTGAGACAAATGATACTTCAAAAGCTCTAGCATGATATCTCTATCTTGTAACTGTTCATTAACCTTTTGAATGTTAGAAGCCATAAATGGCTTCTAATGGTGTCAACTGAATGGCAGAACAGAAGGAGGTATTGTACCACCATTCTCTTAATGATATCCAATTAGCCTCGGATTTAGGTTGGTCTCTAGCCATGCATCTTAAGTAAGTCTCCAGGCAGTTGTTTACCACTTTAGCTAAACCGTCATTCTGAGGGTGGTGTCATAATGTCTAGATCTATAAACCTAACTTATTAGACAAAAAATTCTAAGAGTCACCACAACCATTCTAACCTAAAATGTGATTGGTCATCTATTCAAACTAAGGACAAAAGCTTGATCTACTTTCAAAAATCCTAGGTTCGAGAGTACGATTACATGTGAGGAAGGATTACCACCCCACAATGCCCATCTTAGATGGTACCATTTTAGTACTTAAATTATCATAAGTTCGCCTATAAATTTTTATTTCAACCTTTTTACCCCCTCTATATTTTTTATCATTATTATCTTTATTATTTATTCTATTTTATTTATTTTATTTTATTAAGAAAAATGAATATTGATTGTTTTTATTGAAATTATCTTTTAGATCCTCCATTATGCTCAAAATAATCTTAAAGAATTAATCGCCTAGGAAATTCTTATATGTTACTCACTTGCAGTCACTCTAAGATTTTCATCATTTGAACAACCTTTACCTATCTTCATTATTTAGTCTTTTAAATTATTTTATTTTGTTATTTATTATTATTTTATTTTTATTATGTAAAATAAATGTTAATTACTTTTCAAAATTTACCATTAAACCATGCATTACTCTAAAAAAATTTAAAAGGAAATTTATACTTAAAAATTCCTTAAGTGCTGCTTACTAACAATCACCTTAAAGATTTCATCCTTAAATAATCCTTGTTCATCAATCTTTATTTTCATTCACAAAGCATCTTATAAATTTTCTACATAATGTAATCTTCTACCTATAATTTAACTTCTATTAGTTAACTAATCTAATTCTAAATTTAAAATATAGTGAACAACACATAATTTGATAAAATAAAATAAAATGAATAAGTTAAATAAGTTAAATACATTAACTAGATTTAACAAATTAAATAAAACAAACAAAATACATTAAATGAATTAATTTAAAAAAACAAAGAATCATATACAAAGAATTCATAAATACCTTAAATATTCAAAATTTATATCATTTTTGCATCTTGATTAGACCTGACAAAATACTAAAAAGCGAAAAATTGAAGACACATGTGACATAGCTAAATGGATCGAGAAGTAATAAAGGAATAAAATAATAAAAATCAAATCAAATCAAAAGGTATGTGAATTAAATTGGTAAAAAAAATTCTTCCCTCTCATTTACTGCTTGTAAAATAGTTCTCACATTGATATTTCCAATAGTCTTTAGCAAAATACATTAAATGAATTAATTTAAAAAAAATCATACACAAAGAATTCATAAATACCTTAAATATTTAAATTTTATATCAATTTTGTATTAGACTTGACAAAATACTAAAAAAAAGTGAAGACACAAGTGACATAGCTAAAAGGGTCGAGAAGTAATAAAGGAATAAAAAATAAAAATAAAATCAAAAGGTATGTGAATTAAATTGGTAAAAAAAAAATCCCCCATCTTATTTATTGCTTGTAAAATAGTACTCACATTGATTTTTCAAATTCCAACAGTCTTTCTATTTTACTCTTTCCTATGTGTTTTCTTTATTTTTTCTTTATTGTTTTCTTTCCTCCAAGTAACCATGGTTTTTCATTCGCTTCTTAGCCCCTCTTCAGCTGCCAGCTATTTGATTTCCTCGATGATTATATAAAATTTTTTTTATTCAGGATTGAGTTTGAGGTTTCTTGTGGATTTTGAGTTTAGATGAATTCTTTAATAATTGATTTTGATTCTAGGTTATTTGTGTTTGTGGAGATTGCTAATTAAGTGAATTCAAATAAGATTTTGTAATGAACTCTCTTGATTTCAATATTCTTTTGATTTTCACTATGTCACAATCGAGAGTGACTGTGAGAAGGTTAAGTTCAACAATGGAGAAATAGGAGAAGAACCGAAGAAGAAAAAGAAGTTGAAGATGAAGATAGAAAGAATTCAGGTATTTTCATTCATGAGTATTCTCTGTTACATTAGTTCATATATACCAATAGTACTGTTTAAAGGTGTGACTTGAGCAATTACAATAAGGACAAAAACAAAAATGGGTAGCTGCTGCACTAGCCTAATTATTCTCTGCCACCTTAGCAAGTACGTTACTCCTGTCCTTGCCTCTATTTTAGCACCAATTTGAATGTTGTTTGCTACCAACTAAACTTGGTTGCCATTATGGCTATAGTCAACTGCCAGCTCATCCTCCAACTTCTTTTCTTCCAGATCCAGTGGCTCAGTACCTTCTAGTGGCTCAGTACCTAGTTCATCTCCTTTCTTTTCTTTCTAAACCTCCAAGCACTTATCCAATTCATCACATTTTCCTCCTTCAGTAAATCCTTGTTCCCAAGGATCAAAAGATGGGAATTGAGCTTAAACTGTATAATCCTCCCAAATTGCATTTTCATGGCCTAGATTAGACCAAACCACTGATAGTTGGGTTACTGCTTGATTCTTCCTTTTAACCATACATTTTTCAAGCACAACAACAAGGTAGACTCAGAGTTGGTCATCTACTCCTTCCTTTGGTGTAGCTATACTTGAAACTATCTTAGAACCAATATTCTTCTTTAATAAACTCACATGAAAGACAGGGTGAATTTTAGATGTTGTTGGTAGTTGTAGCTTGTATGCCACTTAGCCAATCTTAGCTATTATAGGATAAGGGCCATAGTATCTAGATGGGAGTTTTAGGTTCTTTTTGAGGGCTAAGGATGTTTGTCTGTGAGGCTAGGGTTTATGATAGACTTCATCACCTATGTGAAACTCCTTTTCACTTCTTTTGTTATCTGTATAAAACTTAATTCTCTGTCTTGCCTTCTGTAACTAATCTTCCAAGGGCTTACTCAACTGTTCTTTGTCTTTTAACAACTCCTCAACTGTAGCTACGTTAGCCTTGCTATTGGCATCCCACATTAAACTAGGAGGTTTGTAATCATATAACACCTGAAAAGGAGTCTATGAAAACCACAATTTTCTTAATCTTAATTTAAAATACCTAATGCTAAAGATGGATTTGATAATCCAATATTAATAATTTAAACAATGGTATAAGGACTTAAACAAGCGAATGAGAAAAAGTGCGAGCCTCTTGGCATGAACCACAAGGTCAAACATACTGAGTCATACCCTAAAATGTGCTCAAATCTAAAGTGTATAAGTATTGCCCTAAACCCTAAATTTTTCCCTAAGTAATGCTAACTACATGACAGTTTATGAGGAAAGGAATTTAGCTATATATAATTTTGAACTAAGTTAGCTAAATTAATATTCCATGACTAATCAAAGTATTTTATAATTAATAAGAAATTAAATGGTAAATCATTTAAGTTATGAAATGTAACTTAGCCATATAAGATAAGTAGCTATTATTAGTATAATTAAATTAAAGGAGATTAAGGAATTAGTAGGAAATATAATTCCAAAGTAATTACAATTTTCAATATATATATATATATATATATATTTGTAAATATGATTAATTAAAACTAAAGAATTTTAGGTAAAAAAAATACAAATAGGTATAAATGGAGATGTAGTGAAAATATATTAACAAATTTCTTATAGAAGATATACTTATAATAAAATAAATAATATATACATGTATAAACATAGATAAAGACAAATAAGATAGATAAGTATATTTAAGTATATAATATATAAATATATTATTATATTGGGAGCATAAAAATATATATTAGATTTAAGAGAAATAATGTAATTGTATATAAAAATTTATATACATATATATAACTAATACAACTAAAAAGTGTATAATAAATATATATAACCTGTCACTTACACCAATGCACATATATCATATATACTTTATTATTTAAACTATTAATGGCTTCTAAAAGAAGCCAAACTTAACTCACCTACCTACACTAAGAATGACATCCTCGGCTGAAGAAGGTGGAAGAAAATGAAGCCTCATTCTCGGGTGCACTAATCAAAGGAGGGGACAAGAGCATAGCCAGCTGAATTATGGGAGAACCAGCAAGGGGAAAGAAGTAGAGATAAGGAGAAAAGAAGGAAAGAAGAGGGGGGACTCGACTGCATACATCATCTGCATTTTTGGCTGCGTAGAAACTGTTAAGGGTTGAAGAAAATGAGTAGCAACGTGAACAACCAGTGAGAGAAACGGGATTTGTCTTAGCTATAGGTATTGAACAGAGGCTGGCGTAAGGAAGAGCCGAGGCAAAGGTGTTCAGGTCTGAACAGGGGATGCTAGCAGTGTTGTTTACGCGCCTGAAAATGGGGTTGTTCAAGTTGGATTTAAAGGCTGAAACATGAGCCTTTGGGGCTGTGGTAGAGAGTCGAAAATGGTGGCTGATTAAAAGCCTTTGAGTTTTTTTTTCAGGTGTGCCAAGATGAGTTGAGGGGCTATTAAAAGGGTCCAAATGCTGGTGAAAAGAAGAGATGGGGGGCTATTGGAAAAACAATGACAGTGGCACTTGGAACAGGGCTGTAGCGGAAGTGGTTTGAAAGTGTGAAACAAGGGCTTTCTTAGTGTAGTCGGTCGGTTGTTTAGGTTGGAGTTTTGAAGGCTTTCAGTTGCAATTTTAAACTACGTTGATCGATGGTTAATGGCCTGAAAAACAAAAGTGAAGGAAGGGAAGGAATGAGCAGCATAATAGAGAGGAGAAATAAAGCTGAATTGGAACCAGTTCAGGGTTGGATTAAGGCCTAAAACATAAGCCAAAGGGAGTTTAGAATAAGGGAGAATGGTGGCTACTCACAATGGTTGTTTGAGGTTAGAGGTTGCTAGTTTCAAAGGCTGAAATGAGGCTTTTTAAGGGCTGTAAACCTAGAGGTGTTCAAAGGGTAAGAAATGTTAATTATTTGATATCAATATGTATATACATATATTCCTTAGGACAATGAAATATGGGAATTATGGTCTTGATATGATATATGAGAGGGATAAGAAAAATATACTATGAGATTTCATGATTAAAGAAATTATTAAATGGGTTATGATGGTAATGTATTGAGTTCAATGGGGTATATTATGTATACTGTGATCATGGAATTGATTTGATGATATGAAAATAAGAATGGTGATATGATCAAGTATGGTTAATGTCACATGGCTTAATTTAATAAATTATAAGTTCTCATTACGACAATATGTGTTAAGTCAAGTGTGATGAAGCAAGGAAATGTGTTATTTGATTATGATTTAGGTATTTTCCTAAATATACAAATATATTTATATACACATATCATTGATATGATGAGAATAGGCAAAGGTAGATTATATATGTGTGTGTATATATACACACACACACACACTCACACGTATACATATATATATATGTGTGTGTCATTAGTATGGTGATGAAGAGTAAATCTTTGGCATAGAAGTGAACTTGATTTAATTAGGGTTTTAAGATATATTGTCCTGTAGCATGGAATTGAGTATGATATGAGTATATGATTGTGTAGGTAATGAAATGAGTGTAGTGATGCGGATGGAGTGGAAACTTGAGTTGCAAAATTTGCAGGCCCGAAGAAGATAATTGTTAAGCATTGAGATAAGTGGGTTAAGTAAAGTTTGTTAGCACCATTTTGTAGGAATGTTTTAAATTTATAAATTCGTTTATGCTTGGACTGGATTGAAACTTGTTTCTTACCTGGCGTGTTGTGGTCAACCATGCATGCATGTTAAGTGAAGGGAACTAATGTGAAATCCCCCAAATTTCTGTAAATACCCATAATTGTACAATGTTTCTAGCCCAAATGATGTAAATAAATATGAGAATTTGAGATATAAATGATATATGGGACATGGATGGAATTAGAGCAATTGAATAATAGAATAGTCAAAGGGTCAAAAGTCAATGGCTAAGATGTTAAATGGGATAGAGATGAATTAATTGAATTAAATGCATTTGTCTTCATCTTCATCAACAAAGTCGATAGCCATTGTTCTCTCTTTCTCTCAAGTCTCTAAGTTTTCCTTTATACTTACCTTGTAGACTAACCAATTTCTGTCATCAAATCATTAAGCTCACTTAACGAAAATCACTCCTCATCACTAGCTCTAACTATATGTGTAATACAAAAGGCTGAATCAAAGGATTGGAGATCTGATTCCTATCAATTTTGGTGACTAACAAAGGTAAGAGAAGAAATTGATTCATACACTTCGGTATATGGTTTGGAGTTATGTGGAGTTGGTATAGTATAATTGTAGAGATTTCTTAAAGGTTTGAATCCTTATGATGTTTGCAGCTTTGAAGAAGTGAAAGAAAAGAGTTGGTGCAACCAAGTGTTTACGTGTTTTGGTGTATTTGAGGTAAGAAATGTGTGTAACGGACGTAGGGAGACTATGTCGGTTTTGGTTGCATGAGTTGGTCATATATGAAATGCTTTTTAAGTGCAGGAGGTTTAAATTTTGGATTTTCACTTTTAGTATGATTTGGTTATGAGCAACTGACTGCCTTAAGTAGCAGCCGACTGCCTAGAGACAACAGAGACGTAACTTTTTCGAAAATCGACTCAAGCCAGTCGACTACCTATATAGCAGTCGACTGCCAATTTCCAGAAAACATTCAGTTTCAAAACCAGTCGACTGCTATATGACCAGTCGACTGCCCTGTTTCTGAAAAGTATTCTGTTTCAAAACCAGCCAACTGCCGATGGAACCAGTCGACTACCCTATTTTTGAAAAGCATTCTGTTTGCGAACCAGTAGACTGCCCTGTTTCTAAAAAGTATTCTGTTTCAAAACTAATTAACTGCCTATAGAACCAGTCGACTGCCCTATATGAAAATGGTGTTTTAAATGCCTATTTGATATAAGCGTGTTTGAATTACAAGTGAAATATATGATAAATGTTTTGGAGACTGTGGACATCTTTAGTGATCATGCATATTACTTGTATTTGTACTTGGCTGAGGAACCTTAATCCGATCCTCAATGCCACAGATGCCACTTGACTAGTGTTCACTGTGGTCTATAGACTATGGCCATACGTCTCTTAATTGTATTTGGCTTTGGGCAGAATCCCTGGTCCATACGTGGGTACGCACTTATTTGATATCTCTTATAGGGAATACTTGGCATCCTTTAAGGGACTTTCCTGCGGGAAATATTTGGCATCCCTTACGGGACTTTCCCATGTGAGACTTACTTGGTGCATGATTCTATTGGAAGTAAATCATCTCCCATCTATTTGAAAGTATTTGAAGTTAATTGTATTTGTACATGTAATTTCACGAAATTAGAGATACGCGAGAGTATCTTAATTTTTTAAAGTTAAAGTATATGTCATTTGAAGAGTATATATATGATTTCAAATAATTCAATTTCATAAGAAAGTTTTTGAAAGTATATGTGATTTGAAGAAATTACATTAATATGCTTTATAATGATTTTACATAACATTATAGAGCCAAGCAGAAAAACTGCATACAGTGGCATAGTACACTCTTTTACATATGTTTCTTACTGAGCGTAAACTCATCCCTTTACAACATTTTTTCATCAAGATTATTTAAAGTGATTCCCGCTTCAGATAGAGGAGCTTACTTTTGGATCTTTTAGTATACCTTCAAGACACGCTTCCCAGTTATTCCTTGAAGGTATAATCGGTTGGCCATGTATTTCGAATATTGTACAATACAATATTACGTTAATGTATATTAGATCAATTGGGGATATAGGATATGTAAGTTATGTGAGATCCTGATGTATTTGGCTTATTTGTATACAAATGAAAAATACCTTTCATGTGAAATAATTATATCATGTCATGAGTGATAACGTATAAAGTATAAGAAGAAGAAAGGATGACATTGACAGACTGCCTAACTGCCCCTTATGTGAAAGAAAAAGTTAGTTGATATTTAATTGTTATTTGATTAAAAGTAGAGGTCGCGGGTCGCGACAAAGATTGGTATCAGAGCAGGTTAGTCTGAGGTTTGTCAATGTCATTACTAGAAATAGTGTACATCCCTAATGTACTATACTTGTCTAAATACATATATGTAGTATAACTGTTTAAAGCTATACTAAATTGTGGTAATTGCTGGTGTTATTGACAGAATGAGTACTCGAAGAAGGGGTACTAATAGGGGACGAGGACGGGGTCGTGTGGAACCACCCCCAACATAGTCTCCTCCTCCATCTCCATCGAGTAGCCCGAATACCCGATTAGCGAAAATGGAGTGGCATATGGAAGCAATGGCCACTATGTTTACTCAGTTCATGTCAAACTTCCCGAATGTGGCCACTAGTGCACCAACAGCCCAGCTACAGTGCCTCCTACTCCCTCTCGGACTACACCTCCTACTTCTTCAAATCCTTTAGTACAGCCACCACCGGTACAGCTAGAGCTTCCTCCATCAGTCTAGACTACAGGGAGGCGGGATCCAAGTGCTTATTGTAGTGTTACCTTGATTAAGGAATTTAAGAAATTAGATCCGCCTAAGTTTAAGGGGGACAGCGACCTGTTGGCCGTTGAGAATTGGGTGAAGGCGGTCACTAAATCGTTCGGATATATGACTTGTTGATAATTCTATAATTTATAGAATTATCATGAATTTAATGATATAATTTATCTCTAAATCATTAATATTAGATTCAAATCCCTCATTTATCTGTTAAATTTCTCTCAATGATGTAGGAACTCCAACTGATAAAGAAGTCAAAGATGTGAAGGATTTCAGTTCCAAATTTCATTCAAACACAAGACTTTGTTGATAAAGCTTCATGCATGGATATCTCTACTTGCTGCCAAGAAAGATAAATTGTTGCATTTATCTTTTATGAAGATAAATTATCAAGATGGACTTTTTGCTAAGGATAGAGATAAATAAGGGAGTTGATAAAAGATAAATTTTCTTTGAAGATAAAGATCGAGCCCTATCAGCCAAGATTTTGAGCTAATCATCATCCCCACTGCCTCTATAAATAGCCAGCTTCAGCACCATGAAGAGAATTCAATCCTACTAAGGGATATAGAGTAGTTTAGTTTTATTCTCTTTGTTTTAGTCTTCAAGTTTTCATCTAAATTTCTTTTGGTTTTTATTTTGGAATATTTTAGAAGTTTTATTTAAATAAATATTTTTTTATTTTCAATTTCCTGCTATTGATTAAAAAAATTCTTTTTCGATCGTTTGAATAAAATTAGGGTGTGAAATTTTAGTACTTAGTAAGCAATTCACAAATTCAATCCTCGTGGGAACGATACTCTACTCATCACTTTATTACTTGCTACGGTCTGTATACTTGCGGTACACTCATCGAAAATTCGGTAACAAGTTTTTGGCGCCGTTGCCGGGGATTGAAGGATTTGTTTTGCTAATATTAATACCAAGCATACCTAGTTTTAATTCAAATATTTTTTTTTTTATTTTTCTCCTTCCCTGATACTAATATCTTCTCTTGTTATTTTTGCGAGGTACCATGGCTTATCGTGCTGAGCCAAGAACCATGGGAGACTATGCAAATCCTTCGTTTTTCGAAATCCATTCAAGCATTAAGTTACCGAAAATCGAAGTTGATTTTCAGATAGATCCGAACATCATCATGATGATCCAGAAGTCGATTCAATTTGGAGGGTTGCCCAATGAAGATCCATGCAATCATATAGTCAAGTTCTTGGAGATGAGTGACCTGTGCAGATGTGATGGCGTTACTGATGATGCCATTCGACTCAGATTGTTCAATTTCTCTCTTCGAGATCGGGCAGAAAGGTGGTTAAACGTACTTCCGCATCACTCAATCACTACATGGGATGATTTGGCTCGTAAGTTCCTTGCTAGATTCCTTTCACCAGCACTCATAGCAAAGAAGAGGAATGACATCTTGTCTTTCATGCAATATGATCTTGAGCCTTTTTGTGAAGCATGGGAAAGATTTAAAGACTTACTTCAAAGATGTCCTTCTCATGGGATTACCCTTGTGGTTACAAGTCCAAGTATTCTACATTGGTTTAGGTGATCCTTCGAAGGCATGGATCAATGCAGCGGTAGGTGGAGCTCTTATGCAAAAGACTATTGAGGAAGCATATGATTTGGTCGAGGTAATGGCTTCCAATGACTACCAATGGTACTATGGAAGAGTTATGCCTGAGAAGGTCATCAACACTCAAAGTATAGATCCAGTTATGACTTCGACTTCTCAAGTAGTCACCTTGCCTGAAGAAGTCTATCAGAGTCCCTTTGTTGCTTGTAAGATAGGTGAAGGGAACCATGTTAGAGAGAGTTGTCCCGTGAGCTTGGATTTTGTCACCCCAGTTAACATTGAGAATCCAAGTATGGAGAGTCATCCGATCCATTCTTCGAGTTATCACAAAAGTCAACCATCAATTTCCTTGGAGCCACCGAACATAGTTGACTTTGAGTATCAAGTTCCATTGCAACCACCAGTTGAAGAAGTGGTAACTGAAGAGGTTGAGAAGCCTTTACCACCTGAGCTCATTATTGAAGAAAAAGTCAAGGTTGAAGAGCTTTTACCGTTAGTGCTTATTGAAGAAAAATGTGTGGTGGAAATAATTGAAATGGAGAATAGTGAGAGTGAGAAAGAAGATGAGCTTAAAATAGAAGTCCTAACTCCAAAAGTTGATGAGCAGTTATATGAGGTAGCCTTCATTGCTATCCAGGGCTATCTACAGGCTAATGACTTGGGCTATATATTAGAAAAAAGTGAAGACTGTAGAGCTAAGTCCTGTGAATCGAAGAATCTGCTCGAGTCTCCTACTAGGAGGGTGCATTATGTGCATCCATCCATATTTAGAATTTTTGAACCACCTTGAAGAATGACAGACATAGTCAGGCTGATGACTATAAATCAAGCGCTTCTGGGGAGGCAACCCCAGCATTTTATTGCTTTCTTAGTTATTTCTCTTATTTCTTAGTTTAGATATTTCATTCGTTGATTTCTTTTCTTTATTTTATAGGTGTCAGAGTCTAAGTTTGGGGGAGCGACAAAGGAATTTGGCAAGTTTTGCAGTTTGAGCTTCATTAAAAAAAAAATTAGGGGAGTTTCCTTTATCCTTTTCTTGAATTCTTGAATTTCTTACACATTGAGGACAATGTATGTTTCAAGTTGGGGGAAGAGCAAAATTTTTATTTTTAAAGATTGAGCAAAATTTTTTCAATTTTCTTTTGAAATCTTTGCAAAAATTCTGTGCTTTAAAATGGTTTTTACCTTGAAGTGATTATATGCTTGCTTGATAATTCCTCGATATTTAACCATTGATTGAGAATGTTATAGCAATTTGAAATTCATGAGTATGTGCAAAGTATGTGAATGAATTCTTTAGTGAATAATCTTTTTGATTGAGATTTTTCCAAAAATTGAATGCACAATGTTTCTATCATTGAAGTCATGCATATTTAGAGAAGATTTATGTGAATAGGAATAAACACTAGTCCTTAAAGTTTGTTATTTGTCTAGAATTTGTTCTATCATCTCTCAAGGCGAAATCCTAGAACACACTTAGCTAAAGAGGTGATTTAGGCCATTTTTGGACCGTTTGTGCTTTTCAAGACTACCATGATGTATTTTATCCTTAGTCACCCAATTTGAGCTTAAATAGACCTTCTTTCTTGTTTTACCTACATTAATAATTAGCCTAGCCTGTAAAAAAAATTCCTATACCCCATTATATGCATGAGGACTATGTCAAGATATATTTAGAGCTACGCATATATGGAAGAACGGGTGAAATTCAAAAAAAAATTCAAAAAAATAAAAAGAAAAAAAATCAAGTTGGGGAAATTATTTGAAGGCTTTTAAAAAAAAAGTCCAAGAAAAAAAAATGCATGATTAGGGGTTAAGCCTAAAAATCCTTTTTCTCCTACCTTTACCCTAGCCATACATTACAAGCTTATAAAGTCCTATTGATCTTTGGCTATGTGTGTCTACATTAGTGGAGAGAAGATGAGAAAAACAAACTTATGGAAGATAACTATTCTTTGAGATCTTTTGTTATGTTCATATTTGTATAAATTCATCCGGATTGCATGAACTAAAATGAAGAAACATTTACACACACACACGGAAGAATTCAATTGAATTGATACTCTCTTTGGAATGAGTTTATATATATTTAGCTAATGTTTATGAATTTTCATGGAGTTGTAATGTTTTCAAAATCTTTGGGGAAATTAAAGGGAAATCATTCTTGCAAGTGTATTTGACCTCTAGGTACATTTCTTTGTGAATTTTATTTTGCTCGAGGACAAGCAAAAATTCAAGTTTGGGGGTGTGATAATTCTATAATTTATAGAATTATCATGAATTTAATGATATAATTTATCTCTAAATCATTAATATTAGATTCAAATCCCTCATTTATCTGTTAAATTTCTCTCAATGATGTAGGAACTCCAACTGATAAAGAAGTCAAAGATGTGAAAGATTTCAGTTCCAAATTTCATTCAAACACAAGACTTTGTTGATAAAGCTTCATGCATGGATATCTCTACTTGCTGCCAAGAAAGATAAATTGTTGCATTTATCTTTTATGAAGATAAATTATCAAGATGGACTTTTTGCTAAGGATAGAGATAAATAAGGGAGTTGATAAAAGATAAATTTTCTTTGAAGATAAAGATCGAGCCCTATCAGCCAAGATTTTGAGCTAATCATCATCCCCACTGCCTCTATAAATAGCCAGCTTCAGCACCATGAAGAGAATTCAATCCTACTAAGGGATATAGAGTAGTTTAGTTTTATTCTCTTTGTTTTAGTCTTCAAGTTTTCATCTAAATTTCTTTTGGTTTTTATTTTGGAATATTTTAGAAGTTTTATTTAAATAAATATTTTTTTATTTTCAATTTCCTGCTATTGATTAAAAAAATTCTTTTTCGATCGTTTGAATAAAATTAGGGTGTGAAATTTTA
Source organism: Heritiera littoralis (assembly GCA_031772115.1). Taxonomy (NCBI): domain Eukaryota; kingdom Viridiplantae; phylum Streptophyta; class Magnoliopsida; order Malvales; family Malvaceae; genus Heritiera; species Heritiera littoralis. Next base: position 370,163 of record JAPDPK010000063.1, read on the forward strand.
GTACTTAGTAAGCAATTCACAAATTCAATCCTCGTGGGAACGATACTCTACTCATCACTTTATTACTTGCTACGGTCTGTATACTTGCGGTACACTCATCGAAAATTCGGTAACACTTGTACCGAGAGAGAAAAGGTGGGATTGGCTACCTATTTGTTAGTATGTGATAACCGTAAATTCTCATATTTTTGGAGTTAAGTATATGTAAAATTTAATTTTAGATGTTAATAGATTGATTGAAATAAATAAGTAAATTTATTGAAGGATTGGAATATTTCGAAATTATAATACTTGATCAATCAATAAATTAAAAATTTAATAATTAAGAATTTAATTAAAAAAAAGAGATGTGTGTGTATATATATAATTATATATATATGTACAAATATAAAAGTGTATATATATAAATAATAAATGTTAATTTGAATTAAAGTGTATAATAAGATAGGAAAATATATGATTTAAGAATTATATATATTTATAATATAATTTATACTTGTGTATTTTAAAAATATATATAGATGGAAGTATAAATTATATTTATATAAAATATATATATATAAATAGTATATGTTATATGTATATCTAACTGTAAATATCAAATAGAATTAAAATATATATTTATATTTAAAAAATGAAAAAAAGAATATAATAAAAAAATAAAATTATGCAGCAAGCTTCACGTGGAAGCTTGCTGCACTGCCAAATTGAAACAATAAAATAAAAAAAAGAGACAAAAGAGAAAAATCTAGTTAGTGGATTATGTGGCACTAGATGATTGGATGAAACAATAATAAAACAAGACCATATTCAGCCAATTTCCAGCCATCCTCATCGACTCTCCCTCCCCTGTTTTCTACTAGAACCGACCTTCACTGCAACAGTCCTTCCTCTTCCATTTTCTCTCACGTCACTCCCACTCTTACCATGTAAAACCTCTCTTCAACCTTCCAACACCCTAAGCTTTCTTCCTTAACCAAATTTCCCATTAAAGAGCTGATAAAAACTGAAAAAATGGTGGGCACAAATGACGTGGAAGCACTAGTAAGGGGCTGACAAATTTGGTCAGGTGAGGGGTTTTACATATTGATGTTTTTTATTAATTTTAGTTATGGTTTTTCATCATCTTAAGCATGGGAAACTTGTTTATGACCTTAGATTGAAATAAAAATTTGATGTTGTAGAGCAGGACAGATTCGGGTAGAAGAAAAATTGAGGAAATTGTGTTGATTTTAATATGTTTTGGATGTGGTTTAGTAGGTGATGATGAGTAGAATTTGATTTTTAATTTGAATAGATGATGAATTGAGTTTAAATTAAATTGGAAATTGATGATAAATACTGCAAACAGCATGATGGCGTGAAACAGTGGCTGTTGTGTGAAAATGGATGCTGATAAGTCATGCCAGTGGCTAAATAAAGATGAATTAATCATAATGAATCTAAGATGTTTGATGATATTCCTAAATGAGTAAAAGAAAGGTATAAAATTAGAGTTGATTGAAGATGGAGGAGCAATTAGGGGCTATCAATTTTGCTGTAGAAAAACAAAAAAAAATGTATAATATATATATATATATATATATACACACACATATAGATTTATTAGATTATTAGTGGGATTTAATTTGAATAAAGAATAAAATTTTGTGAAAGTATAATTAATTAAGTGAATTAAATCTAGGCTTAGTGGGCTGTGGTGTATTTGGTTAACATGAATGTGAGAGTGTGACTATGGTGATAATGGCGTGAATGATGAAAAAAAATTAAAGAAATCATGGGCTGAATATGAAAGTGGGTGTTTGGCTATAGGGTGAGCAGGGTGATGATGATGAATTTTCAATGTATATGGGATGCTTGATGCATGTACAAAAGGGAGTGAATAAAATTTCTAAGTTAGAATAGCAGGAAAATATATATAAAAAAATAATGGGAATAAAGTTATAAGGAATTTTGGCCAAGTTCAAAAAGATGGGATTTCATGTAAACTTTTATGAATTAATGGATTGGAAATAATGAGTTATTATATTATGTGTTGGCAATTAGTAGGAAATAAATTAAGTTAAATTACTTGTTGAAGTAAATAAAAATATGGAAGTACTTATGATATAAATATTGGTGGGAATTTGTAGAATATTTATTATAGCTATACATGACATTTTAAATATAAATTGAAGTTATTAGTGACATGAGAATTGAACAAGGAGTAGAATTAAATTGAAATTATATTTTGATATTGAATAGAAAATAAAATAAACTAATTATTAAGAATGATAAATAGAAAATAACAAAGGATGGAATATTTATTAGCATCATGGTATAGCATTTTAAATATAATTTAGCATTATTGTGCAGTGTAAAGTACGAGGAATAAGAGGTGTAAATGAGATTATCAGATTTATTCAGCGTGAAAATAGAGGTAAGATACATGTATAGGAGTCGTATAAAACATGTTTTATTTGCAATTGAAAATTCATTGAAATCTCGTTTTAATTGTTCTTATCCAATTTTCCTAAATACAAGAAATAGGAATTATCTTTAATTCCTACAAGTTTAAATATTTCATTATATGAAAATATTTTACATGAATTGATTTAAATGAAATTATTTATATGCATTGAATTACATTAAATGATTTACATGAAATGAGTACGTGATATAATTTACACAAGTTAAATTGCATGCAATGACTTACATAAATTGCATTACACAAGTGATGTACATGAATTGATTTACACGAATTGAATCGCATGACATGATTTACACGAATTGAATTACAAGAAACGATTTACATGAATTAAATTACATGAAACGATTTACATGATTTGATTTGAATTATATGAAGTATTTTACATGAATTGAGGTTCGTGAAGTGCTTTACATGAATTGAACTATACAAAATGATTTACATGAACTAAATTTCTTGAAAGGAATTACATGAAGTGATTTATATGAAATGATTTACGAGTATATGAAGTGATTTTATGAAATTTATATCTCCCTGATGATCGTGCATACGAGACAGTGATGATTAGGCTGGGAGACGTCCCAGACCTTCCCCTTTACATGATATGACTGTGGGAGTTACGGTCGAACCCTACAGGCTTACACAGTGAGCACCCGACCACTGCGAACTGTGAGTGATCGATGATAGCCATTTGTTATAGTGTTTCATAGGATTGGCTAAGGGGTTCCGGATCCCTGGCCTTCCTATACAGGTCCTTTATGGGATATAGTGCGTGCATGAATCTCTGGGAGATTATTTTCTATCGATAAGTGAAACTTGACTGATAATTGATTTAGTGAATGATTTGATTTATGAGACTAGTGCATGATTTGATTGAAAAGTGACAAAGAAAGTGATACAAGTTTTACAGTATATGTTTTTCTGATGCAAGTGCATTTATCCTATTTTAAGGATTTTAAATGAATCGTATTACTGTACTGATGAAGTTTCTGAAATTATTACATTATCTCATGATTTTGAAATTGTTACCATATTGTTTACCGAAGTCGCATACTAAAATGGTTTTATAGCATCGCCTAATGGCTTATATAGTGATTAATGATTCGAGATTGCATCGTATAAATTAGAAAATGTTTTATACTGATTATTGATTTGAAATAGCATCACATGAATTATTAAATGTTTTATATTGATTAATGAATTGAAAATGGCATTGCATAAAATGTTAAACGTTTTATATCGATTAATCGTTTTATCGTCAACTGAATTTACTCCCTATGGTCGCATCTAGGGATCGGAACACGACAGGTACTCTAAAGTACCTTCCATACTCTACCCAGTTACCTAGCCGACTATAGTATTCTTCAGATACTATCCCCTAGTGAGCTGCTAAGAAATAAATATTTTTATGCATTTTAATATTTGTATTTAATATGCCTTTTTCTTAATCAGCAAAATAAGTGATTTTTATTTAACTACATTTTATATGCGCTTTTATATATGTGTCTTACTGGGCTTTCCCCAAAGCTTACCCCCTTCTCACCATCCCAGATAGCTTATCGGTATACACGAAGTCCGCTGCCTTTAGTTAGTCGAAGAAATCGCTAGAGGTTAGAAGTACCAAGTGATCAGGTATTTATTAAATGTTTATTTATATTCAGACACGTATTTGCACAACAGTTGTATTTATAAAATAGAACATAAATACGTATCGAAAATTAAGGGGATGTAACTTATGTGAAGTTTATTGTGAACAAAATTGTAGTTATTGTATTTAATTATTATAATTAATTGAATTAATTGTATATTGAATTACATGTAATGAAAAGATGAATTGTACTTACATCGATACCGAATGCAAACCTAGTGTTATCGATTAATTGAAAGAAAAAGATAGAAGTGGAAAGGAAAATTTTAGTTCGGAACTTTTTAATTTCGGTCATTACAAAAGTGGTATCAGAGCAAGGTTTTCCTAGTACGTGTCGGTGTAAGTAGGTGAGAATTGAGTTACATCCCATACTGCTGTGCATAGTTTGAATATAAATTGTGAGAAAGGGTTAGAAAACAGAATAAAATATCAACTGGTAGAGGAATATTGGTAGTTGATGGAAAGAACAAGAAGGATAGATATGAATATAGTATGGAAATATTATGGAGATAGTTACTGAACGATCATATATAATTGATGATAATAAATGGAATTAGATTGAGTAAGAGTGATCGAAAGTGATTGATGGTTTCCGAGTAATTGGAGACGATAGAATGATCTAATGGAATATGATTGATGTGGAAATCGATATGAATTAACAAAGGCAAGTGAGTTGATAGTAAATGGTGTAAACATGGTATGAGAATATTGATATGAATGAACGTTAGGATTGATTGCAACGAATAGTTATGAAAATGATAAGTCTCTAGGTACTAAATTGTCGGAGTACTTGTATCGAATTTGGAGGACTACAATTTTCTTATATTCGATAAAATCTACAGTGCATAGGAATTTAAAAGGAAAATATTAATTGTTAAAATAATCAAATAAGGGTCTATTCGATACGGTTCAGAGAGGTACTTGGTGAGGGCCCCACCAGGATTTTCTTTGTCCAGATTGAAGTGAGACCCTAAAATGATGATGTATGAGGCGAAATATGAATATGGCAAAATTTATAAGAGTATTGGTGCCAGTAAACTAGAAAGAAGATAAATTAGGTGAATGAGGAGAATAGAAGGGATGCAATACGATAGTTGATGAATGGTATAAACATTGTATAGAAAATCACGTATCACCGTAAAGGAATAAAATAGATATTGAATGATCGAGACTGATTAATTGAAGTATGTATTATTTGAGGATAATAGGACGATTTTATATGATAAAATTGATGTAGAGATCGATATGGATCGATAAAGGTAAAGAGGATTAATAGTGAATCATGTAAACAGTGTATGAGAATATTGATAGTAATGAGTAAAATGACAGATTGCTAAAAGCAGATATTGAAATCAACAAGTCTTAAGGTATTGAAATCGCTGAAGCATCGGTGTTGAATTTGGAGGACCAAATTCTTTAAAGGTGGGGAGAATGTGATAACTGCAAATTCTCATATTTTTGGAGTTAAGTATATGTAAAATTTAATTTTAGATGTTAATAGATTGATTGAAATAAATAAGTAAATTTATTGAAGGATTGGAATATTTCGAAATTATAATACTTGATCAATCGATAAATTAAAAATTTAATAATTAAGAATTTAATTAAAAAAAAAGAGATGTGTGTGTATATATATATATATATAATTATATATATGTACAAATATAAAAGTGTATATATATATATATAAATAATAAATGTTAATTTGAATTAAAGTGTATAATAAGATAGGAAAATATATGATTTAAGAATTATATATATTTATAATATAATTTATACTTATGTGTGTTTTAAAAATATATATAGATGGAAGTATAAATTATATTTATATAAAATATATATATATATAAATAGTATATGTTATATATATCTAATTGTAAATATCAAATAGAATTAAAATATATATTTATATTTAAAAAAAGAATATAATAAAAAAAATAAAATTATGCAGCAAGCTTTACGTGGAAGCTTGCTGCACTGCCAAATTGAAACAATAAAATAAAAAAAAAAGACAAAAGAGAGAAATCTAGTTAGTGGATTATGTGGCACTAGATGATTAGATGAAACAATAATAAAACAAGACCATATTCAGCCAATTTCCAGCCATTCTCACCAACTCTCCCTCCCCTGTTTTCTGCTGGAACCGACCTTCACTGCAACAGTCCTTCCTCTTCCATTTTCTCTCACGTCACTCCCACTCTTACCGTGTAAAACCTCTCTTCAACCTTCCAACACCCTAAGCTTTCTTCCTTAACCAAATTTCCCATTAAAGAGCTGATAAAAACTGAAAAAATGGTGGGCATAAATGACGTGGAAGCACTAGTAAGGGGTTGACAAATTTGGTCAGGTGAGGGGTTTTACATATTGATGTTTTTTTTATTAATTTTAGTTATGGTTTTGCATCATCTTAAGCATGGGAAACTTGTTTATGACCTTAGATTGAAATAAAAATTTGATGTTGTAGAGCAGGACAGATTCGGGTAGAAGAAAAATTGAGGAAATTGTGTTGATTTTAATATGTTTTGGATGTGGTTTGTAGGTGATGATGAGTAGAATTTGATTTTTAATTTGAATAGATGATGAATTGAGTTTAAATTAAATTGGGAATTGATGATAAATACTGCAAACAGCATGATGGCGTGAAACAGTGGCTGTTGTGTGAAAATGGATGCTGATCAGTCATGGCAGTGGCTGAATAAAGATGAATTAATCATAATGAATCTAAGATGTTTGATGATATTCCTAAATGAGTAAAAGAAAGGTATGAAATTAGAGTTGATTGAAGATGAAGGAGCAATTAGGGGCTATCGGTTTTGCTGTAGAAAAACAGAAAAAAAATAAAATGTATAATATATATATATACACATATAGATTTGTTAGATTATTAGTGTTATTTAATTTGAATAAAGAATAAAATTTTGTGAAAGTATAATTAATTAAGTGAATTAATTCCTATGTTTGTTTAAAGCTAGGAATAGGCTGCAACAACCTAAGATAGGTTTGTATACCGTAATGACCTCCTTCTGGTGAATCATGCATAGTCTTAACTAGTTGCTCTCTTAATTATCCATTGCTGCCTACACACACCCTCCCTTTGTACCTTAGTATCCCATTACTAAAGGAATACTTAAAGGAGTTTGGTGTTTTTATTGTCAAAGCCTTGATCTGATCTTGAGTAGTCCCATCATTCACATAATTGCCTTCTATCTCCTTTACCCATTCTGGGATGATGGTAATTAAATGTAGGCTATGGTGTTGAGACACTTCTTCAAACTACTTGGAAAGTGCATCTGCTACCATGTTGCTTTTTCCTTTTCTATACTGGATAGAGTAGTTTAACCTCAACAACTTGGTTAAACCTTTCTTCTGAATTGTGGTGGTTAGTTTCTGCTCAGTGAGGTGTTTCAAATCTTTATAATCTATTTTAATAACAAAAGGCCCACCTTCAAAGTAATGTCTCCATTTGGTTACTACCATTAGTATGGCCAAATACCCCTTTTCATATATGGACAAGTCTAAATGTCTTGGACTTAAAGCTTTACTGAGGGAAGCTATAGGTCTTCCCTCTTTTGTTAACATAGCCCCAATTCCCAAGCTACTAGCATCTATCTCTAAAAAGAAGGGCTTTTTGAAATCTAACAATGCCAAAATAAGGGCTGAAGTTATGGCTGCCTTGAGTTGATTAAAGGTTGTCACTGCTTCAGGGGACCAATTGAACCTATTCTTTATAAGCATGTTGGTTAAAGGCCTACTAATTACCCCATAACCTTTGATAAACTTTCTATAATAACCTATGAAACCTAAGAATTCTCTTAGAGACTTAAGGTTCTTAGGTTATTGACATTTATTCATGGCCTCCACTTTAGCAGGATCTATGGCTACACCATCTGCAGATATAACATATCCCAAGTACTCTATCTTGGTCTACCTAAAGAAGCATTTGCTTCTCTTTACTCTCAATTGATGCAACCTCAATATCTGAAAAACAGTGTACAAATGTTCTACATGGCTTTCCAGGTTAGTGTTATAAATCAGAATGTCACCAAAAAACACCAATATAAACTTTCTTAAATATAGAGCAAAAACCTCATTCATCAAAGATTGAAATGTAGTTAGGGCATTGATTAAACCAAAAAACATTACCTTGAACTCATAATGACCTTAATGAGTTCTAAATGCTGTTTTTTGTATGTCTTCTACTTTGACTCTAATTTGCCAATAACCTGATCTCAAATCCAAGTAATAAGTTACCTTCAACTCATCCAAGAGATCTTCCAAACATAACCTCCAAGATCCATCTTTTTTCTTCACCAAGAAATAAGGCCAAGAAATAAGGAGATGCAAATGGGTTGCTGCTAGTTTGTATAACAGATGAGGAAAGCATCTTAGAAATTTGCTTTTCCACTTTAGCCTTTTAGTGGTGTGGAAACTGTAAGGCTTCAAGTTGACAGGTAGAGATTCCTCTTTTAAAGGAATGTTGTGATCTTGGCTTCTTTTAGGTGGCAACCCTTTTGGTTCCTCAAGTACATCTTTAAAGGTAGAAATAAGGTTTGCAACTGTTGGAGGAGTATTAGTTTCTTCATAGTCCACACTGAGTACATGTAACTCTCTCAATATTTCTTGATTTTTGCTTGCCATTTTTTGTAATCTCCCTCCAAAAATCACCTTAAGATTGTCATTTGGATTGTTTCCTTTTAAGGTAATCGTTGACCATCCTTGTCAACGAATAAGGAAAGCTTCTTAAAGTCAAATAGTAAAGGATTATATTGCCTCATCTAATCAACCCCAAGTACCATCTCACTGCCTCCAAGGGGTAAATGTCACGACTCGAAGACCGCGACGTGCACTTAATAGTTTCACTTCAATATGGTTTACCAATTTTACGAACCATATTTTTCTTTTCACTTCAAGGTTTGTATTCGGTGTCAGTGTCACCGCTAAACAATTTCCACCTCTCAATTAGATTTGACTTATCGTTACTATTTAAGTTATAATTCCTAAAGTAAATCAACTCATGTCCTTTTTATTTTAAATCAAAATTGACCTAGCAAAAAAAAAATCAAAAACCTCCCCGTATATAAAATCAATTTTCCCCAGTTAATTAACCTGCAAAATATATATAATTCCAATATCATTCTCAACTCCACAATCCACAGTTTACATTATCATACACTACACACAATCCCAGAATCATCAATTAAACATTTTAATATTCCACAAAGTCCACATTTATAATACTACAATCACATCACTGATCGCACTCGGTAATCATACTAGTCTATAATAAAATAGAGCGATCCTAAGTTACATCCCAAAATATTTTCAATAAACATGTATTGTGCATCGCATAATGTTTATACATGATAACCAACATAATATACAAAATTTCATATACCTCAAAAGTGATAAAAGCAGTGATCAGAGGACTTAAGTAAGTATTACTTTAAGGTATAGTCCCCGAGCCCACACAGAGCTCCAAGTGTGGATTCTAGCTCATATGATCTGTGATGATGTTAGAAAGGGGTGAGCAAACTACAGCTCAGTAAGTAGTTTATGTAAATGCATGTTAGACTCATGTCGATCTATATGCGAGTGTAGAAAAACAATACTGAAGTGATGGGTATGCATAGTATTCAATCACAGTCTTAAATCAAAACACTTTCACCATGCATTTCAGTTCAAAACACTCTCATTATGCACTTTCTTTAAATCAAATTTACTATGCATTTCAATTAAATCATTTCCCTATGCATTTTGGTTAAATTCAAAATACAATGCACTTCGATAAATCAATCATTATGTAATTTACTATGCACTTCGATAAAACGATCAATATACACTTCGATAAAGCTAAAACATTATGCACTTCGATAAAGCTAAAACATTATGCACTTCGATAAATCAATTACTAAACACTTCGTTTAAAATTAATGACTATGCACTTTGATAAATCGATTATTGTGCATTTGTTTGAAATCAATGATTATGCACTTTGATAAATCGATTACTGTGTATTCATTTGAAATCAATGACTATGCTCATTGATAAATCAATTGCTAAGCATTTATTTTAAATCAATGACTATGCTTGTCACGACCCAAAGGCTATGATGTACGCTTAACACTTACACTTATTACACTTGGCAAATTTACGAACTAAATTTTTCTTTTCACTTTATGGTTTGTATTCGGTGTCAGTGTAGTCACTAAACGATTTTCACTCATCCTCTTCATTTAATTTAACTTAACTAACTTATTCATTCATCCAATGATGAGATAATTAATTCTCTAAGCCTGTAATTATCATTTTTGATTGATAAAATATTCTTATATAAAAAAAAACAGATTGAAAATATCCCCCCTTATATTTTAAGATTTTCCCAGATAAATAACCTGTAAGACATCATTTATCATAACCCAATCATACCAAATCAATTCAACTATCCACACATTCACATCATAATGCAAATCATCAAAATAATTATCATGTCAACATTCTTAATATCCACCATTAATTATCACCTACATATCAAATCCAAGATCACATCGACCATCATATCACTCTCAAAATAATCTAAAATGATCCTAAGTTGCATCCCATGACATAAGCAAATTATACTGTGTAACCTTCATAGAAGGTGCATGTAAACAAACAATACCTTGTATACCTCGAAAAATAGTGAAAGCAGGCTCAAAGGACGCTTGTATGTACCTATGCCTGGTACGATCCTTGATAGCCCACACAAAACTCCAAACGTGGACTCTATCTTGTATGATCTGCGATGATGTTAGAAAGGGGTGAGCAAACCACGGCTTAGTAAATAGTTTAAGTAAATGCATGCTAGGCTCATATCGATCTACATGCACGTGTATGCATGAACAGAATTAAAGCGATATGTTTACGTGGTATTATGTCCTAATGCCGGATCTATCTAGACTCATTCTTCAAGGTTGAGGATGTATAGGGTATTGGTCGAAAGGATACCCTAGGTATCTCAATTCTTCAAGTCTTAATGCGATATTAGAAAGACAGTCACTCGTCACACTATCACAATGCTGACAGAATGCACGGCATTAAAATGAGTAACGTGCTTAGTTCAAATCGATTCCTTATACACATATTTCAAGATAGATACACAATGTATTTAGTTTAAAGCAGAATCACTATACACTTGTACAAAACATAATTCTAATTACTTTAGGTGTGAGCCTCGAAATACTGCAATCGATACTGATGACAAAACAAATTAAATTTAGGCATGAAGCCTCAAATCACTGAACTGAAATTGTAATCAACACATATATTGATCAAGTTTGGCATAAAGTCTAAAATACTTAACTAAAACTAAATTCTAAAACAAATACTAATAAAGATTGGCAATAAGACTCAAAATACATAACTGAAACTGAAATCCAAAACAGATACTGATAAAGATTGGCATAAGGCCTTAAATGCAGGACTGAAACCGAAATCCAAAACAGATACTGATAAAGATTGGCATAAAGCCTCAAATGCAGAACTGAAACTGAAATCCAAAACAGATACTGATAAAGATTGGCATAAGGCCTCAAATGCAGAACTGAAACTGAAATCCAAAACAGATACTGATAGAGATTGGCATAAAGCCTCAAATCACTGAAAACTGATACTGATAAAGTTTAGGCAAAGATCCCTGATAGCTGATACTGATACTGATGTCCATCCTAGCTAGTGATGGATAAACCATCATAAGGACGCGACCGTGTAGCACGTAGTTCCCTTAGGATTCTAGAGGTGGCTCCCACGATAATATCTATGGCCATAGAGTTACTCCAGCCCCGCTGCGCAATCAGGAACTGGAACTTGTCTGCTGGTTCTCCAGACAAGCCTGATAATGCCTAGAGCACAAGGCTCGTGAGGCGCAGATACTGATACTGAAAGTCTAGAGCACAGAGCTCGATAGACGGGTAAAGGAACCTAGAGCAAAGCTCAATAGGCTCGGAGTGACCTGAAGGTCAATGGATCTGTCTAAAATCAAATATATAATGGATAGCTGAGTATTGATCAAAATCATTTAGTTTAGAAAACGGAGGACTGAGTACTGATTGAGATCCCTTGATTTAGAAATAGGATTACTGATCAAAACTTAACTTGGCAAGACGGAGTGTATTGTCAAAATTTAAAGGTACAACATTATACCAACTGTACACATGGTTTTCAAAACACAAATCAAAACAGTTTTAAGGTTTCCGAATACGTGTAAAAGCTCTTCCTTACAGATCTAGTTCAAAACTATGCTTCTTAAACCAAAGCGAAATGTCGAGTATTATAAAGCTTATGCATATAACAATTTGAGTCAAAACATTCTGTATGTGAATTTACTTATGCATTAATGGAGTACCTCTACGTACTCTGCATGGTTCCCTAATGAGATTTTAATGCAGACTATGCACACGTACACTTAGCCTAAACAGATTAGACAGACAATATTCATGCGATAACTTAACACCTGACTATTTTATTTCACACAACAAGCAAGCTTGGCCGGCCACGACACATAAATCAGAAGACACAATTTAAATCCCGGCCCAAGCATCATTTAGATTCACAATTTGATCATACCTTGTATCTTACCTTAATCACTCGATCAATAGCATCGCAGTGCTTAAATTTGAAAGCTAGGTAAATTATTTATAAAATTTAAATATCTCTTACGAGATGATACTAGCGAAACTTTACTTAATCCACTTACCTCAATGCTTTGCAATTTTCCTCCATTTTTCCAAATTGGATCCAACTCCTACACCGCTTCAATTCACTATAAATCAATTCATTTCCATCTCAATAATTCATCCTCATTATACTTAATTACATATAAAAAATGTATAACTTAGAATCAAGATTAATCAAGTTTCACTTCTACAATGAGAATAGATTCTTCGTTACCACACTAACGTTGTGTGTGATCATCTCCGTGTGTGTATGTTTTTGTGTGTGTGTGTGTGTGTGTGTGTGTATACACATTTATGAATATACGTCAACCATCCTCATTATATTAACGATATGTATAAATATATATTTATTTTGTGTGTATATATATACACACACACATACATATACATAGAAATATATATACGTTGACCTTAACTAATAGCATATGCCCATACTCATATTAATATATATATTTATATATATTAACTTAGCCAAAGAAATAAATCTTACCCTCGAGGAACCCTTAATTTCAAGCCTTTCACCATTTCTTTAAAGTCTCCATTAAACTCCCCTTGTAACACTTCCAAAGAGGTCGAAGGATTGAGGTAAAGCAACAGCCTTCAATTCCACATTTTTTTTCATGTTGATCATACATTGTTTTCTATCCTTAAAAGAGCCCCTGGTACAGTCTTGTTATTTGGCCTATAAATAGCTCAAGATAGCCCTTAAAATATTCTTCTTTAGAGCAACAAAACTCAGCTTCCTATTGCCCTTCAATCACAACTCAACCACCAGTTTTTCAGCCCTATTTTAGCAGTACATTCTGCCCCATTTGCTGTCCCGTTCATTACTCCATTTTAGAGCTTAGCACCAACCCCTTTCAACCCCATGTCTAGTGCCTAAGAAGACCTAATCTCATCCTCCCTGCTTCAGTTTGGACCCCTATTCAGGCAGCCCTTTCTTCTGCACCGCCTTGCACTCACAGATGAAGCCCCTGTTCGTCATGCCTACTGCAGCTCTACTTTGACCTGCCTACAGCAACTCACAGATCAATTGCTAATTCTCACCTATGTCACCTACTGTTCCAGCCATGCAGAGCTCTTTTAGGTAGCCAACTCAACCCCAGATTTAGCGCTTTAGCTCAGCTAAAAAAAAAACACTACTCAACCAGCCCTCTAAAAATGCCATTTTTAGCTTCCATTTCTTCTCCTCGATGCATTCTCCCTTACACATTTACTGCTCTAAGCTTGCTTCAATTTTCAACCCCTTGGAATCCAACCTACAGATATGAGTTTTCCCTGTTTGAACCTCTATTCTCGGCCTCGCCAGCAGCCTTTGCACTGCTCCTTTTCAGCAGCAACTGAGGCTTGTGCACTACCGTAAGCTTCCCTTGCTTCAGTCTACTTTCAGGCCATCGATTCCACCTTGTACAGCCACCGTAAATAGCCACCATTTTCGCTACAGCCTAGAACCCAAACATGTTTCCTTCTTGCATGTATACTCCTCACCTAAACCTTTGCCTTTTCCTTGCTCTTCGATTTTCACTCTCCAATTCACTCTTCCTTCAACCTTTTCTCAACTCTTCTCTAATCTAATTTTGTTTGGCCAATAAGAGCCTCTGTCTCGTGCCTCACTTCCATGCCCCACCTTGCTTCAGTTTCAGCTTCTTCAAGCAGTAAGGTAGTTGCCTCTTCTTCCTCTCTTATCTTTCTTTCCTTTCTTTCTTTCGGTTTAGATCGTTTCTCTACTGCAGCAGTTTCTTTTCTTCTATTTTATTGTTACAATTTTTTTTTCTTACGCTTCTCACTCACAGATGAAATTTCATTCTTTCCCCCCTTTGTTTTTTTTTTGATTGATTTTGGTCCTCTGCCCCTTTTCATTTTTACAGTTCTTACTCCCACTAACGTGGGATTAGGTGAAACTGGTTGGCTTTCTTGGGAAGCCAATCAGTAGTTCATTTTTTTTATATTTATTTCCTATTCAATGTACTTATACCATATATATTATATGCTATATATTTTTATCATCTTCTTATAGATATGCACATGATATATATATATATATATATGTTTCATGCTTATATATATATATTTATTTGTAGTATATATATATATATATTGTTCTTCTTTAATTTTACATATATATATTTTCCTTATTTATTCTCCCTATGTATGTATTTTTACATATACTTATGTATATCACATTTAATTTAATATACTTGTACCCTTAATGTACAATATATCTATTTATTTTCTCTATTGATTAATATATATTTATATATAATATATATTTATCTCTAACTCATTTATATAATTTATAAATTATATATGCATTAATCATTTATTGTTAAATGCTCTAAATTAGCATATATGTCTTCATTACTTGAATAAGAATTACAAACTACATTTCAATACTTAGTTTATTTAACGTCATTTATTTATTTATTAACTCGGTATGAAAATTTGCAGCTTTCACAATGCTCTTTGACAAATCACTTGCTATGCATTCTTTTTAAATAAATGACAATGCATTTTGATAAATTAATTGCTATGCATTCGTTTTAAATCAATGACTATGTATTTTTATAAATTAATGGCCATGCATTCGTTTTAAATCAATGACGGTGCACTTTGATAAATCGATTTCTATGCATTCATTTTAAATCAGTGACGGTGCACTTTGATAAATCAATTCCTATGCATTCATTTATAATCAATAACTATGCGCTTTGATAAATCAATTACTGTGTATTCGTTTAAAATCAATAACTATGCATTTTTATAAATCAATTAGTTCACAAAACGATAATCAATAAACATTAGACGTATAGTCTTGATTCACTGAAAACAATTTCAAAAATGATCACCTATCACTTTAAGCATTAGTGTGAAAACTACGAATTCTGTACCCATTTTTGTAAATAAATAAAAGGCATCAAATGAACTAAGTATGGAAATGTAAATTGTATTTCTAATTGTTCCAAGTAATGGAAACGAATATTCTATTTTTGTAGTATTAGCAATAGGTGATTAATGCTAATATAACTTAGAAATTATATAAATAAGTTAGAAATAGATATTGATATTGATATTGAATCCAATAGAGAAAACTAACTGAAATAATATATATATATATATATATATATATATGAAGGTAAAAGTTAAAATATATGTATGTATAGGGTTCAAAAAAAAATACTAAAACAAGAGAGAATCGGGATTGGCTTCCCAGGGAAGCCACCCGACCCCCTCCCCTCTTACTTGCTCCCACGGTTAATGGGAGTAGGTTCAAAAGAAAACAATATATAATATACATAATAATAATAAACATATAAACCATAAATAAATAAATACATTTATTTGATTGATAAGTGATGGAAAAGAGAAGAAGACAAGAGGCTAGGGCTAGGTCGAGTAAAAGAAAAGAAAGCAAAATAAAGAAAGATTTAAAGAGGACAAAGCTATAGCCAACGGAAAGAAGAAATAGAAGAGAAGAGAAGAGAAGAGAGAAAGGAAAGAAGCTGCTGCAGAGGAGAAAGAGTGAACAGTAGTGAAGGAAAAGGAGGACCAAAATCGACAGAAGAAGAAGCTAAAGCAAACGATGGGAGAGTTGCATTACAAGGAAGAAAACGATTGAAGAAATGATGACTGAATCGAAAGCTTGGAAGGTGTAGTATGGGTTGATGATCTCGAGTAAAACAGGGGAGTTCTAGAGCTATTGTCTGGAGCCTTTAACAGCAAAACTGTAAAGGAGGAAGAACAGCTGGGTTCGGCATCAATTTAGCAGCAGCTGAGCTGAAGCTCGAGACAACAAGGACTCGGGAAAGAAGGAGAAGGAAAGGAAAGGGGGCTTACCAGATTTACGCCTCTACTCCTTCTTTAGTGTTGGCTGCTGCTCAAGCGATATTTGAATGGAACTACAACTGAAATAAGAAGCTTGCATGGAGCTTAGCAATAATGGTGTTTAAAAGAGGAGGAACCGAGAGCAAGAGGTTGAAGCTTGTATGTGCCGAATAGGAAATTTGGCTGTGGGCATTAACTAAGGGATTAGACGTGGTTTTAGGCTGTACATGGGGAACTAGAACATGGTATTAAGGGTTGATTTTCATAGCTGGAAGGAAGGGCTATGCAAGGGTTGGAAGCAGTTGAAATTCTTGGTGCTAAAAATTTAGGTGGAAGCTGACCTGAGTAGTGGTTCTCGGCAAACAAAAAAAGGAGGGAAAATGATGATGGTTTGGAGTTGAAATTAGGTACTGAATTAGTGTATTTCTCAAGGCTGATCAAGGCCTGAAATGGTGTTGTGTTAGGGAGCTATTAAGAACTGTAAGAGAAGGTTGGAAGAGGCGAAACATAAGCAGCACAAGTAAGTTACAATGAAGAGATTTTCCACGCTTATGACTTGTATTCTTGGAGTTTATAATTGCAACTGATGTGTGTAAATTTATGTATATAGCAGTTCGGTGAGACAGCAAAAGCAGGGGAGGTTTGGTCAACATAAAGTTCTAAAAGTTTGCTTGAGGCTTAGTGTTTGAGGATCATTTAAAAGAATTTGACGACAAAGGTGAAGTGGAAACAAGCCGGTAGCTTTTGCTAACCTGATAAGAATGTAAGAAAATCATACTCTAAGATTTAAAGGTAGGTAATATGCATGGTTGTTGGTTGAATTGGTTTTAATTGTATCAAAGATAATTTTCATGAGTAGAGCTTCATGTTAACATGCTTTGAAATGGTTACCTTGAAGATGTTAAGGGAAGAATATGTAAGTGATCTACATAAATGTAGTTAATGTTATGGAATGCTTGAAGTGGTTTTAAAATGATTGGATAATATCTACATGAATGTAAATACATAAGCATGGATAAGAAGGAATTATATACATTTATGTATATATATATATTCCATGTGCATGATGGTAAGGAGTAAAATACGATTATATATTTTCATGTATGTATATATTTAATTATATACATATATGTGTAAATAGGTATATAAATATATACATATACATATATATATATATATTGAACGAAGTGATCGGTACGAAATCGGTTAAGGAAATTTTGCAAGAACTAAACATCGGTTCAAGATTTATTTACACACATATCTCTAGAGATGAGTATAAGTATATTTTAGACTTATAATGCGAAGTTAATCTTGGGCATAATAGCAATGTTGAATAATGGTGTGTGGTTTCAATTGCATGTTTGAAAATAGTATTAGGCATAATATGAGTATATGATTGAAATGGTATTGGCATGTTTGTAGTGACCTTGACTGGAATGGAGGAGTAGATTTTTATCGGAGGCTCGAAGAGAATATTGGCTAAGGACATTATGTAAGTGGGTTAAGTAAAGTTTGTTAGCACCATCTCATAGGAATGGTTTAATTCTATAAACTCGTTTATGCTTGAGCTGGATTGAAACTTAATTTCTGCTTTGCGTATTGTGGCCAGCCAAGCGTGCATGTTAAGTGACATGAACCGATGCATACATGCAATTATGCATAGCATGTTTTGAGTTTAATTACTTAATGTTTATGTTTTTAATGACTTGCATCAAATTTATATTTTACAAAGTCTTGGTTTGAACCAACATTTGAAAGAAATTGAAAAGTTTTTGTATTTCGAACTCAAAACTGATCTAATAATGATTTGGAGCCCGTGGAAGCCGAGTGCTACACGAGGAAATTGATCTCAAACTGTTTTTGAGTGCAGGCATGTCATACGACCTTCGGGTCACTTATAGCCTATCGAGCTTAGCTCTAGGCCTTATTGCCCGTCTATTGAGCTTTGTGCTCTAGACTATCGTATTGTACCTATCGAGCCTAGTGCTCTTGGTAGATTGATACTTGTCTGGAAAACCAGCATGCAAGTTTCAGCTCTCGACTGATCAGCGAGACTGGATATCATTCTATGGCCATAGATTTAGTGTTGCTTGCGACTCCATTCCATCGCTAGCTAGGATGGATATCGATTGATTGATTGATTGAGGATCATTGCCTAAACTCTGCTTACTATTGTTCCCTTTCTAATACTGCTTTTAGTGAACTGAGGCAAATGCCTAATCGTTATCGATTTTCTTGATTTATGACTAATTGATTCTGGAAAAATCTGTATTGATCGAAATGATTGCAATACTGATTGATCGTTTATTGAATGCTTATTGATTGTTTTATCAAAGTAATTACCGATTGACTTATCGAATTATATTGATAGTTTATTTGAAATGCACAACATACTGAGTTCAACCGAATGCATAGCGAACTCATTTAAATGAACTGCATAGTAAGTTTTGTTTTAACTATGTGCATATTGAAAGCGTTCTATAACACAAATGCATAAAGAAGTGTTTGGTTTATGATCATGCTTAAATATCGAGTTTGCTTATTACTTCAGTATTGTTTTCCACACGTGCATATAGGACGACATGAGTCTAGCATGCATTTACTTAAGCTACTTACTGAGCCGTGGATTTGCTCACCCCTTATTAATAACATCGCAGATCATACCAGTTAGGCTCCCACTTGGAGTTTGGGGTGCTAAGCCTCAGGGACTATCTTGAGTAGCTATATCGGTCTGAATCCTCCGAGTGCTGTTTTTGTTGCATTTGAGGGATAAAAACGATTATTTTGTTATCCATGTATGACATTTTAAATTTGCACAGTACATGCTTATGGAATTGCTTTTGGGATGTAACTTAGGATCGTCCTAGATTATTATAGGCTTATATGATTATCGAGTACGATCCGAGAAGTGAATTATGATGATTATGAGCTGTAAACTGCCTAGTATATATATTTGTTGATTTTGGAAGTATGTGTAGTATATAATGAAATGAACTGAGAATGTTGGATTGAGATATGTGGCTGGAAATAGTTGAGTTTATTGCAGGTTATTAAGCTGGGGAAAGTCGATTTTGTAAAAAGGGGAGTTTTCGACGTTTTTCTTTTAATAGCTTAATGTTGAAACGAGAATATTAAGTCGAATAATCTTAAGAAATGACAATTAAATAATGAATACAAATCAAGTTAAGAGCGTGAAGTTAGTTTAAAGAGGACACTGACACCGAATGCAAACTTTAACGTGAAAAGAAAAATCTAGTTCGTAAATTTGGTAAAAAAAATTAAATGGAATGATTAGTGCACGTCACGGCCTCCGGGTCGTGACAGATTAAATGGTATCAGAGCACGGTTTATCTAGTAGGTGTCAGTGTCATAGAGGTCGTTATTAGTGTTACATCCCATATACTGTGTAATGTCTGCATGTAACCACTGTCACTAACTTATACTAAGATTGATCTGCTCTTGGTATAGGTATCTCTATTAATCGAAGAACAATGAGGAGAATTGGAGGCAGACCTAGGGGGTTGGCTCGAAGGTTCCCATTTACATGTCCGACCCCATCCACGGCACCTCCATCATCCTCACATCCCACACCTCCACCACCAGATAGTGTTGAGGCAATGATGGCTAGAATAGAACAAAGTCATGAGACCATGACAACCTTATTGCAACAATTGGTGGCCAACCAAGCTAGTGCACAACAGGCTACACCACCACCTCCTACACCTCCTATGCCACCACCTGCTGCACCTTCTGTGCCACAAATTGCACCACCACCGCAACAGGCACCACCTCCACCACCTCCTGTAGTGCCACAAGCCGCACCTCTACCGCTACACCTCAGATAGTTGTGCCTCCACCAGCCATACCTGAGGCTGGGAACCTAGTGGATAGAAACATGACACTCCTCCGACAATTCCAGAAAATGAATCCATCACAGTTTAAGGGGGAGAAGGATCCAGCGAAGGCGGAGGAATGGATAGAGGAGATGGAGTTTCTCTTCAAGTATATGGGGTGTAGTACCACTGAAAGGGTCTCATTAGCAGTGTATATGATAAGGAGTGATGCACAGAAATGGTGGAAGACCCATGAGACGTTCTTATTGGCTAAGGATCCGATTATTACCTGGGAGAGATTTTTAGAGGCTTTTATGAACCATTATATCTCCAAAGCTGCCAGACGACAGAAAAAGAAGGAATTTATGGAACTCACTCAAGGATCCATGAGGGTGGATGAGTATGAGACCCTATTTATTTCCTTAGTGAAGTATGACACAGATTATGCCACTAATGATGAGAAAAAGGCAGAGAAGTTTGCTTCGGGATTGAGACCTAACATCCGAAGCAGGGTCACTCCATTTGAGCTTACCGAGTATGAGGCAGTGGTGAGGAAAGGTCAGACTGTTGAGCAAGAATTGGAGACTACTCAGGCTGAGTATGGGATAAGGAAGTCTCATAGAGCTAAACCATTCATAGATAGGAGAAATGAGAAGAGGAGGTTTGAGCCAAGTAGATCACAGGGACAAAATAAGAGGCAGAGGTTTGTTGCGCCTCGACCACAGGCTACTAGGCCTACAGCTATTGCTACTCCTCCTAACAAAGCCTTGGCCATTATTCCTACTACTACTGCTACATTGCAGCCATGTGCCACTTGTGGCAACAAGCATGGCAATAGACCTTGTTATGTGGTTACTGGAGCTTGTTTTAAGTGTGGCAAGACTGGTCATAGAATCAAAGATTGTCCCCAGATGAGGGCTACAGAGACACAAGCCGGGGGACAGACCATGCCACAGCAAAGGAGAGCTCAAGAGAAAGGCAAGAGTCTAATGGTACAAGGTAGAGTGTTTGCACTTGATCAGGAGACAGCCGATGCTTCTGGTTCGGTTATCAAGGGTAAGCTTACTATCTGTGATTTAGAAGCATTCGTACTCATTGATCTAGGCTCAACTCATTCATTCATTTCACCTGCATTTGCTAGTAGATTGCATATAGAGTCAAAGCCTTTAGGTTATCCCTTATATATTACTACTCCTTTCAAAGAATCTCAAACAACTGAATATGTTTATCGTCAATGTAAAGTGAAGGTGGGAGATAAGTGCTTAACAGTAGATTTGATATTATTGAATATGTATGGCTTTGATGTAATACTAGGCATGGATTGGTTAACCAACCATCATGCTAGTGTAGATTGCTATAGGAAGATTGTAACACTCTCCCTACCTGAAAAGTTTGTATTATGCCTTGGAAATGATAAATAGAATGATTTTGATTGTTGTTGATGTCTCACTAATATGAGATTAATTGTTTATGAAGGCTATCTCGCGTTTGTCGAGGATGCCGAGAGAAGCCATCCGGAACTATCCGACATTCTAATTGTCAAGGAGTTCTCTGATGTGTTTCCGGATGAGCTACCGGGGCTACCTCCGGAAAGGGAGACGGAGTTCGCTATAGAGCTACTCCCGGGCACTCAACCGATATCAAAGCCTCTATACCGAATGGCATTGGTTGAGTTAGAAGAACTGAAGAAGCAGTTGCAAGAGCTGCTAGATAAAGGTTTTATAAGACCAAGTGTGTCTCCCTGGAGGGCTCCAGTGTTGTTTGTGAAGAAGAAGGATGGTAGTTTGAGGCTGTGTATAGACTACAGGCAGTTGAATCATGTAACAGTGAAGAATAAGTATCCATTGCCTAGGATTGATGACTTGTTGGATCAGTTGAAGGGTGCTCAGATATTTTCCAAGATTGATTTGAGGTCTGGGTACCATCAGCTAAGAATCAGAAAGGAGGATGTATCGAAGACAGCCTTCAGGACTCGTTATGGCCATTATGAGTTCTTGGTCATGCCATTTGGTTTAACAAATGCCCTTGCAGCGTTCATGGGATTGATGAATGAAGTGTTTAAGCCCTATTTGGACAAGTTTGTCATCGTCTTCATTGATGACATACTAGAATATTCTCGATCTCGAGAAGAGCATGAGCATCACCTCCACATTGTGCTTCAGACTCTTCGAGAGAAAGAGCTCTATGCAAAGCTCAGTAAGTGTGAATTTTGACTGGAACAAATCAGTTTTCTGGGGCATGTAGTGTCAAAGGATGGTGTGTCGGTTGACCTAGCTAAGATAGAGGCTGTAATTAATTGGGAGAGGCCTAAGACAGTAACCGAAATTCGCAGCTTTTTAGGGCTTGCGGGATACTATAAGAGATTTGTAGAAGGATTTTCTAAGTTGGCTGCTTCTCTAACCTAACTCACACGCAAGAATGTCAAGTTTGAGTGGAATGATGCATGTGAGTGCAGTTTTCTAGAATTGAAGCAGCGATTGACTACAGCTCCTATTCTGACAATTCCGAGTGGATCCGGGGGATTTGCAGTATATAGTGATGCCTCTCTACAAGATCTAGGGTGTGTATTAATGTAGAATGGTAAAGTAGTGGCCTATGGTTCGAGACAATTGAAGGACCATGAGAGGAACTATCCCACACACGACCTAGAGTTGGCGGCGGTAGTGTTTGCGCTAAAGATATGGCGCCATTACTTGTATGGTAAACGATTTCAGATTTACACGGATTACAAGAGTCTAAAGTATTTATTCTCGCAGAAAGAGCTAAACATGAGACAGAGACGATGGATGGAGTTATTGAAGGACTATGACTGCGAGATTCTCTACCATCCAGGTAAAGCAAACCGAGTGGCTGATGTATTAAGTAGGAAGGGTATGGGCTTGATCAGCTACATGATGGTCAAATAGTGGGATTTGATGGAGAAATTCTCAGAATTGAATCTGAATCTAGAGCGAAAAGGTGAATGTTTGATGGCCAGCTTGAGGATAGAACCTAGTATTATTGATCAAATCAGACAAGCTCAGAAAGAAGACCCTCAACTTGTTGAGATTACTAGTAAGATGCAACCGGGTCAGGACTCAGATTTTGAGATCAGAGATGATGGGCTGTTAAGATATAGGGGCAGGATTTGTATTTCGGATAGTGAGATCTAGAAGAAACAGATTATGGAGGAGGCACACAGCTCCAAATACACAATGCATCCAGGTAATACAAAGATGTATCAGAACTTACGCAAGGTGTATTGGTGGGCTGGTATGAAGAAGGATATAGCGACCTTTGTGTCCAAATGTCTAGTGTGCCAAAGGGTTAAGATTGAACACCAGAGGCCAGCAGGCTTACTGAAGCCTTTACCCATACCTACGTGGAAATGGGAGCACGTAACTATGGACTTTGTCATGGGGCTTCCGAGGACTCGTAGGAATCATGATGCCATTTGGGTGATAGTGGACCGATTGACGAAGTCCGCTCACTTCCTAGCTATGAAGGCTACCGATTCACTTAGTGCCTTAGCAAATTTGTATGTTAAAGAAATAGTGATGTTACATGGGGTCCCAGTGAGCATAGTTTCGGATAGAGATTCTCGATTTACTTCCCGATTCTGGGGACACTTCCAAGATGCTTTGGGAACTAAATTGAGCTTTAGCACAGCCTTCCATCCTCAAACCGATGGGCAGTCAGAGAGGACAATTCAGACTCTTGAGGACATGTTGAGGGCATGTGTCATGGATTTTCAAGGCTCATGGGATGATCATTTGGCACTAGTTGAATTTGCGTATAACAATAGCTTTCACTCTAGCATTGGGATGGCACCTTACGAGGCGTTGTATGGACGTAAGTGTAGATCCCCTATTGGCTGGGAAGAGGTAGGTGAAAGAAAGATATTTACTCCAGAATTAGTAGAGAAAGCTTCTGAAGACGTGAGATTGATATGTGATAGATTGAGGACAGCCCAAAGTAGACAGAAGAGCTTTGCGGATAGTCGGAGAAGACCTTTAGAATTTCAGGTTGGGGATAAAGTGTTTTTGAAGATCTCTCCATCTAAAGGCATAATGAGATTTGGTAAGAAAGGGAAGTTGAGCTCTCGGTATATTGGTCCATTTGAAATACTAGAGAGAATTGGTGACGTGGCATACCGACTAGCATTACCACTAGAGTTGTCAAGTGTGCACAATGTCTTCCATGTGTCGATGCTCAGAAAGTATCATCCGGACCCCTCCCATGTTATTGAGTATGAACCTTTGGAGATTAGGGAGGATTTGAGCTATGTTGAGAGACCTATTCGGATCTTGGATAGAAAAGATAAGATATTGAGGTCTAAGACAATTCCCCTAGTAAAAGTACTTTGGCAGCATCACTCTTCAGAGGAAACTACGTGGGAACTAGAGAGTTTGATGAAGGAGAAGTATCCTCACCTCTTTCAGATGGACATGGAAAATTTGGAGGACCAAATTTCCTAAGGTGGGGAGAATGTGAAAACTACGAATTCTGTACCCATTTTTGTAAATAAATAAAAGGCATCAAATGAACTAAGTATGGAAATGTAAATTGTATTTCTAATTGTTCCAAGTAATGGAAACGAATATTCTATTTTTGTAGTATTAGCAATAGGTGATTAATGCTAATATAACTTAGAAATTATACAAATAAGTTAGAAATAGATATTGATATTGATATTGAATCCAATAGAGAAAACTAACTGAAATAATATATATATATATATATATATGAAGGTAAAAGTTAAAATATATACATGTATAGGGTTCAAAAAAAAATATTAAAACAAGAGAGAATCGGGATTGGCTTCCCAGGGAAACCACCCGACCCCCTCCCCCGTTACCTGCTCCCACGGTTAATGGGAGTAGGTTTAAAAGAAAACAATATATAATATACATAATAATAATAAACATATAAACCATAAATAAATAAATACATTTATTTGATTGATAAGTGATGGAAAAGAGAAGAAGACAGAGGCTAGGGCTAGGTCGGGTAAAAGAAAAGAAAGCAAAATAAAGAAAGATTTAAAGAGGAAAAAGCTATAGCCAACAGAAAGAAGAAATAGAAGAGAAGAGAAGAGAGAAAGGAAAGAAGCTGCTGCAGAGGAGAAAGAGTGAACAGTAGTGAAGGAAAAGGAAGACCAAAATCGACAGAAGAAGAAGCTAAAGCAAACGATGGGAGAGTTGCATTACAAGGAAGAAAACGATTGAAGAAACGATGACTGAATCGAAAGCTTGGAAGGTGTAGTATGGGTTGATGATCTCGAGTAAAACAGGGGAGTTCTAGAGCTATTGTCTGGAGCCTTTAACAGCAAAACTGTAGAGGAGGAAGAACAGCTGGGTTCGGCATCAATTTGGCAGCAGCTGAGCTGAAGCTCGAGACAACAAGGACTCGGGAAAGAAGGAGAAGGAAAGGAAAGGGGGCTTACCAGATTTACGCCTCTACTCCTTCTTTAGTGTTGGCTGCTGCTCAAGCGATATTTGAATGGAACTACAACTGAAATAAGAAGCTTGCATGGAGCTTAGCAATAATGGTGTTTAAAAGAGGAGGAACCGAGAGCAAGAGGTTGAAGCTTGTATGTGCCGAATAGGAAATTTGGCTGTGGGCATTAACTAAGGGATTAGACGTGGTTTTAGGCTGTACATGGGGAACTAGAACATGGTATTAAGGGTTGATTTTCATAGCTGGAAGGAAGGGCTACGCAAGGGCTGGAAGCAGTTGAAATTCTTGGTGCTAAAAATTTCGGTGGAAGCTAACCTGAGTAGTGGTTCTCGGCAAACAGAAAAAGGAGGGAAAATGATGATGATTTGGAGTTGAAATTAGGTACTGAATTAGTGTATTTCTCAAGGCTGATCAAGGCCTGAAATGGTGTTGTGTTAGGGAGCTATTAAGAACTGTAAGAGAAGGTTGGAAGAGGCGAAACATAAGCAGCACAAGTAAGTTACAATGAAGAGATTTTCCACGCTTATGACTTGTATTCTTGGAGTTTATAATTGCAACTAATGTGTGTAAATTTATGTATATAGCAGTTCGGTGAGACAGCAAAAGCAGGGGAGGTTTGGTCAACATAAAGTTCTGAAAGTTTGCTTGAGGCTTAGTGGTTGAGGATGATTTAAAAGAATTTGACGACAAAGGTGAAGTGGAAACAAGCCGGTAGCTTTTGCTAACCTGATAAGAAGGTAAGAAAATCATACTCTTAGATTTAAAGGTAGGTAATATGCATGGTTGTTGGTTGAATTGGTTTTAATTGTATCAAAGATAATTTTCATGAGTAGAGCTTCATGTTAACATGCTTTGAAATGGTATGGTTACCTTGAAGATGTTAAGGGAAGAATATGTAAGTGATCTACATAAATGTAGTTAATGTTATGGAATGCTTGAAGTGGTTTTAAAATGATTGGATAATATCTACATGAATGTAAATACATAAGCATGGATAAGAAGGAATTATATACATTTATGTGTATATATATATATATATATATTCCATGTGCATGATGGTAAGGAGTAAAATACGATTATATATTTTCATGTATGTATATATTTAATTATATACATATATGTGTAAATAGGTATATAAATATATATATATATACATATCTATATATTGAACGAAGTGATCGGTACGAAATCGGTTAAGGAAATTTTGCAAGAACTAAACATCGGTTCAAGATTTATTTATACACATATCTCTAGAGATGAGTATAAGTATATTTTAGACTTATAATGCGAAGTTAATCTTGGGCATAATAGCAATGTTGAATAATGGTGTGTGGTTTCAATTGCATGTTTGAAAATAGTATTAGGCATAATATGAGTATATGATTGAAATGGTATTGGCATGTTTGTAGTGACCTTGACTTGAATGGAGAAGTAGATTTTTATCGGAGGCTTGAAGAGAATATTGGCTAAGGACATTATGTAAGTGGGTTAAGTAAAGTTTGTTAGCAACATCTCGTAGGAATGGTTTAATTCTATAAACTCGTTTATGCTTGAGCTAGATTGAAACTTAATTTCTGCTTTGCGTATTGTGGCCAGCCAAGCGTGCATGTTAAGTGACATGAGCCGATGCATACATGCAATTATGCATAGCATGTTTTTAGTTTAATTACTTAATGTTTATGTTTTTAATGACTTGCATCAAATTTATATTTTACAAAGTCTTGGTTTGAACCAACATTTGAAAGAAATCGAAAAGTTTTTGCATTTCGAACTCAAAACTGATCTAATAATGATTTGGAGTCCGTGGAAGCCGAGTGCTACACGAGGAAATTGATCTCAAACTATTTTTGAATGTAGGCATGTCCTACGACCTTCGGGTCACTTATAGCCTATCGAGCTTAGCTCTAGGCCTTATTGCCCGTCTATTGAGCTTTGTGCTCTAGACTATCGTATTGTACCTATCGAGCCTAGTGCTCTAGGTAGATTGATACTTGTCTAGAAAACGAGCAGGCAAGTTCCAGTTCTCGACTGATCAGCGAGACTGGATATCGTTCTATGGCCATAGATTTAGTGTTGCTTGCGACTCCATTCCATCGCTAGCTAGGATGGATATCGATTGATTGATTGATTGAGGATCATTGCCTAAACTCTGCTTACTATTGTTCCCTTTCTAATACTGCTTTTAGTGAACTGAGGCAAATGCCTAATCGTTATCGATTTTCTTGATTTATGACTAATGGATTCTGGAAAAATCTATATTGATCGAAATGATTGCAATACTGATTGATCGTTTATTGAATGCTTATTGATTGTTTTATCAAAGTAATTACCGATTGACTTATCGAATTATATTGATAGTTTATTTGAAATGCACAACATACTGAGTTCAACCGAATGCATAGCGAACTCATTTAAATGAACTGCATAGTAAGTTTTGTTTTAACTAAGTGCATATTGAAAGCGTTCTATAACACAAATGCATAAAGAAGTGTTTGGTTTATGATCATGCTTAAATATCGAGTTTGCTTATTACTTCAGTATTGTTTTCCACACGTGCATATAGGACGACATGAGTCTAGCATGCATTTACTTAAGCTACTTACTGAGCCGTGGATTTGCTCACCCCTTATTAATAACATCGCAGATCATACCAGTTAGGCTCCCACTTGGAGTTTGGGGTGCGAAGCCTCAGGGACTATCTTGAGTAGCTATATCTGTCTGAATCCTCCAAGTGCTATTTTTGTTGCACTTGAGGTATAAAAACGATTATTTTGTTATCCATGTATGACATTTTAAATTTGCACAGTACATGCTTATGGAATTGCTTTTGGGATGTAACTTAGGATCGTCCTAGATTATTATAGGCTTATATTATCGAGTACGATCCGAGAAGTGAATTGTGATGATTATGAGCTGTAAACTGCCTCGTATATATATATTTGTTGATTTTGGAAGTATGTGTAGTATATAATGAAATGAACTGAGAATGTTGGATTGAGATATGTGGCTGGAAATAGTTGAGTTTATTGCAGGTTATTAAGCTGGGGAAAGTCGATTTTATAGAAGGGGGAGTTTTCCACGTTTTTCTTTTAATAGCTTAATGTTGAAACGAGAATATTAAGTCGAATAATTTTAAGAAATGACAATTAAATAATGAATACAAATCAAGTTAAGTGCGTGAAGTTAGTTTAGAGAGGACACTGACACCGAATGCAAACTTTAACGTGAAAAGAAAAATCTAGTTCGTAAATTTGGTAAAAAAAAAATAAATGGAATGATTAGTGCACGTCACAGCCCGAAGTGCCTTACGGGTCATTCATCACCTCACTCATCCGTACTGTCCGCTCTGGGTTCTAGAGGTGGCCCCCGTCAAGCAGACGTGGCACTTAGCCCCTCACGGATTTCTGTCGCGTCCGCCGTGACTCGAACCCCTTACCACTTGTAAGTGTCGAGACATGACTAACCATTGGACCTAGGTTAGTCGTGTCTCGACACTTACAAGTGGTAAGGGGTTCGAGTCACGGCGGACGCGAAAGAAATACGTGAGGGGCTAAGTGCCACGTCTGCGTGACGGGGGCCACCTCTAGAACCCAGAGCGGACAGTACGGATGAGTGAGGTGATGAATGACCTGTAAGGCACTTCGGGCCCTCACAGTAAGCCTTAAATCACTTAAAACGATTTCAAATCGATCACTTTTAACTTTAGGCTTAAGCCTCAATTCACTGAAAACAATTTCAAATCGATCACTTGTCACTTTTGGCATATGCCTTAAATCTCTTAAAACGATTTCAAATTGATCACTTTTCACTTTAGGCATAAGCCTCAATTCACTGAAATCGATATCAATAATAAACAATTGTATGTAGAGTTTAGACAATAATCCTCGATCACTAATACGACAACGATAATGATGTCCATCCTAGCTAGTGATGGAATGGTGTTGCAAGCAACACGAAATCTATGGCCATAGAACAATACTCCAGTCTCGTTGATCAGTTGAGAGCTGGAACTTGTCTGCTAGTTTTTCATATAAGCCTAAGAATTTACCTAGAGCACTAGGCTCGATAGGTACAATACAATATAGTAGTCTAGAGCACAAAGCTCGATAGACGGGTAATAAGGCCTAGAGCTAAGCTCGATAGGTTAGAAATGACCCGAATGTTGTAGGAAATGCCCGCACTAAAAAACAGTTCGAAATCAATTTTCTTATGTAGCACTTGGCTTCCACGAATTTCAAATCACTTATTAAATCAGTTTTGAGTTTGAAATATAAGGAAGTTTCGATTTATTTCAAAAGTCAGTTCAAACTAAGACTTTGTGATTTAAAATATAATGCAAGTCTTTAAAACATAGATATTAAGTAATTAAACTCAAAACATGCTGTATGTGAATGCATATATGCATCAGTTCAGGGCACTTAACATGCAAGCTTGGCTGGCCACAACACGCAAGGCAGAAAATAAATTTCAATCCAGCCTAAGCATAAATGAATTTATAAAATTTAAACCATTTTTACGAGATGGTGCTATCAGACTTTACTTAACCCACTTACCTTATACCTTTAGTTAATATTTTCTTCAAGTCCTTGATCAAAATCTACTCTTCGACTCCAGTCAAAGTCACTACAAACATTTCAATACCATCTCAATCATATACTCAGATCATGCCTAATACTGTACTTAAAACACATAATTTGAAACTACGCACAATTATTCAAATTTACTATCATGCCAAGATTAACTTCGCATTATCATTCTATATATATATATATATCTTCATCCTTAGAGGGGTATGGGTGTGTATATATTAATCTTGAAATGATGTTTAGTCCTTATTTAAAATTTCCTTAGTCAATTTTGTACCGATCATTCCCTATAAAATTTTTCCAACTTGATTCCTACACCAAAGTTTCATTCCTCAAGTTATTATTTAATAGCACATGGATATCTATAAGTACCTAATATATTCATATTGCATCAAAGTGCAACTATTTAAATTAAAACCAATGCTCTTCTTCCTTTTTAGACTCACGGCATATATATACACAAAATGTATATCTATATATCCATGTATAAATACATGATCATATCTAATTCTTTATCATTATGTCCATGGAAATCTTTATCTAATATCTGTCTCTCTCTATATATATATATTTAGCTCTATCTTATTCATGTTTATGCACCCATACAAATGTAGGCATTATCTAAACATATTGTATTTAATTGTATAATTAAATTATACAATCTTTTACACTAAAACATAACCCTCACTCTTAGAATTTACCTTCAAAACCGAGTGCACCAATTTCTTAGCCCTTACTTGCTGTGTCAAACAATCAGTTTTTCAGTTTCTTTTTCTGCCTCCAAGAAGCTCACAGCTTCAGCTCACTATACCTCTCAAAGCCCTTGTCGCCACCTACACTTCAATCTCCCTTTACACAACCTATTAAAACAGCCAAAATCCTTCCCCAAACAGCTTTGTTTTCACATGTTACTACCCTTCTTTCCCAACCTTCAATTCAGCATTTCAGCCCTTGGGAAAACCACTTACATCAGTTCCAACAATGGATCCTTTCGCACCTATTTTCTGCTATCAAAGTCAGCTTTCCGTCTTCTATTTTTCACACAAAGGTCAGCCCTTCCTTTAGCTAAACCGAATCTATTCTCATCTCCTTTAGTTCAGTGTTTTGCTTCAGCCAAAGATCACTGTACTCAAGTCCTTTCCTGCTGTACTTCTAGTCAAATGGTACACTTACAACAGTAGCTTAGGGATAAAGAAAATGCAAGTGTGTATGAACTTGAACAGCTTATTTCCTTCCCGATTTCCTTATTGTTTTCCCCTTCGATTTTGGCCATTCCTCACACCCATGTTCTGCTCTAACACTTGCTGTAAATTCAACCTTTCAAAACCTCATGCCTTCTAACTTCCAAACCAATGTCCCCATCATGAATCCTCAAGAAAAACCCGAAAATGCAGCCCCTTCACTCTCGGTTCTCTTCATTCTTTTCTGCTCTTGTGAATCGAGAATGAGGGCTCACTCTTGTCCCCTATTTCTCACTGAGATTATCAATCCTCTACCACTCTTTCTCGGAGCTCTCGATTCAACCTTATTTCCTTTTCTTCTTCACTCTCTCAGATCTCAACACAACAATAGCTTCGGTGAGTGATACCTGAATGGAAGTTCCCTTGTTTCCTGATAGATTCATTCTCTAGCTCTCGGGTTTCAGCTCCAAACTTTGTTGTTTCATCCCTCGCATAGCCTTTGATCAGCCTCTGGAAAAGCCCTTGGAGTTAAAAAATCTAGTCTAAACGACCTTACCAAAATTTGGCTGCAACTATAACTGAACCTGCTTCCCCCTCTATCATTTCACTCCGTCTCTCCTGCTCGATTGCTTCACTCTATAGCTGCAACTTTGGTCTTTCTCTTCTCTTGTCTCTCTTTTTCTTTGTCTCAACTTAAGTTTTCGATTTCTTTTCCTTTCCTTTTTGTCGTCTCTGTCAAGTTTCTCTCACTTTTCATTTTATTTTATTTTATTTTTGGTTTGGCAGAGGCAAGTCCTCTGCCTCTCATAAAAAATTCAAATTCTACTCCCACTAACGTGGGAGCAGGTGAAAACAATTTTATTATTATTTTTATTTTTATTTATTTATTTATTCTTTTTAAATATATTATACATATATATATATATATATATACTTCTTTTAAGATATATTGATATATTGCTTATATCACATGTATTATATATATATATATATATATATATATATATATATACTTCTTTTAAGATATATTGATATATTGCTTATATCACATGTATTATATATATATATATATATATATATATATATATATTTATATATATATATTATAAAATATATTTCCATGTCTGATACTTATATATATTGGTATATATATTATTTTCCTTTATTTTAAGTGTGTGTGTATATACATATGTATATTACCATACAATACATGTATGTATGTGTATATATATATATATATATTATCATACTCATACGTATATCATATAAATTTAATATATTTGTATCCTTATCTAGTTAAACATATACATATATATATATGTTTATATATATGTATTTGATAATAACATATTTGTTATATTATTTATATTTTAATTACTACATTTATTGCTATATTCTTGTGTAAAATTAATTTTTAAGTGTATCTTTTGAATTAATTTGAACAAAGTGATTTTGAAATTAATTTTGGAAATTATGGCATGAAATCAAACAATAATTTAAGTGATTTGAATAAATTTTGGAAGATATATTGTTTGAAGATATAATTAAATTTCGATTTGTTTTAAAGACTTTTGGACCATAGGATTAAATTAAAATGAAGGGCTGAGATTATTTCTTGATTAAAAGGAAACCCTAGAAATTTTTAAGGAAAGAAAAAAATTATAAAAGAGGAGAAGGGCGGCAGTAGCTGGGTACATAAGCAAATCTAAAAAAAAGAAGAAGCAAAGCAAGAAACAGAGAGAGTGAAAAGGGAGGATCGGTGGTGAGCTCTTGATGTGCTTTGCTTTCTTGTTATGTGGTTTCTTTGTGTTTGTTGCAACTTTAACATTGAAGAAGTGAAGCGAAACACAGCAAAGAAAGTGCTGTTCGCTGGAAGTAAAGGTAGTAGCTAGCAGAACCGAGTGGCTGTTGCAAAAACTAACTTGAGCTGCTTGAAAACGTGGTGTCTAGCTGCTAATCTGCCTGCCCAGTTTGCTTCTCCGTCGACATGCTGCTTTACAGGAATTGAAGGGCTGCTACGTGGAGGGCTGGGAGCTTAAGAGCAATGACTGGAATTTTGGGAAAAGAAGTTGTTGTCTGTGTGCAGAGGTGAAATCAAGTTTGGAGCCAAGTCACACCATCTCCGATTGATACTTTGCTATTTTGCTTCACGTGCACATGGCTAAACTTGGCATTAAAGGGGCTGTTAACTTACTATTTTATTTTATTTCTTTAGATTATTAAATTGGTTTTGAATTAGTTTATTGTTTAATCTAAGGTATGAATTTCCAAATTAATTTGTTGATTTATATTATATTAAACATGAACTAATTTTTTTTACTAGGAATTTGATTGAGCCTACTTACATGTTTTATGTCTTTATAATTAATTGATCAATTCTTATTTCTAGTATCATTCATTGTGATTAATGATTAATTCAATCTTTTGATTTGTGTTATTGATTGGCCACCTTTAATATAAATTAATTGATTGTTTGAGACATGGTAAGGGTACACATCATATACTAAGCCATGTATACCTCTCTTGAATAATTGAATAAATATTTGATGCATACATCAAGCTAGAATATTTATTTGGTTCTTGTTAGATGTTCTTTTGTTCTTAATGGATTTTTAGTCATTGATTATGCTACACATCATAGATAATTTAATGATTAAAAATACTTGATTATAGCTACCATCAAACAGAATAATCATATATTAGGAAGAATGAACCCTAGAATTGAATTGAGATTTTTAGGGTTGAAGACATAAAATTGCAATTTTATTGGTGAAATCAAATTCTTAGGCTTTTCTCTACTGGTTAATTTCTTGATTTTATTAGGTTAATTAATTTAATTAGTTAATTTAGTGATTAATTAGATACTTAGGTAATTTCTTTTATTTGGCTTTCATAATTTTTAGGGCATAAGTAGTTAAATTTTAATTGAATAAATTTAGCAAATATATGTGGAATCGACTCTTGTACTTACACGTTATACTATCTTGATTCGTGCACTTGCGAGAATATAACTTTTTGTTCATCAGCATTTCAATTATCTTATCACTTATAGTACTTGTACCTAGGTTTTAGAAATGCATTTATATATCCATTCACTTATTTAGTTAATGTACAATTTATTTATTTATTTTCTTTATTGAATTAATATATATATCTTTAACTTATTTATATAATTTCTAAATTATATTTATCATTTATTATTAAATGTACGAAATTCAAATCTTTTTTTCCATTACCTACTATAGCAAAATTCTCAAAATACTTTTCACACTTAATTTATTTACAAACTTGGTACGAAAAATTTGCAGTCTTCACAGTAAAACCCTAGGATCATGAGCAAATTGGTAACCTTGCATATGCCACTCCAATTGCTTACACTTTGCTATGTTATATAGTTTATCCCCATTGGCAACTATAATGGTTAAGGGAGTAGTGTTTACCAATTCAACACCTTCTCTAGCCTACCCGGGTGTAACAAAGCTGTGGGTACTCCCACTGTCAATTAACACACTAAGAGGTCTGCCCTTGATGCTGCCCTGAATCCTTAAAGTGCTATGCTTAATGTTCCCAGTCAAAGCATTAATAGAAATTTCTAGGTTCTCATCAATTCCCTCTTGTTCTCTAAGCAAGTTCTGCTCTTCCTTAACAGATTCACCCAAATTATCCTTACTCCCTTTGGGTGGTTCTTCAATAGTTAAGGCATTCAACTATTTGATCTTACATACATGCCCAGGTATGAAATTCTCACCACACTTGAAACATAAATTCTATGCTCTCATTTGTTCCATAAGGGTAAAAGTATAAGATTAACATTAGGGTTCTTTTGTGTTTAAGTCCAAGGTGTATAGGAAGTTTTGGTGTAAGTGTTGTGGGTAGGTGCAAGGCTAGTTTTGGGTAGGTGCAAGGCTAGTTTTGAGGTTTTGTCTATGCTTCTTGCCTTCTATTTCTAGAGAAAGTTCATGCAATTTGGCTTGTCTATAAGCAGAAATCAAAGTTTAGTTCATTAGCCTTAACTTTAAGTTTAAGATCATCTTTTAGGCCACTGATAAAACTAGACCCAAAATACTCCTCACCAAGGTATGGATTCAATTAGAGCATATATGGTTTGAGCTCTTCAAATTAGCTTGGTATTCCTCAATAATAGATCTTTGAACTAGTTTGTTCAACTCCTCTACTATATCAGCACAATTCTTATCCCCAAACCTTTGACATAAGTCTTGGGCAAATTCCCACCAAGTTATCCTTTCCTTCTACATAGTATATCATTTAAAGTAAACTCTACCTTCCTAGCCAAATACATTGCTGCTATCTCTATTTTTTGATTTTTTGCTATAGCAAAGATAGAAAAATACATCTGAAATTTTCTCACCCATCCTCTCGGCTCCCTTTTAAACATTGGTAACTCTATCTTAGGTCTAGGAGTGAATGCATTCAGATTGTTAGTGTTGTTTGGCAGTATAGCAGTTTCATCATTCTTAGCAAGAAATATGTTATCTAGTGGATTTAGGGAAATATGATCCGGTTGGTTCCTTAGCAAAATACCAAGTTCCTTAGGCCTATAGTTATAATTGTCATTTTCACCAACAACAATAATCTCAATAGGTTGCTTACCTTCTCTCATTGCATGTAGTAAGCGTGAAGGTTGGGAACAGTTGGAAGTAGCCTTGCCCCTTGGATCAGGTTGAATCTATGATATTTCCTTTAGGATCAAAGTCTCTAACAGCTTGCTTATACAAATATGCTTTTAAGCATCTATCCCACGTCTTTGCTTTTCCCACCATCTAGGTACTATGTTTTCAATAGCCTAGATTGTCACGACCCGAAGGCCGTGACATACGCTCAATGCATATACTTATTCTACTTACCAAATTTACGAACTAAAATTTTTCTTTTTACTTTATGGTTTGTATTCGGTGTCGGTGTAGCTATTAAACGAGTTTCACTTATCCTCTTATTTTAATTCAACTTTACTAACTTATTCTTTGATCCAAAAGTGAGTTAAATAACTCTCTGAGGCATATAATGATCATTGTTTTTTTTATCCATAATGTACTCTTGCCTAAAAACCAGATTGAAAATATCCTCCCTTATATTTAGAGATTTCCCCAGACAAAGAACCTGTAAAACATTATCACTTATTATAATCCAGTCATACCAAATCAATTCGCTATCCACACATACACATCATAGTGTAATTCATCAAATAATTATCATGTCAACATTCGTAATATCCACCATTAATTATCACATACATATCAAATCCAGGATCACACTCAATCATCATATCACCCTCAAAATAATCTAAGACGATCCTAAGTTACATCCCATGACACAAGCAGACTATACTGTGTAATCTTCATAGAAGGTGCATGTAAACAACAAATACCTTACTTGTATACCTCAAAAAATAGCGAAAGCAGGCTCAACGGACGCTAGTATGTACCTATGCTTGGTACAATCCTTGATGGCCCACACAAAACTCCAAACATGAATTTTAGCTCATATGATTTTGTGATGATGTTAGAAAAAGGTGAGCAAACCATGGCTCAGTAAGTAGTTTAAGTAAATGCATGCTAGGCTCATGTCGATCTACATGCATGGGTATGAACAGAAAATAAAGTGACATGTATGCCTGATACTATATCCTGATGCCGGATCCATCTATTCGGATTCAGACTTTAAGGTTGAGGCTGTACAAGGTGTTAGTCTGAATGATACCCTACGAACCTTATTTCCTTGAGCCTCAACACGATACTAAAGAACATGATCACTCGTCACAATACTGCAATGTTAATAGGATGAATAACACTACAATGGTAATGTGCTTAGTTCAAAACCGATTCACAATGTATTTATTCAAAACCAAAATCACTATGCACTCTTTCAAAACAGATTACTGATCACTTTAGGCGTAAGCCTCGAAATAATAAAGTCAATATTAATATAGAAACAATTCCTCAAACACATGGTTCAAAATCAATAATTGTATTGAACTGATACTGATATGGTTAGGCCTAAAGCCTCTGAATACTAAAACCAAATACTGATAAAACTACATTTTTTGATGCATTTAGTTCAAAATCGATAATCGTAGTAAAACTAAAAAATCAGTAAGTTTAGGAATAAAGTCTTAAACATTGAGAATTGATTCAAATAACGAAACAGTTTTCTAATACACTTAGTTTAAACACAACTACTGTGCACCAAGTTCAAAACACAATCACTATGCATGAGTTTAAACATGGTCATTATGCACTTGAGTTTAAAACATGATAACTATGCACATGAGTTCAGAACAAGTTCACTATGCACATGAGTTCAAAACACAGTCAATATGCACTGAGTTCAAAACAAATAATCTTACGAAAATAGATACTCGATGGAGTTAGGCAAAATGCCTATAAATACTGAAAACTGATGATGAAATCAAAATAGATAAGGTTTGGGCATGAAGCCCCAAATACTGAATTGAAACTGAAATCCAAAACAGATACTGATAAAGTTTGGCAGAAAGGCTCAAATACTGGACTAAAGCTGAAGTCCAAAACATATACTGATAAAGTTTGGCATAGAGCCTCAAATACTAAACTGAAACTGAAATCCAAAAGGATACTGATAAAAGTTGGCATAAAGCCTCAAATACAGAACTGAAACTGAAAGCAAAACAGATAATGATAAGGTTTGGCATAAAACCTCAAATCGCTAAAAACTAATACTGATAAGTGTAGGTAAAGATCTCTGATAACTGATACTGATACTAATACTGATGTCCATCCTAGCTAGTGATGGATAAGTGTCGTAAGAAACACAATACTTATGGCCATAGAGTTACTCCAGCCCCGTTGCGCAGTCGGGAATTGGAACTTGTCTGCTGGTTTTCCAAACAAGCCTAATAATGCCTAGAGCACGAGGCTTCTAAGGCGCAGATATTGATACTGAAAGTCTAGAGCACAAAGCTCGATAGACGGGTAATGGAACCTAGAGCAAAGCTTGATAGGCTCTGAATGACCCAAAGGTCAATAGATCTGCCCAAAATCAAATACGAAATGGAAAACTAAGTACTGATCAAAAGCCTTTAATTTGGGAAACGAAAACCAATCAAAACCTTTAAAACGGATTACTGAATACTGATTGAAATCCTTTAGTTCAGAAAATGAATTACTGAGTACTAATCAAAATCCTTTAGTTCAAAAAATGAATTACTGATCAAAACTAAATTTCGCAAGATAGAATATGTTGTCAAAAATCAAAGGTACAACATTATGCCGACTGGGCTCATGGTTTTCAAAACACATATCAAAACAGTTTTGGTGTTTCCAAATATGCATAAAAGCCCTTTGTTACAAAGTTAGTCTCAAAACTATGCTTTTCAAGTTAAGGCAGAATGTTGAGTATTACAGTACTTATGCATAAAATAGTTCTAGTCAAAACATGCTATATGTAAATTCACTTATGCATTAATAGAGTACCTCTACGCACTTTGCATGGTTACGTAG
Organism: Heritiera littoralis; assembly: GCA_031772115.1. Lineage (NCBI taxonomy): Eukaryota > Viridiplantae > Streptophyta > Magnoliopsida > Malvales > Malvaceae > Heritiera > Heritiera littoralis. The sequence goes on from JAPDPK010000063.1 coordinate 409,346, forward strand.
TGAGATTTTAATGCGGACCATGCACATGCACACTTAGCCTAAACAAACTAGACAAATAAGATTCATACAATAACCAAACTCCTGAACATTTTATTTCACACAACAAGCAAGCTTGGCTGGCCACAACACACAAATCAGAAAACACAACTTCAATCCCGACACAAGCATCATTCAGATTCACAATTTGATCATACCTTATATCTTACCATAATCACTCGATCAATAGCATCGCAGTGCTTAAATTTGAAAGCTAGGTAAATTATTTAAAAAAATTAAACATCTCCTACGAGATGATACTAGTGAAACTTTACTTAATCCACTTACCTCGAGGCTTAGCAATTATCCTTTTCGATCGTCCCAACCAAAAGTCAAGCTCCAAGTCACTACAAACAAATTAATTAATGTTTCAATAATATGTCTTAATCACATTTAATCATCTATTAAAGCATGTCTCGGAGCCACGATTAATCGAATTCACTTCTATATCGAGAATTAATTCTTATTTATCTCTCTAATAGTATTTGTATACGCATGTATATACTTCAACCTTCCTCATCGTATCAATAATATTTACAAATACATATTTGCTTATTTCATATATATATATACACACACATACAAAAACACAGAAATATATACCTTGACCTTATATATTACAAATTCTCTTACTCATATTTATATATATATAAATATATTCACATCATGCTTAAATCCAAGTATAATGTTCTTACCCTAGTTTAATAGGATAGCAAAAGCTTATTGCCTCGTTTTCCTCCTCATTTATTGTTTAAGCCTCACCACACAGCCACATTACAGCAACAAACATGAAGAGAAAAGGAAATGTTTAAACCTTCTAAAGCTTCCTCGTGTCTTGGCTCAATCTAGTGCCCAAAGGTACCCTTGTACCAGCCATGTTTTCAGCCCTCAACTCCCTCATTGCCTAGCCAGCACCGAACTCCCCTGATCAAACCTTCACACATGTTCCCTATTGCCACGCCATACTCAGCCTCGATGACAGCCACTGTGTGCCTGTGATCAGCTAAGGATAACAAGGTCGGTAACTCTCTTGTTTTGGCTTGATGTGTTGCTATTCCTCTTCACCAGTGCAGCTGCTGTTTCGAGCTCCATTCTAGTAGTTGTCAAGGTAGATTTAGTAGGCCAATGATGGTGGTCAGTGAGGCTGTACAGTGCATTTAAGGTCCCTCTTCTTCTGCCACTTTCCTTTTCTCTTTTCATCACTCACAGCTTCCAGCCTAGCTGCTGGTTCTATTTTAATTTCTTCCTAAATGCAGCTCAACTCTTCAACCGAAACACTTCTCTAATCTTGTCCAAAAAAACCAGGAATGAAGCCCCTTTAAAATACCACCAGTCTTCCTTTGTTTTCAACATCTCTAGTAGCTTTTTCTTTAACCTAAATCTCTTTCTGCTCGTGTGTCTTTCTGTCTGTTTCTCCACTTTACTCTTTCATTCCTCACTTGGCGCTAATGCAGCTCAAATTAGCCATCTTCAAGCCTCAGTTTTTTCCCCTATTCTCACAACATTGAAAAACCTTGCATTCTTCAACCCCAAATCGATGCCTACTACCTTAGTACATCAGCCCTTAGTCACCTCTGTACAGCAGCAAAACAAACGGCCCATGTTCAGTCCTGTTCCTCCTCGCTCGGTGGCTCCAGCTCTCCCCTTTCCGTTTCTTTCTCCACTTCCTCTTTTCTTATTTGCTTCAAGTAAAAATAAGCGGAAGGGAGAAAGGATTGAGATGTGGAAATGTGAGTGTGGGGAGACAAAGAAAGAGGGAGACGAAAAATGGGAGAGATAGAGGGATGGGTAAGGCAGAGTAGGTAAAGGGAATCAATTTAGTTGGGAAATTTCCCACCGATTTCCACCTTCTTTTCTTTCTTTCCCTTTGTTTTGTATATCAGAGGACGATGGGTTGGTGGGAAATATTTTTTTATTTTTATACATAATAAATATTTAATATATATCATATTTATATTATACTTATTATTATTTGTCCTTGAAATCCTTAAATATTTACTAAAATTAAGTTCCCAAAAATTTAACTCACAACAATAGTTTAACCCATCAAATAAATTATTTGTTTCACTACAATGTATCATTATCAATCGTAAATTAAATCTCCATAATTTTTAATCTTTCTATTAAATTATTTCCAACTAATTAATTCTCGCAATTCCTTAATCCCCATATTTCTCGGGAACAGATTCTCTTAATTCTCATGCTTATTTTATCACTTCCAAACTCCACATAATTTTAAAAATTTTAATGATCCAAATACTCCTAATAATATAATAAATTTTTGCTCATTAAAGGTCGAAAATTCACGCTTATCACGCTGATAGCCTCTAGTTGACTCTGTATAGCCTAAACCTGTTCATCTAAGGAGTTGAGTCTCGTTCCTTTAGCCATGGCCTTCTATTTCTAGCTTTTTTCAGTTTTATCGGTGGATTCTCAAATGCTCTAATACCAAATTTGTCACAATCGAGGGTGACTGTGACAAGGTTAAGATCAACAATAGAGAAATACGAGAAGAATAGAAGAAGAAAAAGATGAAGATAAAGAGAATTCGAGTATTTTCATTCATGAGTATTCTTGTTACATTAGTTTAAATACACCAATGGTACCGTTTATAAGTGTGACTTGAGCAATTACAATAAAGAAAAAAATAAAAAGGGACAGCTGCTGCACCAACCTAATTATTCTTTGCCACCTTAGTAGATTCATTACTTTTGTCCCCTGCCTTTATTTTAGCACCAAATCGAATGTTGTCTGCTACTTGCTCAGCTTGGCTGCCATTGTGGCTATAGTCAGCTACCAACTCGTCCTTCAGCTTCTTTTCTTCCAGATCCAGTGGCTCAACTCTTAGTTCATCTTCTTTCTTTTCTTTTTGAACCTCCATTGCTTTACTGTCAGTCCCGCCACTTATTTAATTCATCACACACTAGTCCCTCTTTTTTTAGTTAATTTAATTTTTTATAAACCTAAAGATAGAGTTTTTGTTAAATTCAAATTCTTCACCTTATTTGATAAAATATTTTGATTTTTTTCTTAATAATTTGTAATATTGGATGAGGGCTTTTTTAATCTATTCCAATTTCAAATTCCTAATTTTCATTTCCTTTTTTTCTTTTTGTTCAAACATCTTATTGATTTCCATCTTTTGCTTTTTTTATTTTTTCTTTTCTTTGATAAAAATCCTATATTAATCTTGAAAATAAATCCTAAAACTAGAATTATCCTGAAATTAAAATTAATCCTACAATTAAAAATAATCCTAAGAATATCCTAAATCATAATCTCAATATTAATTCTAATCTATTTATTAATTCTAATAATCAATTCAAACAAATTACAATAATTAACCAAATTAATCCTAACCTTACCTATGTTTCTACTAGACTTGGCAATTCGTGTTCATAATTTGTTTTCGTGTCATGTAAAACCATGTTCGTGTCGTGTAAAACATGAAAATTTCGTATCGACACAGAAAACTCAAAATGTTATTTTTAGCTTTTATCATATTCATATACTAATTTTTCTTAATTTTAATCTCGTGTCATCTCGTGTCGTTTATTCGTATCGTGTTTGTATCGTGTAATCGTGTCGTGTCTATGATTGCCAAGTCTAGTTTCTACAAATATAGACCTCGGACAAACAGTTACCCTTTGTTGTGCATTTACTGTGAAACAATAATTGTTCAAAAACATAGAAATCTATTTTGTTCGACTCCAATCCTTTTTTTTTGTTTTTTTAAATTAGAAAAATTAATTAGGAAAGTGCTCCTCTCAACAAAGGCTCTATGACTTTGGAAAGTAAACAGTTGTCATTTAACCTGAGGTTGTTCCACTTCGAAAACCTGAATAGTAGCCCTTTCAGCAGAGGCTGTACCACTTTGAGCTTAACCTGTGCCTGGAGGATTTTTTTTTTCATTTTTTCCATATTGTGCCTAAAGGCTTTTAAAATTTTACTTAGATGCATTTGAAAATTTTACCAGGAGGCTTTTTGAAATTTACCCATAGGAATTTGAAAATTTTACTTAGAGGCTTTTTAAAATTTACCCGAAGGAATTTGAAAATTTTATCTGGATGCTTTTTAAAATTTACCCGTAGGCTTTTGAAATTTTACTTGGAGGCTTTTTGAAATTTACACGAAGGCATTTAAAAAATTTACACGGAAGCTTTTTAAAAATTTACTCAAAGGCTTTTGAAATTTTATCCGAAGGCTTTTTAAACTTTTATCTAAAATGTACTCAAAGGTTTTGGAATTTCTTATCTAAAATGTACTTGGAGGTTTTGGAATTTCTTATCTGAAATGTACCCAAAGATTTTGCTTTCCAATCTTCGGTTTTTTTTTTTTAATTGTACCCAAAGATTTCTAATCTTATCTCATCATTCTCAATCTTCTAAATTATCTTTTCATTCCAATTTTATATTCTCATCATTTTCTATCTAAATATCGCATCTTTTTTATTTCATTTTCTTTTTTCTTCATCTTATTATCTCATTGCATCTTTCAATTTCCTCCTTTGTCTCATCATCTCATCATACATTTTCAATTTCCTTTCTTTCATCTGAATTATCCCTTCAAATTTCCTATTTTTCCATCACATCTTATGCTTTATCTCATTTTTTGGCTAAAATGTAAAAAAAAAACCTCGAAAAAAATGGATTTATCAATTGAGCCCCTAACTTTTTTTCGCAATCAATTGAGCCATTAAATTTCAATTTTCACTCAATTGAGCCCTTTGGTAGACAAAAACCATTAAATCCATAAGAAAAATGTTATATCCTAATAGTACACATAGCCAAAAACATAACAGACCTAACGGTTTCCATCCATGAAAAAGCTCAATTGAGTGAAAACTAAAATGTAAAGGCTTAATTGATTGCAAAAATAGTTAAAGGCTGAATTGCTAAAACCATTTTGAGGGTCTTTTTGACCCTTTAGCCTCATTTTTTTTTTTCGTTTTGAAATTTCTCTCAAAATTTTTTCAACTTCCTCCTAAAAATTTTTCTCATCTCAATATTTTATCTTAAACTATACTTCAAATCACAATTTCGTCTTTTAGAACTTTTTATCCTAATGTCCAAAACGATCTTTCAAAGTTTAAATTTCATTCCAAATGCATGCAATGAAAATGCGACGTCATGAATTTCATGAATGATTTGAATGTCATAGATGTTAATATCACACAATGCCTTACCAAATTATATCATCTTGTCGTCATTCATTCAGTCCCATCTGTAAGGACCCGAGTAGCACATTGCTCCCCACTGGGATTTAAGAGGTGGCTCCCTCAACGACCTTACAGTGTGAGGTTGGCGGTTGCCCAAACACTCACTCAACGCATTGTCTGCTTTGGGCGATCGCCACCCTCACGGGTTTACCTCAAGGTGCTCGAAGTTCCTTACGGGTCATTCATCACCTTGAGCGTGTTTTATGAGGTTCGAACCCAAGACCCTTAAGTACTTGACTCTTACACTCATTATACCATTTGGACAAGTGTAAGGACCCGAATGGCACGTTGCTCCCCACTGGGATTCAAGAGGTGGCCCCTTCGATGACCTTACACTGTGAGGTTGGTGGTCGCCCACACTCACTACGTATTGTCCACTTTGGGAGATCGCCACCCTCACGACTTTACCTCAAGGTGCTTGAAGTTCACGGGTCATTCATCACCTTGAGTGTGTTTTTTGAGATTTGAACCCAAAACCCTTAAGTACCTGACTCTTACACTCATTATACCATTTGGACAAGTTGATGAATAACCCATAAGGAATTTCGGGCGCCTTGAGGTAAAGCCGTGAGGGTGGCAATCGCCCAAAGCGAACAATACCTAGTGAGTGTGGGCGACCGCCAACCTCACAGTGTAAGGTCATCGAGGGGGCACCTTTTGAATCCCAGTGAGGAGCAATGTGCCACTCGGGTCCTTACATAAAAACGTGTTTTTTTAATATAAGGACCTGAGTGGCACGTTGCTCCCCACTGGGATTCAAGAGGTGGCCCCTTCAACGACCTTACACTGTAAGGTTGGCGATTGCCCATACTCATTATGTATTGTACACTTTGGGCGATCACCACCCTCACAGCTTTACCTCACGACTTTACTTTAAGGTGCCCGCAATTCCTTACGGGTCATTCATCATCTTGAGCGCGTTTTCTAAGGCTCGAACCTTGGTATCCTTAAATACCCAAGCCTTACACTCGTCATACCATTTGGACAACTTGTCCAAATGGTACGATAAGTGTAACGTAGCCGAGGGGGCCACCTTTTGAATCCTAGTGGGGAGCAACGTGCCACTCGGGTCCTTACACCATCCTTGCCCCAAATTATCATATCAGCTTGAAAATTGTTTGTCTATTACCTATCTTTATTATCTTTATTATTTTGTTGGGGAATATATACTTATTTGTTAATTTCCCCTTTATGTCTCTCCATTGAGTCTAACAGATTGCAAGATAGTCTTTTTACGGACATCCTCTATATCAAAGTTATCCACAAAATAGGTAACAATTTCACTTATCAAGGCATCCGAAGTTAATTTTGTAAAACATATATATATATATATATATGAAAATTTTACTTAATATGTAGATTGACAATTTAATTTACAAACAACGTCTCCCAAATCATTTTCTTTAGTTTTTCTGGTACGTTCTTCCAACTTTCATGAGTAATAAGGATTATACTACATAGTAGACTTCTTATACTGTTGGCCATCCATTTTGCAACATTACCAATAGGTTGACTTCTACTGTTAAACTCAGCCTCATACTTTTGTTGTTTGCCATGTAACTTGACCAAACGAGGAATAGTTATGTGACCTCTGGTTTTTGGCTTCGTTCTTCAAGTTAGTTCAATAATGTTAGGTTGAACATTACTTAGTTCAACTTCATGTGTATGAAGTTCTTTTTAACCGTTATTTGTCCTTGATCTAGACATATTGTACTTCAACCTACTTGTAACAAATACAAAACATCTCTAAAGATCATCACGTGGGTTAATGTTAAAGGTTTAGATAGTAGTTCCCTAACACCATAAAACTTGACATACACACAACCTCTAGTCTATGGTAACCAACATCACATTAGATGAGATTTATTTCTCAATAAAATAATGCACTACCTAAGAAGAGATAAAGATGAGTGCTGTAAGAGGACAAATGAGAATTTTGAAAGATGTAACGGGGTGAGAAAGAGAATTGAGAAATGCACAAAGAAAGGGCAAAGGTATTTCAAAATTGATTGTTAGAGAATAATGAATTTAATAAGAGGAAACAATTACATTTAATATAAAAATTGTAGTTTATTTATTTATTAGACCACAATGAGAAACGTTTTACTATACCTTTCTTATAAAAACTGTAGGCTATTTAGACTACGCTTAAGGATAGAAACAAGTAACGCTAAAAAAAATGTCACTAAAACTCTAAAATCCGTTGGTACAGCTCAATCAATCTTATAGCGACGATCAAAATGTGTATTCCGTAATTTTTTAATCGTTGGTATATCCCTCGTCAGGATAAACCTATTCTGATGAATTTTTAACTATCGGAATAGGTAATAGGCTTTTTATAGACAATTTGTGTCCATAAATAAAGCTATTGTTATTGGTATAGCTTTTTTACCTGTACCAATGGCATTGTCAGTAAAACTATAATCGTTGGAATAGCTTCCTTGCCTATATCGACATATTTTATTGTCAAAATAAGCATTAGAGATAAACCAATAGCATGATTCCATTAGTAATGCTATAGTAAATTTCTTGCTTATACCAACGGGTTTTACCATTGGAAAAAGCATTAAACATATACCAACGACATGAATCCGTTAGTGAAACATTTCATGAATATAACTACCATGCATATACCGATGATCAATTTGATTCTATACGAACAATCAATTTAATGTTATATTTTTAGCAATTGTCGATACCTATCGATATAATCTTGTGATTTTCATTTATAACGATGGTACACACTATATATTATTGACAATTTATTACCTTTAGTATAATTTTGGATATTCCAACAATAAAAAAATCAATATAAATACATGAGTAAAACAATTTTTTAATTATATTTTTAATCATTAATATTAATTTATTTCTCATACTAATCAAATATAACTCCCTATAAAGTAATAAATAAATCACAATAAAATACAAAGTATTTAATACCATTTAGAATAAAACTACAAACATTTTTTAGAATTTGAGTCTTAAAATAAGTAAAGAATAAAAATATAGAAACTACAAGCATCATTAAATGTCTACAAACATAATACTTGAAGTAAACAAATAACTATCCAAAGTAAATGATCTAATCATAGGTTTTCATCTTGCATAAAACAAAAAGCGTAATTAGATATTTAGATTAAGAACAAATGTATTATAATATTTCTAAAATTGATTACAAAATACATGCTAGGAAAAGATAGACTAAGTGAAAAAAAAAAGGTTCTAGACGTTTAATAATACTAATGATTTCTACTAACTGACAATACATATATCCAACAGAAACAAGTTTTGCTTTGGAATGATGCGAATTATGTATATCACATTAAGCAAACAATTCAAACATGCAATTTATTAGAAATCAAAAGAGAGAAAAAATAGGAGAATCTGTCCGGAGTAATTTAACTGCTACTGATTTCCATATTTGGAGTGATTAGGATCAAAGTTTAGTAGGAGAATATCGTAGAAAAATCAATTATTTGTAATTAAAATTAGGAAAGTTATTTTATTTTATTTTTATTTCCTATTTTAGGGTTACTGACTTTTCTTATAAGAAGAGATCAATTTGTTCTGTATTCTTTGTACGAAATTACAAGAGATTTCTATTCTCTTTATTTAGTTTTTTCTTATTCTTTATGGTGTCAGAGCCTAAAATTTTTGGCCCTTAAGAAACCCTAGCTGCCACAATCTTTGTTTCTTTTACAACATTAACAATTCAATATCCTCTTTCCCAATTATGTCTGATATCTCATCTGAATAAATGTCAAAAAGCCGTCCCAATTTGAACATCGAAGCCTTACCCGCTCACATTTTTTAAGCCCATCTTGTGCAAATCACAACAATTCCACTGAATGACGATAACTTTCTATAGTGGTCTCAATCTGTTCGGTTTTACATTAGAGGACAAGGTAAAATTGGATACTTGACGTGAGAGACTAAGGCTCCAGATATGAAGGGTAGTGCTTATGCAACATGGGATGCTGAAAATTCTATGGTCATGACGTGGCTGGCAAATTCTATGGATGAAGACATCAGCTCTAATTACATGTGCTACCTGACAACGAAAGAACTCTAGGACAACGTTAATCAAACATATTCAGATTTGGGGAATCAATCCCAAGTGTATGAGCTCACTCTAAAGCTCGATGAGATCTGTCAAAGTGAGGATAGCATTACTAAATACTTTAATTCTTTGAAAAGATTTTGCCAAGACTTAGATCTTTTTAATGATTATGAATGGAAGTCGGTTGATGACTGCAACCATAATAAGAAAATGGTTGATGCTAATTGAGTATTTAAGTTTCTTTGGTTTAAATGTTGAGTTTGATGAGGTTTGGGGATGAATCATTAGTAAAAATCCACTTCCTTCAATCAATGAAGTGTTTGTCGAGGTTCGCAGGAAGGAAAGCGGCAAACATGTTATGCTTGGCAAAAAGAGTGTTGGTGGCTCAATAGATAACTCTGCATTGGTGGTTACTGCCAAGGTTAATGCTAGCTAAAAAAGTTCCTTAAGTCAAAAACGAGATGATGAAAAATCTGGAGTGTGGTGTTATTTTTGCAACAAACTATGCCATACTCGAGAAACATGTTGGAAAATTCACGGCAAACTAGCAAATTGGAAAAGCAACAAGTCACGGGACCGATCCAATCATGAAACACCCTCAGCAAATGAAGCAGACTCAAGTCCATTTTGCAAAGAGCAGATGGGTCACCTTCTAAAACTGCTAAAGTTTAATTCGATATTTGGTTTTCCTTGTGGTTCTTTGGCACACACAGATAGTAATCCAATTGTTCTATCTAGTTTCTCAAATCCATTCCCTGGATCATTGATTCAAGAGCTTTTGATCACATGACTAGTACTTCTCATCTGTTTAATACCTATTCCCCTTACTCAGGTCATGAGAAAATTAAAATAGCTAATGGTAGTTTCTCACTTGTTGCAGGAAAAGGCCTAATCAAAATTTCACAAAATATTGAACTTAATCTGTCCTTCATGTTCCTAAACTTGCTTGTAATCTCCTGTCCATTAGCAAACTTTCACAAGATTCTAACTGTTGTGTTACTTTCTATGACTTTCATTACATTTTTCAGGACCAAAATTCGAGGATAATGGTTAACAGTGCTAAGATGATGAATCGACTCTACTATTTTGAAGAGAATTCCCTTGGTAATAAAAAGGCTTAAGGCTTTAGTAGTGTTAATTCAATTTCAGTTAGCGATAAAATAATGCTATGGCATCATAGATAAGAACATCCTAGTTTTCATTATCTCAAACATTTGTTTCCAAGTTTGTTTCAAGGAGTGAATTGCTCAAATTTTCAATGTGAAAGCTGTCATCTTTCTAAAGATCATTGTGCAAGTTTTCTATCAAAACCTTATCATGCATCGAAACCATTTTATTTAATACATAGTGATGTTTGGGGTCCTTCACAAGTGACTACTCTGTCTGAAAAAAAAATGGTTTGTCACCTTTATCGATGATCACACACGATTATGTTGAGTTTATCTGTTGAGTAAAAAACCTGAAGTGGAAAAATTGTTTCCAGACTTTTGCCATATGGTTCAAACACAATTTCAAACAAAAATTTGCATTTTGCGCTCCGACAATAGTACTGAATATTTCAATAAGTGTTTGGGAACTTTTTTGAAAGAAAAAGGAATAATCATCAGTCTTCATGCGATGACACTCCTCAACAAAATGGTATTGTAGAACAAGAAAACCGACACTTACTTGAAGTAGCACCAGCTATTATGTTTTCTATGCATATTCCAAAGTATCTTTAGGGAGAAGTTGTTTTAATTGCATCATACTTTATTAATAGAATGCCTACCAAGGTTTTAAAGTTTGAAACTCTATTAAACTATTATAAATTTTTTTTTTTGCCATTAGATTACATTCAGATCTACCATTATGAGTATTTGGATGTACATGTTTTGTCTATATACCCACTGTTTCTTGGTCAAAATTGGATCCTAAAAAAGAAAAATGTGTTTTCATTAGGTATGCTCCAAATAAAATGGGTTATAAGTGCTTTAATCCAATTACAAAAAAGACTTGTGAGCATGGATGTCTTTTTCCTTGAAAATCAACCTTACTTTAAAAATCATCTTCAAGGGGAGAATAACAGGAAAGAAGATAATTTTTGGGAGACCATAGAATCATTAACAAACCCAATTTTCTCATACAATTTGGAAGAAAATGTTTCTAATAATGAAAATAAAAAAGTTCAATGTCAACCAATGCCTAATATTATCATATCACAAACAAAGGGAGAAACTCTACAACCGGATCAATCCAATTTGAATCTTGAGCTTCAAGTTTATACTAGAAGGAAAGCTCAGAAAGGTACTACAAGTCTACCTCTTTGTTGAGCACAAGTTCAATCATAATCCTCGAAGGAAGGTACAAATCTTACTCTTATTCCACTATCTCCTGTTAGTGAACCACATAATTCCGAGTCTCTTGATTTAAATATTCCTATAGCTTACCGTAAAAAAGTATGGTCATGTACCCACCATCCCATTGCCAAATACTTGTCTTATAACAAACTATCCAGCAACCATAAAACATTTACCTCTAAGATTTCTAATTTGTTTGTTCCAAGAACTATCCAAGAAGCACTTGATCATCCGAATTAAAAGTTAACAATGATGGAAGAGATGAATGCTCTAAAAAAGAATGGCACTTAAGATATAGTCAACTTGCCTAAAGACAAGAGACTGATGGGGTGCAAGTGGGTCTTAATCGTGAAATGCAGGGCTGATGGAAGTGTAAAAAGATATAAAGCAAGGCTGGTGGCAAACAGCTTTACACAAACTAATGGGGTTAGGAGACCTTTGCTCCAGTGGCAAAAACAAACTCTATCAGGGTGTTGCTATCTCTAGCCATGAATTTCAATTAGCCACTACACTAGTTGGATGTCAAGAATGCATTTTTAAACAGGGACTTGGAGGAGGAAGTCTTTATGAATCTCCCACCTAGTCTTGAGGACAACCATGGCAAAGACAAGGTTTGTAATTTAAAAAATCCTTGTATGGCATCAAGCAATTGCCTAGAGCATGGTTTAAACGGTTTGAAAAAGTAATGAAGAGCCACGGATACATTCAAAGTCAGACTGATCACACATTGTTTTACAAGCACTCAAGAGAAGGTAAAGTTGTTGTCTTGATTGCATATGTAGATGATATCATCATAATTGGAGATAATGGTGCAAAGGTTGAAAGGTTGAAAAGAAAACTTGCTAAGGACTTTGAGATCAAAGATTTAGGAGTATTGAAGTTGTTTCTTGGGATGGAATTAGCTAAATCCAAGGCAGGCATCTTTGTCAATCAACGTAAGTATGTGTTGGACTTACTTGGTGAAATAGGGATGATGGGATGCAACGCAAACTAATGGGGTTAGGAGACCTTTGCTCCAGTGGCAAAAACAAACTCTATCAGGGTGTTGCTATCTCTAGCCATGAATTTCAATTAGCCACTACACTAGTTGGATGTCAAGAATGCATTTTAAAACAGGGACTTGGAGGAGGAAGTCTTTATGAATCTCCCACCTAGTCTTGAGGACAACCATGGCAAAGACAAGGTTTGTAATTTAAAAAATCCTTGTATGGCATCAAGCAATTGCCTAGAGCATGGTTTAAACGGTTTGAAAAAGTAATGAAGAGCCACGGATACATTCAAAGTCAGACTGATCACACATTGTTTTACAAGCACTCAAGAGAAGGTAAAGTTGTTGTCTTGATTGCATATGTAGATGATATCATCATAATTGGAGATAATGGTGCAAAGGTTGAAAGGTTGAAAAGAAAACTTGCTAAGGACTTTGAGATCAAAGATTTAGGAGTATTGAAGTTGTTTCTTGGGATGGAATTAGCTAAATCCAAGGCAGGCATCTTTGTCAATCAACGTAAGTATGTGTTGGACTTACTTGGTGAAATAAGGATGATGGGATGCAACGCAACCGAGACTCCAATTGAACCAAATTTGAAGCTTCGACCTACAACTGATGAAAATGTGAAGGACAGAGAAAGGTATCAAAGGTTAGTTGGAAGATTAATTTACTTATCACACACTAGACTTGACATGGCCTTTGCTATGAGTGTGGTCAGTCAGTTTATGCATTCTCCTTACCAAAACCATTTCGAAGTTGTGTATAAGATTTTAAGATATTTGAAGGAAACTCCAAGCAAAGGACTATTTTTCAAGAAACAAGACCAGTTACAAGTAAAAGCATATACTGATGCAAACTGGGCAAGAAGTTAGAAGATCAATCTCAAGTTACTGCACATTTGTAGGAGGTAACTTAGTTACTTAAAGGAGTAAAAAACAAAGTGTAGTAGCCAAGAGTAGTGTAGAAGCAAAATTTAGATCAATCGCACATGGTATTTGTAAAATGATGTGGATTAACAGGCTTTTAGAAGAATTGAAGATCCCAGCTCCATCCCCAATAAAGCTCTACTGTGATAACAAGGCAACCATCTCAATTGCTCGTAACCTAGTCCTCTATGATAAAACAAAGCATGTTGAAGTAGACAAACACTTCATTAAGGAGAAAATTGACACTAGTTGTAGGATTATTTAATTCCAGCTTTATTTTCTGTTTTCTATTTTAAATAGATGCTGATAAGTCTAGGATAGTTTTTTAAAATTTTAGGATAATATCCAAGTGATTAGGATCAGAATATCCAACCTTATCTTCTATTTGTAATCCTGATTTTTAGGATATTCTATGTAACCAATATCTCTTTAAATAGAGATACTTCAATAGAATAAAAACATAAGCTCAAACATATCGTTCAGCTTTCATAATTACTCATTTCTTTATGGTATCAGAAGTGGACCTGATCATCTGAAAATGCCAAAAGCCGGCATGACATCAGGCAGACAGACTTTTGCCGAGGTAACCTCAGGTTCCTCGGGTTCAACTCCTGCTGTTACAGCACCTTTTCATGGGCAAACAACTTCTCATCATGGGCTATCTGAGACTTCTTTGCCCATCACTGGATATAAGCTCAATGGTCACAATTATATCCAGTGGTCTCAATCCGTTATGATGTTCATTTATGGAAAAGATAAAGATGACTTCCTCACTGGAGCTGCTGCTGCTCCTTCCCCAGAAGATCCGAAGTTTAAAATCTGGTGTTCAGAGAATAATATGGTGATGTCCTGGCTCATCAATACCATGGAGAATGATATAGGCCAAAACTTTATGTTCTACAAAACAGCCAAAGAAATTTGGGATGCAGCAAAGGTAATGTACTCAGATACAAATAATACTGCTGAATTATTTGAGATCAAAGGGCTCCTCCATGATCTAAGGCAAGGTGAACACTCTGTCACCACTTATTTCAATTCCCTTACACGTTACTGGCAGCAATTGGACACTTTCGAGGAATACAAGTGGCAATGCACGGATGATAGCATCTTATACAAGAAAATTATAGAGAAAGAGAGGATTTTTACGTTTTTGTTGGGTCTCAACAAAGACTTAGACGAAGTCAGAGGAAGAATTCTAAGTCTAAAGCCATTGCCCTCTATCCGTGAAGTATTTTCTGAGGTACGAAGAGAAGAAAGCAGGAAAAAGGTTATGCTGCACCAAACTCCCTCCGAAGGAGTGGACAGATCTGCCCTTGCTGTTAGAGGCAACAATTCTCAAAGTCAAACAGAGAGAAGAAAGGGGCGTCCTTGGTGTGAACACTGCAAAAAACCAGGCCATGTCAAGGACAAATGCTGGAAGCTTCATGGGAAACCTGCAGATTGGAAACCATCCAAAGGATCTCAAGACAGCCGCAGCTACAATGTTGAGGTTGAACCAGCCACCACAACAAAACCTGATGTTGAGAATTCTGTCTTCTCAAAAGAACAAATGGATCTCCTCCAGCAATTACTTAAACAAGTACAATCCAACCCCAACATCAGCACAGGTTCTGTAGCCCAAAGAGGTAATTTTTTGAGTGCCTTTAATGCTGAACTGGATAAACAGAAAGAATGGATCGTTGATTCTGGAGTGTCAGATCATATGACTGGTAATGCCAATTTATTTCATGAGCTTCGTTCGTGCCCCAGTGGTTTATCAGTTAAAATTGCATATGGATCTTTGTCAAGTGTAAAGGGTGTTGGGACAATAGTGGTTTCTTGAAATCTAGTCTTAAATTCTGTTCTTTATATCCCTAACCTTAAGTGTAATTTACTTTCGGTTAATAAACTCACAAAAGACATGAATTGTGTTACTAAATTTTATCCTACTTGGTGTGACTTTCAGGATTTGGACTTGGGGAAGATGATTGGCAGTGCTAAAGAGAGGGCTGGGCTATACCTTCTACAAGCTGACATCTCCAAGTCCCCATTTCGAACAGCCTGCAATGCCCTTCCTACACCGTATTTTTCCTGTTCCATTCCCGATAAAAGTAGTACTATTTTTTTATGGCATTATCGCATGGGTCATCCTTTCTTTCAGTATATGAAAAAGATGTTTCCATCTTTGATTAATAAAAATCAGATTCCTTTCCAATGTGAAATTTGCCATTTATCTAAACATACTCGTGCTACTTTTTCAACCCAGCCATATAAAGCATCCCAACCATTCAATGTTGTTCATAGTGATATTTGGGGACCTACAAGGGTTAAAAACATTATGGGTTCTAGATGGTTTGTTTCTTTTATAGATGATCATACTAGAATTACTTGGGTCTTTTTGATGAAAGATAAATCTGAAACTTACACCATATTTGAAAACTTTCATACCATGATCCAAAATCAATTTCAAACCAAAATAAAGGTCCTGCGAACTGACAATGCCAAAGACTATTTCAACCTGAACTTAAACAAATATCTCTTAGCCAAAGGAATTATCCATCAAAGCTCGTGTGTTGACACCCCACAACAAAATGGGATAGCTGAAAGAAAGAACCGTCATATTTTAGAGGTTGCCCGATCCCTTCTATTTACCTATAATGTTCCAAAACATTTTTGGGGGGAAGCTGTTCTTTCCGCCACATATCTGATTAACCGAATGCCTTCCAGGGTATTACAATTTCAAACCCCATACCAATCACTTTTGAATGCCTGCCCACAACTCAGATTCCTCACTACCCTACCACTTAAAATTTTTGGCTGCACCACCTTTGTTCATATCCACTCCCAAAATCGTAGCAAACTTGATCCAAAGGCTACCAAATGTATATTTCTTGGCTACTCATCAAACCAAAAAGGATATAAATGTTACTCACCAACCAACCATCGCTTTTATAATACCATGGATGTGACCTTTCTTGAACATCAGCCATACTATACAAAAACTTATATTCAGGGGGAGAATAACACAACCAAACAACAAGAATATCAGTTTTTACTTCCGTTCACAATAACCCAATCACCCACATACTGTCTTGAACCTGAAACAGCACCTGAAACATTGCCTGAAATCCAAACAAAGCAGCCAGCACTTGAAACAGAGCCAAAAATCCAGGCAGAGCAACAAACAGCACCTGAAACAGAGCTTAAAATCCAAACAAAGCAGCCAACTGCACCTGAACCCCAGACCGAGCCTTTTGTAACCAAAACTGTTCCTCCTCAAATCCAAGTATACACACGGAGACCAAGGACTTGTGAGAAGGTAGAGTCTGATTCTACTCCTAGTCAACACCATGATTCTGAACCAAGTTCCAAAACCCAGGAACTCACATCAGGTAACACCGAGGTACTCCCTATTGAATCTGAATTTGATGATCTTGATGTTCCTATTGCAAAGAGGAAAGGAGTTAGGACTTGCACTCAACATCCTATAGCTAACTTCCTATCCTATGAAAGGTTATCCTCTAAATTTAGAGCTTTTACCACTAAAATGTCCAATGTTGAGATTCCACAAACAATAGGAGAAGCACTTAGGAAATCAGAATGGAAACAAGCAGTCAATGAGGAAATTCAGGCCTTGAGGAAAAATGGTACTTGGGAAATGGTGAAGCTGCCAAAAGGAAAGACCCCAGTAGGATGCAGGTGGATATTCAATGTGAAATATAAAGCTGATGGGAGTATTGAAAGGTATAAGGCCAGGTTAGTTGCCAAAGGTTACACTCAAACCTATGGCATTGATTATCAAGAGACATTTGCTCCAGTTGCTAAACTAAATACTATTCGAGTACTTATCTCTATTGCAATAAACCTGGACTGGGAGTTACAACAACTAGATGTGAAGAATGCCTTCCTCAATGGAGACTTAGAGGAAGAGGTATATATGGAGGTTCCACCTGGGTTCAAGGGAGAGCATAATTCAAATTTGGTTTGCAAATTACGAAAATCTCTCTATGGTTTGAAGCAATCTCCACGGGCATGGTTCGAAAGATTCACCAAAGTACTCAAGCATCAAGGCTATCAACAGGGACAAGCCGACCACACCCTTTTCACTAAACATTCCCTTACAGGTGACATTGCTATTCTTATTGTCTATGTTGATGATATTATTTTGACTGGAAATTATATTGAAAAGATGATCAAATTAAAGTCTATGTTGGCAAAAGAATTTGAAATCAAAGATTTAGGGCAACTAAGATATTTCTTGGGAATGGAAGTGGCAAGATCAGAAAAAGGCATTGTTGTGTCTCAAAGAAAATATACCCTTGATTTACTTAAAGAAACAGGTATGCTAGGGTGTAAACCAGATGATACACCTATGGATGCAACCTGTAAAGTTGGAAAAAAGGAAGGATGTTCCCTTGTTGACAAGGGAAGGTATCAAAGATTAGTGGGAAGACTTATCTACCTGTCTCATACTCGGCCTGATATAAGTTTTTCGGTAAGTGTTGTCAGTCTATTCATGAACAACCCAAATGAAGAACATTTTGAAGCTGTGTACCATATCCTACGGTATCTAAAGATGACTCCAGGTTTGGGTTTATTTTTTAAAAAGGGTCTTAGTAGAAGTATCGAAGTGTTCACAGATGCAGATTGGGTCGGCTCAGTGACTGATAGACGATCAACTTCAGGTTATTGTATTTCCTATGGGGAAATCTGGTTACTTGGAGAAGTAAAAAGCAACCTGTGGTAGCAAGAAGCAGCGCAGAGGCAGAGTTTAGAGCCATGGCTTTAGGTGTGTGTGAAGGTATGTGGTTAAGAAGACTTCTCGCAGAACTAAAAATGCCTTTAAATGAATCTGTTAAACTGTTTTGTGACAATCAGGCAGCTATCAGTATTGCTAAGAATCCAGTTCACCATGATCGGACAAAGCATGTGGAGATCAACCGACACTTCATCAAGGAGAAAATTGAACAAGGAATTGCTACTCTTTCATATATCTCTACAAGTCATCAAGTAGCAGATATTTTTACCAAAGCTTTGTTTAGGGGGTTGTTTGAAAAATTTGTTAACAAGTTGGGTATGTTAAACATTTACAACCCAACTTGAGGGGGAGTGTAGGATTATTTAATTCCAGCTTTATTTTCTGTTTTCTATTTTAAATAGATGCTGATAAGTCTAGGATAGTTTTTTAAAATTTTAGGATAATATCCAAGTGATTAGGATCAGAATATCCAACCTTATCTTCTATTTGTAATCCTGATTTTCAGGATATTCTATGTAACCAATATCTCTTTAAATAGAGATACTTCAATGGAATAAAAACATAAGCTCGAACATATCGTTCAGCTTTCATAATTACTCATTTCTTTACTAGTCTTATTTGCATGCGTTATATTCCTACCTTCGATCAAGTTGCTAACATTTTAACCAAAGGACTACACAAAGCATAGTTTGACAATTTAGTAAGCAAGCTGTCAATGGAAGACATTTTCATACCAGCTTGAGAGGGAGTGTTAGAAATTAGAAGAAAGAAAAAATAAGAGAATCTATCAAGAATAATTTGGCTGCTACTAATTTCCATATTTGGAGTGATTAGGATCACACTTTAGTAGGAGAATATTGCAAAAAAATCAGTTAATTGTAATTAAAATTAAGAAAATTATTTTATTTTATTTTATTTTTATTTCCTATTTTAGGGTTGTTGACTCTTCCTATAAGAGATCAATCTATTCTATATTCTTTGTACTTTATTATAAGAGATTTATGTTCTCTCTATTCAATTTTTTCTTATTCTTTACAATTACTAGGAGACAAAACCAATCACTGACTCATTGCGTTAAAAGTTTTAGTACTTAGGAAATACTAGATATTGTCCCCAAGATAAATCAAACTATAAAACATTTTTAGCTTGTCGTAATTACAAGAAACTGATCATAAACTTTGTTGCTTTTGCCTATGATGACTGGCTCTAAAAGACATCAAAATATTTTAGCCTAACAATTATTCAAACGCACAATAAACATGCTTTGAAAACTAATTTAACTAAAAATATAAAGAAATAAGACAAGAAAACTTACTACTCAAATCTAAAAATTAACTTATTGCAGTACAAATGTAAACAAGTGAAAATCACAATTAATATTGCATAACTGAATTAAATTTAAAATTGAAAAGAACTAAAACTGAAAATCGTACCTACCAAAAATATTTTACCTTAAGGAAACTTGGCTGTAAAACTTGAAAGCATATGAAGTCAATTAAAAGCCAAAACTTAAATTATTTAACTAACATGAATATAGAGGATGAAAACTGAACCTAATTCACTGCCTAAAACCAAAACTACATTGTTTGTTTAACTTTAAATTTAAATGCTAAACTACCTATCTTTGACCCTAACCTTAAGAGTTCTTTTAACCCCTAATGCCCCAAGTCTAAATTAATCAAAACTGACTTTGAAATATGAAATTTACACCCAAATCAGCACCTAAACTCAACAACAACAGTAAACTAAACTCTTTTTGTGAAATTAACATGATAACCGAAGCTTTGAAACTTGAATTGTTAAAGTTTTGCTTTTGTTACTTATAATAATGAAATGAACATAGTGTCTAATGAATTTTAAGAATTAAAAATGTAATAAAACAGTAACTTAAATCAGAATTGAAAATAATTCAGAAAAGAGTACAGTAGAAAAATTGACTTTGAATGGTTCTTAGAGTAATTTTATCAAACACCTAATAGACTATCATCCTTAATTATTAATTCATTATCAAATAGTTCAAACATGTAATTCTAACGCATAATTTATCATCAAACAGAACATAATTGAGTAAAGAAACAACAAAACAGATGTGAAATAGAAAAATAAAAAATCGAAACTGAAAATTGCATCAAAACTGTGACTTAATTTGGATTGAAAACCAAACATAAAATTGATGAAAACCTTTACTTGAAGATGCAAAACCGCTTATTGAAGCCAAAGATAAAACTAAACTTTAAATAATTTAAACTAATTAAAAACTAAACTTTAAATAATTTAAACTAATTAAAATCTGGGAAGGTTTAAAAGATAAACTAAAGAAAGAAACCAAAAAGTTAACAACTGCTAGAATTGAAACAAAAAACTTTAAAACTTTAATAACCTAGAATGCCCAAAGAAATAAGCCTAAACTTCTAATAAGTTTAATGCCTATATCGGCCCCAAGCAACACAATTTAATCAATTGATTTTTGTAGAGTTATCATAGGTGATTAAAAGAAAGAGGAGATTCAAGCACAACCTTCCACTTTCTCACCATTTCTCTGCAACCAAACGCAAAAGACCCACCCTGACACATAAAACCCATGAAAAAGATCAAAACTTTGGAGGAATTTGCAAAGGAAAATCAACAAAAAAAAAATTTCTCACCTCTAAACAAAGAAATGTTCGCCTAAAACACAAAATTCATAGCCAAATGTAAGATCGCAAAAGAACTAACTACAAAGTAATTGGTTGAGAGGGGGCTTGGGTTCGGGCGAATAAGAGGAAGAGGAGATTCAAGTGCAAAGAGTTTGGGGTTGGAAAAAAAGAGGAAAAAGATTTTAATAGGAAGGGCTAGCTTGGGGTTGGGGAAGAAGAAGAGGATGAGGGTTTGAAAGGGAGTGAGTTTGGGGTTGGAAACGTATTTAGGAGATTCATTGGGATGGAGCAAATAGTGTTGTCCTGTTGATGAAGGGAGAAAAAAAAGAGGGAAAGGCCGACGGCAGCTAAGTATTGAAGGCGCTAAGTTTTTTAATCAAAATCATATTTTACCGCCAAAAGACCATTTTAATAAAATAATTATAAATTCTAAAATAAATAAACAAAAATATGATAAATGGTAATAAAATCAATAAAAAATTATAAATTTAAAAAAATAATGAAAATAAATCTTATTTTTTTAAAAATTTTGCTTTATTTTTTAATTTTTTATTAATGAATTATAATATAATAACTATAATTGATAAATTTTTGTAATTTTTAATTTGTTCGCTGCGATTAAAATAAACTATATAGCTGCTACCAATATTATACACCCTCTACAAAATTTTACCGGTAAATATTTTTTATTTAATAATGAATTCTAAAAATTTTAAAAAAATAAAACATAAAAAAAATTTTGTGTGACGAAATGTTATGCTTACTCATAAAAATCGTCACAAATTTATAGAATCGTTGTCGTGAGAGATGGGATTGCAATGGAAGTAAAATGTAATTAAAACTGGCTTTGAGTATTTTTTTATTAATCTTAAATGGAAAATGATTTATCGCTTAGAACCTCTTATTATTATTATTATTATTATTATTATTATTATTATTATTATTATTATTATTATTATTATGATTATGAGCAACATAATGTCTTTCATTCCATAAATACGAGAATATAATTCTTTATAATCATTCATTATTTATAAGTATAAATCCCAAGTGTATTTTAATAAATCATACATAGTTCTCAATTATGATTAATAATTATAATTTATATTTATATAAGCATCAAAGCGAAGTTTAAATTAAGAGTATTCAAGATTGGTTCAAATTAAGGGCAATTTAAGCCTTGTTCATAAACAAAACAATTGAAAGTTTTTAAGCGTTAGTGGAATGAAGGAATTAGTATTAACACACAAATTACCTTTCATTTTCAAAAAAAAAAATGTGAATTTTTTATCACATATAATAAAAGATTATTGGCACCCAAAATTTGTATAAATGGAGCAAATTAGCTTAGAGTACTAAGCTGTATTGTGTCATGAGCGGCTGAATCCATTTGACCTCTAGTTGAGAGGTAAATAACTAATAAGTGAACAACTTAATAGTATTAAAAATCTGTGAATGTGTAGAACATTAATACATATAGACATTCATAGACTGTCAAAAGAGTTTCATTTATACTATCAGTATAAGAAGTGTCAATATAAGGATTGTATATTCCAATAGCATTAAAAATCCATAGGTATACCATATTTATAGTAACAGATATTCATAAATTGTCAAAAACAATTCCATCTATAGCACCGGTTGAAGAAAGTATTGGTATAGGTGTTTTATATTTTGACGGTATTAAAAATCTGTTAGTACATACCACTTATACCAAATCATATTCATAAACTATCGGGAAATAGTTCATTTATATCGATGGCTAAAGCAAGTGATGGTATAGGTATTGCATATTTTGATGGTTTTAAAAATTTGCCAGTATATACCATATTTATATTGATGAATATTCTTAGACTGTCAGAAAAAGTTTCACCTATACTGACGAGTAACGAAAGTGTTAGTATAGGTTCTATTTATATTGACGGTTTTAAGTATTTGTTACTATATACCATACTTATACTAATGGATTTTTATATACTATCAAAAAAGATTTCATCTATACCAATGGTTGATGAAAGTGTTAGTATAAGTATTATATATTCTGACGGTACTAAAAATCTATTGGTATAACCCATTTTCACCTACAAAATTTGACAGTTAATATAGCCAAACGTTAGTATATAGAAAATTTCTTGTAGTGAACAACTACATTTAATATAAAAACTTTAGTCTATTTATTTATTAGACCACAGTAAGAAAACATTTAATATACCTTCTTTATAAAAATCGTAGCCCATTTAGACTGCCCTTAAGAATAGAAACATAGCCTTTTATAAACAAAAAAAAGGAACATAGTCTTTTGTAGAGTAATTTAATTCATTAATGAATAAAACGACTACGTTTAAGTGTAGACCATAGTCTACTTTGAAATTAGATTACATTTAGTGTTAGAAACGTAATCTTTATTATTTGTATAAACGGTTCTGGAGTTTTCTTTTATATATTAGACAGCGTATACTGACTAGGTTTATAAATTGTGTTTACCTATGTACTCATTAATATTTTCAGAAATGATTAGATTTCTAAAAAAAAAATTATTCATAAAAAATTGGTGGAAATGGCTGGCAAAGACTTTCTCTAAGAGTTTGGGCAAATAAACCTCAAACAATAATAATGCAAAAACATTTCGTTCCATTGATTTGAATATTTGATTTAAGTTGTTATATTTGAACATTTCTATTTAATACAATAACTATAAATTTGTGTGAAGACTATAAATTGTACTGATTTTGTAAATAAATAAGAGGCATCAAATAAGTATAGTATTGAAATTTCGTTGTACTTCTAATTTCCTTTAGTAATGGAGACAAATATTTTATTTAGGAATATTTAACAATAAATGATAAATAAATGATAAATGCTAATGTAATTTAGATATTATATAAATAAATTAGAGATAGATATATATCGAATATAATGGAGAAAAATGAACGAATATCATGTACATTAAGGATACAAGTATACTAAAAGAAATGTAGTATATGTGAGTATTAAAAATATTAAAAACAAATAAATAAATAAATGATTAAAAACAAAAGAAGAATAATATATATATATATATATATATATATATATATATAATATTGATTGGCTTCCTTAAGAAGCCAATCAAAATATCACGTGGGAGCAGGTTCACGTCAAAACAAAAAGGGGCAGAAGCTAAACAGAGGAACCCGACCAAAGAAAAGGAAGGAAAGAAAGAAAGAAAAAGAGGGATCTCGGCAGGAAAGGAAGGAGAAAAAGAAAGAAAGAAAGGGGAAAAAAAGAAGAGAAAAGAAGCCTCTATCCAGCCATAATCAGTGTGGGTTGTGCGAGAGAAGGAAAAAGATTACTGCAGCAAACCAAAAAGAGGAAGAAGGAAAGAAATTTCAACGGCAAAGTTACATTCGGTTGATCAACAAGGTTAGTAAGCTAAAAGGAAATTAATGTGGGTTTTAGATGCTAGTTAAGGCTGTTGCTAGGTTAGGTTTTATGACTGGTTTGAAGGCTGAAAAACTTGATTTTCAGGAAGCCATATAGGGAACGTGTGACAGAGGTAAATGGTGGCTGAGTAGGCTAGATATTGGCTGAACAATGGCACTTGGAACACTGACCTGAGATTTGGGGCTGAGACGTGATGACTGGTGGATATAAGTCGAAGTGCAGCAGCTCCACGTGAGGGGAAAATCCTGAAGCTTGGTCAGAAAAATCTGGTTGAATAGGACAGCTTGGGGGGTTATTTTAGCTAATATCTAAGTGTGATATAATAGCCATTTGAGCAGTGTTGGGTGGCGTTAAGGGTCATTGACTAATGTCTTTAATTTAGCTCAAAAACAGAGCTGTTCTTAGTGATTGGCGATAGGGTTCTTGATTGAAACTTAGGGGTGTGTTCAAGGCTGCTTGAGATGGTTTTGTTTGAGATGATTTTGGCTGGAATTTAAGGACCCTTTTACTGAGGTTGAGGCTGGTTTTTTTTTTAGGCATTGAGGAGGAGACCATTGAAGCTTTTGGTGAGTCTTAAGTACCAAACTTGAGGTTGTTCTCAGGTTGAAGTTGAAAGCTGTCTTGCATGATTGGATGTTGTTAAAGGCTAAAGCAATGTTGTGCCAAGGTGGAATTAGAGGCTGAAACTTGGAAGATTTAAAGAGGGGTAAGTGTCTTGCCAAGTTTAAGATTAAACATATAAAATACATGTTTATATATATAGATCTAACGTTGAGAATGTGAAATTGTAGTAATGGCAACAACAATGAGCTGAATCGTGAAGGCCACACAAAGAAATAGAGCCATTTTCCCGTCAAATTATAAATGTAAAGAGTGGGATATGTATTGTTTAGTTCAAAGTTTAAGTACCTACATATATGTATATATCATTGGCATGATAACGAAGAATTAATCTGTGATGTAGAGGTAAACTTAATTACATGTGGGTCTAAGATACATGTTTTAGCATGTTACTAAACATAATGAGGATAAGTTGTTGGATGGAAACAAAATTGGTTCGTAATGAGTTGAAATAGTAAAGAGGCTTGAGTATTTGATATAGGAACTTGAAAAAGACCTTTGCTAAAGGGTTGATAGAAACATATAAATATATATATATATATATCTATATATATAAGGCACTATTGTGGAAATAAAGAGAGATGAATCCCTAGTATAGGATTCTAGTTGGAATATCTAGCGAAAATAAAATTATATGAAATGCAGCCAAGCAAGCCTTTCAAGAATGAGATCTTACATACTTGGTTGAGATTTGCTTGTATGGATATAAGTATATATTGTACACAATTATAATTTTCAATATATGTGTGTATATATATATATATATGTATACGTGCACACACTCGAAATGTATACGTAGTGAAAAGTTAAAGTGGGCATAGAAATAAAATTAGTCAATTACGATTATGTAAGGCATGAGGCTTAGGATGTAAATTGATCAAATGATGATGAGTTATTGAGATGGGAAATGAATTGTATTTGTAGTGAATCGGAGCAGTGTAAGGACTTGAAAACGGACTCGGAAGCACGAGAAGGGAATTTTGAGCTTCGAGGTAAGTGGGTTAAGTAAATTTTGTTAGCACCATCTCGTAGGAATGGTTTAATTCTATAAACTCGTTTATGCTTGAGTTGGATTGAAACTTAATTTCTGCTTTGCGTATTGTGGCCAGCTAAGCGTGCATGTTAAGTGAAATGAACCGATGCATACATGCATTTATGTATAGCATGTTTTGAGTTTAATTACTTAATGTTTATGTTTTTAATGACTTGCATCATATGTTATATTTGCAAAGTCTTGGTTTGAACCAACATTTGAAATAAATCGAAAGTTCTTTATATTTTGAACTCAAAACTGATTTAATAGTGATTTGGAATCCGTGGAAGCCAAGTGCTACGCGAGGAAATTGATTTCAAACTGTTTCTGAGTGCAGGCATGTCCTACGACCTTCGGGTCACTTCTTGTAAAGACTGCAAATTTCGTATTGATTTTTTTTTGTAAATAATAAAGGACATCAAGTAAATTAAGGAATTAGATTTTTAGTTTGTACTTTCGATTTCCTTTAGTAATGGAAACCATTATTTTACTTAGGAGCAATTACCGATAACTAATGAGTGATAGCATAATTTGGAATCATATAATCAAGTTCAAAACATGCGTTAATTTAATAAAGGAAAATAAATTAAATTTAAGGACATTATTGCTATGTGTGTATATATATATATTATTAAATATATATGTATCTCATATATAATTGAGATAAAAGAGATATATATATATATATGTACATGAATATAGATGAATATACAATATAAAAATATATATATATGTATATGCATATAAACTAGAATGGGAGATGTGATTAAAAAAGACAAGAAATAATGCTAATAAAATGAAATAAAATAAAATATAGTAATGTTAATAGATGTATATATATAAAAGTACATGTATATAGATAAATAGTGAACAGGAAATATATAATATATATAATAATATATTAAATGTGATTGGCTTCCTAAGGAAGCCAATCAAAATAAAATATAATGTGGGAGCAGGTCTGTACCGAAAAGAAAAGGGGCAGAGGTTTGGCTCCTGCCAAACGGGAAACAAAGCAAACCCGATCAAAGGAAAAAGGAAAGAAAGAAAGAAAAGAGGGATCTCGACTGGAAAGGAAGGAGAAAAAAAAGAAAGAAGAGAAAGAAGAAGGGGTCTCGGCAAGACACAAAGGAGAAGTGCAGTGAAGGAGAGAAAGAAACAAGCTGGAGAAGGAAAAAGATTACTACAGCAAACCAAAAAGAGAAAGAAGGAAAGAAATTGCAACGGCAAAGCGACATTGGTTGATCAACAAGGTCAGTAAGCTAAAAAGAAATTAATGTGGGTTTTAGATGCTAGTTAAGGCCGTTGTTAGGCTAGGTTTTTGTGACTGGTTTGAAGGCTGAAAAACTTGATTTTCAGGAAGCCATAACAGTGAACGTGTGACAAAGGTGAATGGTGGTTGTTGAGGCTAATCGAACAAAGGAAAGGAACTGTATTGAGGGTGGAATTTTGCTGCATTGTTCAAGCATTTGATATGGGCTTTTGGACGTGAATTGTAGGACTGTATTGGGGCTGTCAACAGAAGCTTTCGGCAAGACTGATGGTGAGCAGATTATGGTGACCATTTTGTTGCATGAAATAGAGAATAAATGAAGCTGAATTGATGACCATTTAAAGGGCTTTAAAGGAGCTGTGATTCCTACTGTTCGAGGCTAAAGGCTAAGGTATTTGAGAGCTAAAACCGTGATGCTTGAGGTAGTTTGACAAGCTAGACCGTGAGCTCCTAAAGCAAAGGTTTCTGGAGGTTTTCTTGGTTGCTGGACATAACGGTGATCAAGGCTGGAAATGAGGTGCTAGATGGCTGAGTTTGGGGCTGAGTTGGTGGTTCAAACAGAGGTGAAAACACGGTTGTAAGGGCTGAGAACCTTACAGAAATTGATAAAAGAAGGATTGACAAACAAGGGTGTTTAGGGTAAGAGTTTTTCCTCTTTGTTTGAGCAAAGGTATATAATATAATTTCATATATTAATTGAGATGATGGTGTTGATTGTAGGAAATCCTTGGAGAAGGAAAATTTGAGAATCTCTCATATAAGTGGCTTAAAGGTAGGTAATATGCATGGATGTTGGTTAAATTGGTTTTAATTATATCATGGAAAATTTTCATGAGTAGAGCTTCATGTTATCATGCTTTGAAATGGTTGCCTTGAAAATGTTCAAAGGAAAAATATGTAAGTGATTTGCATAGATGTAGTTAATGTCATGGGATGCTTGAATTGGTTATAAGATGGTTGGATAATATCTACATGAATGTAAATACATAAGCATGGATAAGGAGGAAATATATACAATTAGGTGTATATGTATACATATATTCCATGAACATGATGGTAAAGAATAAATTACGATCATATATTTGCATGTATGTATATATTTAATTATATACATATATGTATAAATAGATATTATACTTATATTATGAACTCCAAGAGGAAGAAAGACATAGGTTTAATTAAAATGGTTGCACCTTGATGCAATATAGATAGATTGTGTACTTACCAACATCCATGTGCGGTTAAATAGGAACTTGAGGAATGAAACCTTGGTGTAAGCATTTAAATAAATATATATATATATATATATTGAACGAAGTGATCGGTACGAAATCGGTTAAGGAAATTTTGCAAGAACTAAATATCGGTTCAAGATTTATTTATATGCATATCTCTAGAGATGAGTATTAGTATATTTAGACTTATAATGCGAAGTAATCTTGGGCATAATAGCAATTTTGAATAATGGTGTGTGATTTCAATTTCATGTCTTGAAAATAGTATTAGGCATAATATGAGTATATGATTGAGATGGTATCGATATGTTTGTAGTGACTTTGACTGGAATGGAGGAGTAGATTTTTATCGGAGGCTTAAAGAGAATATTGGCTAAGGACATTAGGTAAGTGGGTTAAGTAAAGTTTGTCAACACCATCTCGTAGGAATGGTTTAATTCTATAAACTCGTTTATGCTTGAGCTGGATTGAAACTTAATCTCTGCTTTGCGTATTGTGGCCAGCCAAGCGTGCATGTTAAATGACATGAACCGATGCATACATGCAATTATGCATAGCATGTTTTGAGTTTAATTGTTTAATGTTTATGTTCTTAGTGACTTGCATCAAATTTATATTTTTGCAAAGTCTTGGTTTGAACCAACATCTGAAAGAAATCGAAAAGTTTTGTATTTCGAACTCAAAACTGATTTAATAATGATTTGGAATCCGTGGAAGCCGAATGCTACACAAGGAAATTGATTTCAAACTGTTTTTGAGTGCAGGCATGTCCTACGACTTTCGGGTCACTTATAGCCTATCGAGCTTAGCTCTAAGCCTTATTGCCCGTCTATTGAGCTTTGTGCTCTAGACTATCGTATTGTACCTATCGAGCCTAGTGCTCTAGGTAGATTGATACTTGTCTGGAAAACTAGCAGGCAAGTTCCAACTCTCGACTGATCAGCGAGACTGGATATGATTCTATGGCCATAGATTTAGTGTTGCTTGCGACACCATTCCATCGCTAGCTAGGATGGATATCGATTGATTGATTGATTGAGGATCATTGCCTAAACTCTACTTACTATTGTTCCATTTCTAATACTGCTTTTAGTGAACTGAGGCAAATGCCTAATCGTTATCGATTTTCTTGATTTATGACTAGTGGATTCTGGAAAATCTATATTGATTGAAATGATTGCAATACTTATTGATCGTTTATCGAATGCTTATTGATTGTTTTATCAAAGTAATTACCGATTGACTTATCGAATTATATTGGTAGTTTACTTGAAATGCACAACATACTGAGTACAACCGAATGCATAGCGAACTCATTTAAATGAACTGCATAGTAAGTTTTGTTTTAATTAAATGTATATTGAAAGCGTTCTACAACAGAGATGCATAAAGAAGTGTTTGGTTTATGATCATACTTAAATATCGAGTTCGCTTATTACTTCAATACTGTTTTCCACACGTGCATATAGAACGACATGAGTCTAGCATGCATTTACTTAAGCTACTTACTGAGCCGTGGTTTTGCTCACCCCTTATTAATAACATTGCAGATCATACAAGTTAGGCTCTCACTTGGAGTTTGGGTGCGAAGCCTCGGGGACTATATTGAGTAGCTATACCGGTCTGAATCCTCCGAGTGGTGTTTTTGTTGCACTTGAGGTATAATAACAATTATTTTGTTATCCATGTATGACATTTTAAATTTGCACAGTACATGCTTATGGAATTGCTTTTGGGATGTAACTTAGGATCGTCCTAGATTATTATAGGCTTTTATGATTATCGAGTATGATCCGAGAAGTGAATTGTGATGATTTTGAGCTGTAAACTGTCCCTTATATATAATTGTTGACTTTGGAAGTATGTGTTGTATATAGTGAAATGGACTGAAAATTCTGGATTGAGATATGTGGCTGGAAATAGTTGAGTTTATTGCAGGTTATTAAGCTGGGGAAAGTCGATTTTATAAAAGGGGGAGTTTTCGACGTTTTTCTTTTGATAACTTAATATTGAACGAGAATATTAAGTCGAATGACCTCAAGAAATGACAATTACATAATGAATATAAATCAAGTTTAGAGCGTGCAGTCAGTTTAGAGAGGACACTGACACCGAATGCAAACTTTAAAGTGAAAAGAAAAATCTAGTTCGTAAATTTGGTAATTGGTAAATGGAGTAATAAGAATACGTCACGGCCTTCGGGTCGTGACACTTCTAGCCTATCGAGCTTAGCTCTAGGCCTTATTGCCCGTCTATTGAGCTTTGTGCTCTAGACTATCGTATTGTACCTATCGAGCCTAGTGCTCTAGGTAGATTGATACTTGTCTGGAAAACCAGCAGGCAAGTTCCAGCTCTCAACTGATCAGCGAGGCTAGATATCGTTCTATGGCCATAGATTTAGTGTTGCTTGCGACACCATTCCATCGCTAGCTAGGATGGATATCGATTGATTGATTGATTGAGGATCATTGCCTAAACTCTACTTACTATTGCTCCATTTCCAGTACTGCTTTTAGTAAACCAAGGCAATATGCCTAATCGTTATCGATTTTCTTGATTTATGACTCATAGATTCTTGAAAATCCATATTGATCGAAATGATTGCAATACTTATTGATCGTTTATCGAATGCTTATTGATTCTTTTATCGAAGGAATCATCGATTGACTTATCGAATTATATTGATAGTTTATTTGAATGCATAGCATACTGAGTTCAACCGAATGTATAGCAAATTTATTTAAATGAACTGCATAGTAAGTTTTGTTTTAATTAAGTGCATATTGAAAGCGTTCTATAACCGAAATGCACAAAGAAGTGTTTGCTTTATGATCATGCTTAAATACTGAGTTCGCTTATTACTTCAGCATTGTTTTCTACACGTGCATGTAGAACGACATGAGTCTAACATGCATTTACTTAAGCTACTTACTGAGCCGTGGTTTTGCTCACCCCTTATTAATAACATCGCAGATCATACAAGTTAGGCTCCCACTTGGAGTTTGGGTGCGAAGCCTCGGGGACTATCTTGAGTAGCTATATCGGTCTGAATCCTCCGAGTGCTGTTTTTGTCGCACTTGAGGTATAATAACGATTATTGTGTTATCCATGTATGACATTTTAAATTTGCACAGTACATGCTTATGGAATTTTTGGGATGTAACTTAGGATCGTCCTAGATTATTATAGACTTATATGATTATCGAGTACGATTTGAGAGGTGAATTTGTGATAATCATGAGTTGTAAACTACCTCTTATATATATTTGTTGATTTTGGAAGTATGTGTAGTATATAGTGAAATGAATTGAGAATTTTGGATTAAATTATGTGGCTGGAAATAGTTAGTTTTGTTGCAGGTTATTAAGCTGGGGAAAGTCGATTTTATATAAGGGGGAGTTTTCGACGTTTTTCTTTTAATAGTTTAATAGTGGACGAGAATATTAAGTCGAATGATTTTAAGAAATGACATTAAATAATGAAGACAAATCAAGTTAAGAACCTAAATTCAGTTTAGAGAGGACACTGACACTGAATGCAAACTTTAAAGTGAAAAGAAAAATCTAGTTCGTAAATTTGGTAAATAGTAAATAGAGTGATAAGTGTACGTCATGGCCTTCGAGTCGTGACAGATTAAATGGTATCAGAGCACGGTTTGTCTAGTACGTGTCAGTGTCATAGAGGTTGTTATTAGTGTTACATCCCATGTACTGTGTAATGTCTGCATGTAACCACTATCACTAATTTATACTAAGATTGATATGCTCTTGATATAGGTATTTCTATTAATCGAAATACAATAAGAAGAATTGGAGGCAGACCTAGGGGGTTGGCTTGAAGGTTTCCAATTACACGTCCGACCCCACCCACAGCACCTCCATCATCCTCACACCCCACACCTCCACCACCAGATAGTATTGAGGCAAGGATGGCTAGAATAGAACAAAGTCATGAGACTATGATGACCTTATTGCAATAATTGGTGGCCAACCAAGCTAGTACACAGCAAGCCACACCACCACCTCCTACACCTCCTGTACCACCACCTGCTGCACCTTCTGTGCCACAACCTCCACCACCACCGCAACAGGCACCACCTCCTCCTATAGTGCCACAGGCCGCACCTTTACCGACTGCACCTCAAACAGTTATGCCTCCACCCGCCGTACCTGAGATTGGGAACCCAGTGGATAGAAATATGACACTCCTCCGACAATTCCAGAAAATGAATCCATCATAGTTTAAAGGAGAGAAGGATCCAGTGAAGGCAGAGGAATGGATAGAGGAGATGGAGTTTCTCTTCAAGTATATGGGGTGTAGTACCACTGAGAGGGTTTCATTAGCAGTGTATATGATGAGGAGTGATGCACAGAAATGGTGGAAGACCCATGAGACGTTCTTATTGGCTAAGGATCCGGTTATTACATGGGAGAGATTTTTAGAGGCTTTCATGAACCATTATATCTCTAAGGCTGCCAGACGACAAAAAAAGAAGGAATTTATGGAACTCACTCAAGGATCGATGAGGGTGGATGAGTATGAGACCCGATTTACTGCCTTAGTGAAGTATGACACGGATTATGCCGCTAATGATGAGAAGAAGGCAGAGAAGTTTGCTTCGGGATTGAGGCCTAACATCCGAAGCAGGGTCACTCCATTTGAGCTTACCGAGTATGAGGCAGTGGTGAGGAAAGCTCAAACTGTTGAGCAAGAATTGGAGATTACGTAGGCTGAGTATGGGACAAGGAAGCCTCCTAGAGCTAAACCATTCATAGATAGGAGAAATGGGAAAAGGAGGTTTAAGCCGAGTAGATCACAGGGACAAAATAAGAGGCAGAGGTTTGTTGCGCCTTGACCACAGGCTACTAGGCCTACAGCTACTACTACTCCTCCTAACAGAGCCTTGGCCATTATCCCTACTACTACTACTACTACATCTCAGCCATGTGCCACTTGTGGCAACAAGCATGGCAATAGACCTTGTTATGTGGTTACTGGAGCTTGTTTTAAGTGTGGCAAGACTGGCCATAGAATCAAAGATTGTCCCCAGATGAAGGCCACAGAGACAAAAGCCGGGGGACAGACCATGCCACAACAAAGGAGAGCACAAGACAGGCAAGAGTCCAATGGTACAAGGTAGAGTGTTTGCACTTGATCAGGAGGCAGCCGATGCTTCTGGTTCGATTATCAAGGGTAAGCTCACTATCTGTGATTTAGAAGCATTCGTACTCATTGACCCAGGCTCAACTCATTTATTCATTTCACCTGCATTTGCTAGTAGATTGCAAATAGAGTCAAAGCCTTTAGGTTATCTCTTATATATTTCTACTCCTTTCAAAGAATCTCAGACAACCGAATATGTTTATCGTCAATGTAAAGTGAAGGTGGGAGATAAGTACGTAACAATAGATTTGATATTACTGAATATGTATGACTTTGATGTAACACTAGGCATGGATTGGTTAACCAACCATCGTGCTAGTGTATATTGCTATAGGAAGATTGTAACTCTCTCCCTACCTAAAAATTTTGTATTATGCCTTGGAAATGATAAATAGAATGATTTTGATTGTTGTTGATGTCTCACTAATATGAGATTAATTGTTTATGAAGGCTATCTCGCGTTTGTCGAGGATGCTGAGAGAAGCCATCCGGAACTGTCCGACATTCCAATTGTCAAGGAGTTCTCTGATGTGTTTCTGGATGAGCTACCGGGGCTACCTCCGAAAAGGGAGACGAAGTTCGCTATAGAGCTACTCCCAGGCACTCAACCAGTATCCAAACCTCCGTACCGAATGGCCTTGGTCGAGTTAGAGGAACTGAAAAAGCAATTACAAGAGTTGCTAGATAAAGGTTTTATAAGACCAAGTGTGTCTCCGTGGGGGGCTCCAGTGTTATTTGTGAAGAAGAAGGATGGCAGTTTGAGGCTGTGTATAGACTATAGGCAGTTGAATCAAGTGACGGTGAAGAATAAGTATCCACTGCCAAGGATTGATGACTTGTTGGATCAATTGAAGGGTGCTCAGATATTTTCCAAGATTGATTTGAGGTCTGGGTACCATCAACTAAGAATCAGAAAGGAGGATGTATCGAAGAAAGCCTTCAGGACTCGTTATGGCCACTATGAGTTCTTGGTCATGCCATTTGGTTTAACAAATGCCCTTGCAGCGTTCATGGGACTGATGAATGAAGTGTTTAAGCCCTATTTGGACAAGTTTGTCATCGTCTTCATTGATGACATATTAGTATATTCTCGATCTCGAGAAGAGCATGAACACCACCTCCACATTGTGCTTCAGACTCTTCAAGAGAAAGAGCTCTCTGCAAAGCTCAGTAAGTGTGAATTTTGGTTAGAACAAATCAGCTTTCTAGGGCATGTAGTGTCAAAGTATGGTGTGTCAGTGGATCCAGCTAAGATAGAAGCTATAATTAATTGGGGGAGGCCTAAGACAGTTGTAGACACCCCATTTTGTCCCGGGTCTTTTATTGTTATTGGACCTATTGGGTTTGATAATTAGAAGATGAATCTAATTTTTGTATTACTATCTTGTTTATTATTAAAAAATAAAAATGAAAAGAAAATAAAAAATAGAAAAAAATAATAATAACAAAAATAAAGTGATCAAAGAAAGGAAACTTGAAAAAAAAATCAGAATCTTAAAACAAAAGCAAAGTCAAAATTTTGAAAATTTTAGAAAGAAAATCAAAATCAATGAGTGAATCAAGTGAGAATCAATGAAGATACAAGTCAAACTCAAATTTGTGCATGAATGGAAAGAAAATAAAATTGGTTTAATACCCGTATCAAGAAAAGGAAGGAAAATTAAATAAAAAAGGAAAAAACACATATATTAAAGTAACACAGAACTAGGGTTAAAAAGGGGGGCTCTTGGTCACAAAAGCGGCCATCCGCATCATCATCCTGATTGCCTCTGTCATCTTCAACTCAGCTTCTAGCAACGCCACTGCCCAAAGCCATTTTCTTCTACCATTGTCATCGCACCTTTCATCGCTGTCCCTATCATCATCCTCGCTACAGCCCCGTTGTCCCAACCTCGTACAACATCGCATGAACCACTGGCCTGTATACTAACCCCTGCCATTACTACTCTGTTTGCACGCCTCTGCATCCATCCGCTCCGCTGCACCGCATCACACCCTGTTTCATCATCTTCATCACTGCACCGTGCATCATCACTATTCTCTTGGCTGCTACATCGCACTACTTGGCCACACATTCCTGCTGCAGCACCATTTCCGCGTGAAAAGGAGAAGTGAACACTGGAGAAGAAAGGAAACTTCAATAAAAAAAAATATCTTCAAGAAAAGATACCATTATTTTGAGCCACCATCACCGGGGTTTTTGATCACTGCCTGCCCGAGTTTGCACTTGTTCGACGTTGCTTCAGTTTCCAGTCATACAGTTACTTGCTGCCTGTGTTGTGAAGATCGTAATTCCTTGAGGTTGCCGTTGCCCCGCCCTGCTGCGTTACAAACATCTCGTCCCTGTCGTCTCCCTACTGCTGCGTGTATACCTGCTCTTGAAAGAAAACTGAACACAAAGCTAAGGAAAGAATTGTGCACGGGAAAGAAGAAATTAAAGGAAACGTGAATGGCTGACAACAATTGAAAGGTATTGTGGGCCAACAAGTTTTTTTTTTAATTTTTTATTAGCTATTTATTTGAATTACTTAATACTTTTTATTTATTTACTTAGCTTGTTTAAATCAGTTTAATTTATCTAACTTGTTTGTTTTCTTTATAATGTTCATATATTTTATTGATTGTATATTTAGTTATTAGATTAGTTTGTTAATTAAAATTGTTTAAGTTTACTACTTTAGATTTTTTTTTAACATGGAGATGTAGGAATAAATTATAGATTTGGAAATTAGAATTAACCTTTACTGTAAAAGTTTTTGAAGACTACAAGCAAGTTAAAATTATTAGGAAAAATAAATTTAAACTAAATTTGTAAATTAAAAAAATAGTTTTAGAAAAGTAAGATTGTGATTAAAAAGTTTTGAGATATGAAGATAATTATTAATTAATCCAATGATGAAATATCAAGGAAATTACGCTTAAGTAATTTTCTTGAAAAATCCTGAGCAAGAAAATTCTATCCAAGGCCTCACCAGCTTAATGGAGAGTCTAAATAGAGTTTTCAATAACAAATAATTTATATTCATTTTAGAAATAAATTTAATATAAAATAACAATAAAAATAACTGTCATAACGTATTAAGCTTTTGAGAAAACCTAATAGCTAGACACAAAGACATGGAGTCGCCACCAACCATTCTAACCTAGGTGTGATTGGTCACCTATTCAAACTAAGGATAAGGCTTGATCTACATTCAAAGACATTAGGGTTCGGGAGTACGGTTACGTGTAGGGAAGGATTAGCACCCCTACAACGCCCATCCTAAAATGGTACCAACTAGTTTTAGGTTATCTTTACAATTTGCTTTGAGTTCATATTAATTTCGATATACTTATGTATTGGGAAAATTTCTAAGATTTTTCCATCAATTTGGCTCCAACCTTAGAAATTTCCCTCACCTCAAGATATTCAAGGAGTCTCAATTGACTTTCTTGAATTCCATCGTCGGATAAATTTTAATATTTCATGAGATTCATCTTTTCCTAATTTTGTCTCTAATTTTGACTCCATATTCATTTTATAAATTTCTTAGATTTTTTAATTTATTTTTATATTTTTATATTCTTATTTACCTTATTTTTAAGAAATAAACATGAATTATGTTTTATTGAAAATTCACTTTTAAGCATCCCATCAATTTGGCTCAGCCCAAAAGGAACCTCCTCACCTAGAAATTTCCAAGGAGTCTCAATTGACTTTCTTGAAATTTAATCATCGGCATAACTCATATTTACTCTTTTTTTTATTTATCTTATTATTCTATTTATTATTTAGATATTTCGTCTTATCTTATTTATTTATTTATCTTTATTTGTTTACTTGTCTTCATTTCCCCATTTTTATTTATCTATATCTAATCCATCTATCTTATCTTACTTTTATTTTTATTATAAATAAATATGAATTAATTAAAAAATTTCTTTCAAAAGTATTCCATCAATTTGGCTCAACTTAAGAAAGACTTTTTCACCTAGAAATTTTCAAGGAGTCTCGATTGACTTTCTTGGAATTTTATCCTCGGTATAATTCACATTTATTTCATTATTATCTAATCTTATTAATTACTAATTATTTTGCTATTAATTTTTCATCTAATTTATGTTCTCACATTTGTTTATCTATATTCATTTATATTTTATTCATATTTAATTTACTAAGAATAAACATGTATTATAATTTATTGAAAATTCTTTCAAAAGTATTCCATCGATTTGGCTCAACTTAAGAAAGAATCATCTCACCTAGACATTTTAAGATGTCTCAGTTGACTTTCTCAAAATGTCATCATCGGTATAATCCATATCTATTTTAGATAATTAATTAATATTTCTTATGGACATCTAATTTTTATATTTTTCTAATTTCTCTTTAATAAATAAAATATTTTCATACCAAATCATAAATCATTCACTATAAAATCATATATTGCATATCATTAATCATACAAATCATATCATATTCGAACCATGCAAACTATTCCACCATATTATTAATCATGCAAACTAAATTATATTAAAATATCATACAAGTAATTATTAAATTAAATTAATATACAAACTATCATCAAACTAACGTGCACATTTAAGTTACTAAAATATTCAATACTAATTTAAGTTAACATACAAAAGACCAAATTAATTAATCATGCAACTGTACCAAAAAAAAAATAATTAACCATGCAAGTAACCATCAATCATAACAAACTAATAATTGAATTGTTAATCAAAACTTATATATTTTTTTTAATACCATTGTCAGCCTCTTAATTAAATTAAGACCAATAAAATGGAATAGAAACCTGGCAAACGTCCCACTTGTTTCCTTTCTTTCCTTGTTGTTTAGACCTAATCTTGATGAAAAAACAAACTGCAGCGGCGATGACCAAGGCAAGGTAGGGTGCGGTGATGCGCAGGCCAGGCAGCAGGGACACAGGTGCTGTGGCAAAACCGAGCAGCAGCAAAGATGGTCCACGGCGCAGCAGTAGCAAGGCAAGACAATTGTAACAATAATACTGGCGCAATGGGCATTAACGTGTGATGCGATGCAGGCGTAGATATCACTGAGTTGAATAGAAGTGAGGAAGGAGACGAGCAGCCAAGGCGTGAACTCGTGAGGTAAGGGATAGTGCCAGGGAAAATACAAGGAACGTGGCGTCAATGTCGTACAAAGAACGACGTGTAGATGATGATGTTTTACTGGAACGAAAAAAAGGCAGCACCGATGTAGCAACAATCACAGGCTAAGGGACTCTACAGCCATTCGGTTCGGTGCAGGGAAGAGTGAGGTAGGGAACGGTGCCAAAACAACTTCTGTGTGGGTGACTGGGGCAGCAAAATTTTTTAGGGTTTCTTTTAGGGTTTTTCTTCTCTAGCCTCTTTCTTTTTTCCTCCCTCCTCCTTTTATCCTCTTTTCAAAACCCTAGTTCTCCTCCCTTTTTCCTTTCAAAACCCTAGTTCCTCTCCCTTCTTTTTTTTTTTTAATTTCCTTCCTTTTTCTTGATACAGGTATTAAACCAATTTTATTTTCTTTCCATCCATGCACAAATTTGGGTTTGACTTGTATCTTCATTGATTCTCACTTGATTCACTCATTGATTTTGATTTTCTTTCCAAAATTTTCAAATTTTTGACTTTGCCTTTGTTTTAAGATTCTGATTCTTTTTTTTTTTTAGTTTCCCTTCTTTGATCACTTTATTGTTGTTATTTTTTATTTTTTTTATTTTTATTTTTTTTATTTTTTATTTTTTTAATAATAAACAACATAGTAATACAAAAATTAGATTTGTCTTCTAATTATCAAACCCAATAGGCCCAATAACATTAAAAGACCCCGGACAAAATGGGGTGTCTACAGTTGCCCCTCTTTGTACATTTGCTATGAAATAGTAATTGTGCAAAGACATAGACATCCATTTTGTACGCATCAATTTTATTATTTTTCCTTTTTTTTTGATATTTACTTATTCTAAAAGAAATTGGTTTCATCATGAAAATGCTCCTCCGACCAGGGAGGCCCTGAAACTTTGAAATTTCCCATCTTTTTTAATCTTTCACCTAAAGTGCTCCTTCAACTAGGAAGGCTCTGAGATTTTTTTTTTTAGAATTTTCCATCTCTAAAATGCTCCTTCGACTAGGAAGGCCCTGACACTTTAAATTTTCTCATCTCCAAAATGCTCCTTCGACTAGGAAGGCCCTGAAACTTTAAACTTAAAATTTTTCTCATCTCTTAAATGCTCTTTCGACTAGGAAGGCCCTGAAACTTTAAATTTTCTCATCTCCAAAATGCTCCTTCGACTAGGAAGGCCCTGAAACTTTAAATTTCTCATCTCCAAAAGTGCTCCTTCGACTAGGAAGGCCCTGAAACTTTAAAAATTTCTCATCTCTAAGATGCTCCTTCGACTAGGAAGGCCCTGAAACTTTAAATTTCTCATCTCCAAAATGCTCCTTCGACTAGGAAGGCCCTGAAACTTTAAATTTTCTCATCTCCAAAATGCTCCTTCGACTAGGAAGGCCCTGAAACTTTAAAAATTTCTCATCTCTAAGATGCTCCTTCGACTAGGAAGGCCCTGAAACTTTAAATTTCTCATCTCCAAAATGCTCCTTCGACTAGGAAGGCCCTGAAACTTTAAATTTTCTCATCTCCAAAATGCTCCTTCGACTAGGAAGGCCCTGAAACTTTAAATTTTCTCATCTCTTAAATGCTCCTTCGACTAGGAAGGCCCTGGAACTTTAAATTTCTCATCTCCAAAAGTGCTCCTTCGACTAGGAAGGCCCTGAAACTTTAAATTTTCTCATCTCTTAAATGCTCCTTCGACTAGGAAGGCCCTGAAACTTTAAAAAATTTCTCATCTTTTGAGGAAACATGCTCGGAAGTCTTACAACTTGTACCTGGA
The DNA here is from genome assembly GCA_031772115.1 of Heritiera littoralis. Lineage (NCBI taxonomy): Eukaryota > Viridiplantae > Streptophyta > Magnoliopsida > Malvales > Malvaceae > Heritiera > Heritiera littoralis. The sequence goes on from JAPDPK010000063.1 coordinate 449,931, forward strand.
GGTTTTAATGAATCATGCCCGGAGGTCTTACAGATTGTACCCGGAGGTTCAAATGAATCAAGCCTGAAGGACTTACAGATTGTACCCGGAGGCTTTAATCTTATCTCATCATTTCAATTCTATCTTCTAGATCATCTTATCATTCCAATTTCTTTTTTTTTTGTTATTTTCTATCACATTTTTTCATCTAATCACATCTTTTGATCCTTTTTCCATTATCCCATCATATTCATAACTTTTAATTTCCTCTTTCTTTCCAAATTTTAACATTTTTGTTTCAAAACTTCATACCTTTTTTGTCACATTTTATTCCTAATCCTTTTCACATTTTCTGATTTTCCTTTTCTTCTTTTCTTTTTTTTCTTTTCTTCTTATCTTTTTTTTTAATAAAATTTTTCAAAATTTTTGTCATCTAATCTTTCAAAACTTTTATCCTATTGTCTTAACAAACAGTTCAAAATTTTTTCCTTTTTTGGTGTAAAAATGCATATAATGAAATGTCATGCATGTCATGAATGCAATGCAAATGATAAATAATGCCTTACCAAGTCACATCATCAATCTACCATATTCCTCTCTTCAAAAATTTGTCATCCTTTAATCTTCTCTCTGCCTTATCATTCAATCTTTCAATGCCTCATCATTCTTCTTTCTTCAAATTTAGCAATCCTAAAATCATTTGCCCCATCATCATCGTTCATTCAGTTTTCTTCTTACCCCGCAATTCTTATCAAATTAAAATTCATCTATCCAAATTATAACAACAAAATCATCCCAAACTATTCACAAGAACACTTCACCACTTCTCATATCTTCAAGAAAATTCATGCTCTCAAATCAACCAAAGATAGCCCCAAGAATAGTCTTAAAAACACCATTACCACACTTGATTTCTTTAAAACAAGAGCTTGCCCCCATAAAATCACAAAACTCTCATTTTTCACTTCTTCAAGTCTCTTTTAGAAAATAGAAAATTGCCCCATATAATAATTTTCCAAGATAAAAACATTTGACATTTAAATCTCTTAAAAATTGGTGATTACTATTGAGAATAAATAGAATGAGCCACAACTTGGTCTAGCTGAATAAGTGTACTGATTTGGTGCATCAAGGATGTTTGGTTATCAAGAAAGGTTCTATTGATCAATGTCTCTTCAATCTTGGCTCACAAATGAAACAAATTCCTTGAAAATCAAAATTCCTTTTGTAAAAATAACTTTCACAGAACACAATCCATTTTAGCACTCTCTTAATTTCTTGATACGTGGACTTTAACAAATGTCAAGACTAGCTGTGATGGCTCAAATTTCGGGGTAAGGAAACCAAAGATACAAATCTGAAGTCAAGATTTCAAGGTGGTGGTTTTTGAATTTCTCAAAAGGTCTTGACTGAAAGCATCACTCCTCTGGTTTTTCTTCTTTCTTATTATTGCCTTAGCATCGTCACAAACAATGGCCTTGAGTTGTTTCAAATTTGCTCTAGACTGCCCTTTCATGGGTTTTCACCCTAGAGCTTCATTCTCTTTTTTTTTTTATTGATTATTCTACCATGCATTTGAGAATTCAGATTTCATTCCAAACTAAATAATGATGATGGTTTCTCAAAGAAAAGCTTTTCAATACAAGCATCTTTATTTGATCAAAATGGACTTTTAAGCACGTACCGTAGGCCAAGGTTTAGGGTTTTCAAAGAATGGATAAATAGGCCCAAAATAAATGTTTTCAAGGTTTATCAAACCAAGGATCATTTCTTCGATTATGAACATCTGTCCTTCCCACTCTTCGAAGCATTTTTCTTTTTCTTTTTTTTTTCAACACTTTATTCTCACTCATTTCTTTTTCTTCTCCTTTTTTTTTTTTTACCATCTACGTTTTTCTTTTTTTTTTTTCAACTTCCTGCTTTTTCATATTGATTTCCATCTTTACATATCCTTCTTCTCACATTTGCCCCTTAACATAGGGCATCATTTTCTTGCATTTGACATAAGATCAAACACCAATGCTTCTAAAACTCCTCTGACGTATTTGCCTCTCCAATGTGGAGGGTGATCCTTGGTCAAGGTTCATTTAGAAAGAAATCAATAGGCTCAAAAGGGGTAACAAATGGATGATTTTATTTCAGTAATAGGAATATGAAAGATGGCCATTTGTCATATCAAATATTGACACTTCTATTGAAAACCAATCCTCAAGATGAAAAATTTTATTTTGCTTTTGAAATCATTTGAATATCCCTCATGCATGGTTTCACAATCAATTTTTCCTTTTCTTTTTTTTTTTTCACTCCCTTTTTTCTTCACTTCTTTTTTTTTTACAACTCATGACCAGAATGTATCAACTCAACTTTATGAAGGCCATATGCAACAACTTTCATTATCATGGTTTAAAATAGGAAAAGGATATCAATCAAATTAAGAATGGCCATTAAAAGATGTTGAGGTTATCAAAAGCTTGGCTCTTTCAATCATTTTACCCCAATATGTAGCGAAGGATGATTCAAGTTATGAGAAAGAATTTTGGGTTGATGTATTTGGGACTCTTAGCTTGGCCTTAACATCTATCAAATTTCCAAATACAAAGTCCTTAAGAGAATGCTTCGTGAATTGGTCCTTTAAAACAATTCAAAAAGTTTTGCAAATTCATCAATCATTTCATTGCTCATTGCCTTAACAAAGATCATTGACTTCAAAAGTTCACCATGGTAAGCAAAAATGAATGAATTTCAAGTTTGTGTGTCTTTATGGATTCCAAGTTTTCACTGAATCGGCAAATATACTGGAAATTTAATGGTTAAGTCTATTCATTCTCAATAACAACCACCAATGTTTTCAAAATTATTTTATTTCATCTACTTGGAAAGAAAATATGGAAAGCTTTTCAAAACATCTTGATGCAAATCACATCCACAAATTACACATAGGAAACTTGGCTTATGGAGAAGCAAACTTCCATTGTTCAATAAGCTCTTGAGTCAAGGCACCACTGCTGATGAGTTCTTCAACCTTTTCCTTCAATTGCCTGCACTTTTCTGTTGAATGCTCAACTGCCCCCATGTGATATTCACATTTGCTATTTGGTTCATAACTCCTTGCTGCTGGGTTTGGAGCTATTTTCAAAGGCGTAGGCACCAGATACTGGTTCTTTATTAGCAAAGGCAATAGTTTAGAAATTGGAATTGGCAACCTCTCCACACCATTTCTTGGCCTCCTTGGATTGTTTGGTGGGGCGGAGAGTGATTGAGGACAAAAGTTAGGCTGAAAACTATTTTGAGGAATTGACTGGTAAAAGTGGTGGGTTTCTTGCATGGGGTATGGGTGATATGGGGTATAACTTTCATACTGCTTTTCATTTGTCACAGCTTGAACATCTTGACTTTCGTTATTGAATGTTGCACCTCTCATTGTATTTGCCCATTCGATCTTCCCGGTTTTTATAGCATATTCAATCATCTCACCCGCGAGTACCATAACTGCAAAGTTTTTGGTGACATTTCCAATCATTCTCTCGTAGTATGGAGCCTTAAGTGTATTGACAAACAGAATTGTCGTCTCTTCCTCCGTAAGGGGAGGCTGAACCTGAGCAGCAATGTCTCGCCATCTTTGAGCGTATTCTCTAAAGCTTTCGGTAGCCTTCTTTTCCATATTCTGTAAGAACAATCGATCTGGCGCCATATCCTTTGCATGTTGATATTGAACTATGAAGGCCTTCGCAAGATCCTTCCATGAATGGATGCGTTCTCTATCTAATTGGACATACCACCTTACTGCGGACCCAGTAAGGCTATCTTGAAAACAGTGAATGAGCAACTTTTCATTATGAGTATGCCCTACCATTTTTCGACAAAACATTGTAATATGGGCTAATGGGCATTTAGTTCCATCATATTTTTCAAAGTTGGGGACTTTGAATTTCACTGGTAACACCAAATCAGGAACCAAACTCAACTTCTCCACATCAATGTTTCCATAAATAGTGCTCCTTTCGATAGCCCTTAGTCTCTCCTCTAACATATCACACATACGATGCATCCCCTTATGAAAACCTAGTTCAATTGCTTCCCTCCTAAGCTTCTCTTGCTTGATGAGGTCCTCCATTTGGGGTGCCACTCTAACATTAGTGTCTTCATCAACTCCCTTCCCTTTTGCCAAGCTCATCATCATCTCTATCATTTTGGTCATTTGTTCCTTAGACTCTTCTTGAGCCCTGACAATCTCTAGTTGCACCTTTTCAATTCCATCAATTCGTGCCAATTGCTCATTCTCCATTACTCTTGTTTGCAAACAAGTATCGTGTAGGTGACTGGCAATTTTGATGGCTGAGCTATCTTCTCACCTTAGTTGCCATAATCTAAGTCAAGATGCCATGATATGCAATTACAAACCTATGCATGAGATGCATGCCCAATTTATGTATGACAAAAAAAAATGTCTAGATGCATAGGTGCAATGTTCAAATTGACATGTTAGGCATCACAAAATCAAAAGAAGAAATTTTCCTTCATGTGTCCTGGTCCTTGGTTATCTCTACATGATGAGCTAGCATGCCTCTAACTTAAGTTGGCCTCTTAGGTTTCTTTATATGCTTGGTTTGGATAAGTCGAAATTTTAAAGGTTCTCGAATTGTTCCTCACTGTCGTCCACATGGACTAATAAGGCACCCAATCCTCACCCATCATAGGCTACAAACGGAAAGGTTCAATTTGAGTGGGAGTATTTCGCTAGCCATTGCGGAGGTATTACCTCACGAGAGCGTAGTTACTTTACTTCCTCCTAAAAGGATAGAGCCCGGGTAGAGGGCTGATGTATGCAAATGCACGTGAAGTGTGTGTATGAAGGAATAACGTTTTATTTAATGTTTATTTTCTACTAAGATCTCTTAAGCAAATTCTAAGATAACCTAAAACTAAGTATTGGCCTGACTCTCTAAGGTCCCCAGTGGAGTCGCCAAACTGTCATAACGTATTAAGCTTTTGAGAAAACCTAATAGCTAGACACAAAGACATGGAGTCGCCACCAACCATTCTAACCTAGGTGTGATTGGTCACCTATTCAAACTAAGGATAAGGCTTGATCTACATTCAAAGACATTAGGGTTCGGGAGTACGGTTACGTGTAGGGAAGGATTAGCACCCCTACAACGCCCATCCTAAAATGGTACCAACTAGTTTTAGGTTATCTTTACAATTTGCTTTGAGTTCATATTAATTTCGATATACTTATGTATTGGGAAAATTTCTAAGATTTTTCCATCAATTTGGCTCCAACCTTAGAAATTTCCCTCACCTCAAGATATTCAAGGAGTCTCAATTGACTTTCTTGAATTCCATCGTCGGATAAATTTTAATATTTCATGAGATTCATCTTTTCCTAATTTTGTCTCTAATTTTGACTCCATATTCATTTTATAAATTTCTTAGATTTTTTAATTTATTTTTATATTTTTATATTCTTATTTACCTTATTTTTAAGAAATAAACATGAATTATGTTTTATTGAAAATTCACTTTTAAGCATCCCATCAATTTGGCTCAGCCCAAAAGGAACCTCCTCACCTAGAAATTTCCAAGGAGTCTCAATTGACTTTCTTGAAATTTAATCATCGGCATAACTCATATTTACTCTTTTTTTTATTTATCTTATTATTCTATTTATTATTTAGATATTTCGTCTTATCTTATTTATTTATTTATCTTTATTTGTTTACTTGTCTTCATTTCCCCATTTTTATTTATCTATATCTAATCCATCTATCTTATCTTACTTTTATTTTTATTATAAATAAATATGAATTAATTAAAAAATTTCTTTCAAAAGTATTCCATCAATTTGGCTCAACTTAAGAAAGACTTTTTCACCTAGAAATTTTCAAGGAGTCTCGATTGACTTTCTTGGAATTTCATCCTCGGTATAATTCACATTTATTTCATTATTATCTAATCTTATTAATTACTAATTATTTTGCTATTAATTTTTCATCTAATTTATGTTCTCACATTTGTTTATCTATATTCATTTATATTTTATTCATATTTAATTTACTAAGAATAAACATGTATTATAATTTATTGAAAATTCTTTCAAAAGTATTCCATCGATTTGGCTCAACTTAAGAAAGAATCATCTCACCTAGACATTTTAAGATGTCTCAGTTGACTTTCTCAAAATGTCATCATCGGTATAATCCATATCTATTTTAGATAATTAATTAATATTTCTTATGGACATCTAATTTTTATATTTTTCTAATTTCTCTTTAATAAATAAAATATTTTCATACCAAATCATAAATCATTCACTATAAAATCATATATTGCATATCATTAATCATACAAATCATATCATATTCGAACCATGCAAACTATTCCACCATATTATTAATCATGCAAACTAAATTATATTAAAATATCATACAAGTAATTATTAAATTAAATTAATATACAAACTATCATCAAACTAACGTGCACATTTAAGTTACTAAAATATTCAATACTAATTTAAGTTAACATACAAAAGACCAAATTAATTAATCATGCAACTGTACCAAAAAAAAATAATTAACCATGCAAGTAACCATCAATCATAACAAACTAATAATTGAATTGTTAATCAAAACTTATATATTTTTTTTAATACCATTGTCAGCCTCTTAATTAAATTAAGACCAATAAAATGGAATAGAAACCTGGCAAACGTCCCACTTGTTTCCTTTCTTTCCTTGTTGTTTAGACCTAATCTTGATGAAAAAACAAAATGCAGCGGCGATGACCAAGGCAAGGTAGGGTGCGGTGATGCGCAGGCCAGGCAGCAGGGACACAGGTGCTGTGGCAAAACCGAGCAGCAGCAAAGATGGTCCACGGCGCAGCAGTAGCAAGGCAAGACAATTGTAACAATAATACTGGCGCAATGGGCATTAACGTGTGATGCGATGCAGGCGTAGATATCACTGAGTTGAATAGAAGTGAGGAAGGAGACGAGCAGCCAAGGCGTGAACTCGTGAGGTAAGGGATAGTGCCAGGGAAAATACAAGGAACGTGGCGTCAATGTCGTACAAAGAACGACGTGTAGATGATGATGTTTTATTGGAACGAAAAAAAGGCAGCACCGATGTAGCAACAATCACAGGCTAAGGGACTCTACAGCCATTCGGTTCGGTGCAGGGAAGAGTGAGGTAGGGAACGGTGCCAAAACAACTTCTGTGTGGGTGACTGGGGCAGCAAAATTTTTTAGGGTTTCTTTTAGGGTTTTTCTTCTCTAGCCTCTTTCTTTTTTCCTCCCTCCTCCTTTTATCCTCTTTTCAAAACCCTAGTTCTCCTCCCTTTTTCCTTTCAAAACCCTAGTTCCTCTCCCTTCTTTTTTTTTTTTAATTTCCTTCCTTTTTCTTGATACAGGTATTAAACCAATTTTATTTTCTTTCCATCCATGCACAAATTTGGGTTTGACTTGTATCTTCATTGATTCTCACTTGATTCACTCATTGATTTTGATTTTCTTTCCAAAATTTTCAAATTTTTGACTTTGCCTTTGTTTTAAGATTCTGATTCTTTTTTTTTTTTTAGTTTCCCTTCTTTGATCACTTTATTGTTGTTATTTTTTATTTTTTTTATTTTTATTTTTTTTATTTTTTATTTTTTTAATAATAAACAACATAGTAATACAAAAATTAGATTTGTCTTCTAATTATCAAACCCAATAGGCCCAATAACATTAAAAGACCCCGGACAAAATGGGGTGTCTACAATAATTAGTTACAAAATTAGAAAAGATGTTAATGATTAGTAATAATATGATAAAAATAGTAATAGCAAATAATAAAATAAGAAAGGAAATAAATAAAATGACCAAAGCAAGATATTAAAATAATAAAAGTAAATATAATTACTTCGATGATGAAACATCAAGATAATTACGCTCAAGTAATTTTCTTGAAAATTTCTAGGTAAGGAAATTCTATCCAAAGCCTTACCAGCTTAATGGAAAGTCTAAATAGGATTTTCAATAAAAAGCAATTTATATTCATTTTTTTAATAAAATAAACTTATTATGAAATTCAAATATGAATTATTAGTATATTTATTGTTGAATTAACAAGAATAATTAGTTATAAAAATTAGAAACGATATTAATGATCCATGATAATACAATAGAAATAATAAGAAGAAATGGAATAAATAAAATTAGATATGAAAATTATAATGAAGGTGAATACTAATTACTCCAATGATGAAACATCGAGAGAATTACGCATAAGTGATTTTCTTGAAATTTTCTAGGTAAGAAGATTATTTTCAAGGCCTCGTCAGCTTAATGGATGACCTAGAGTTAGTTTTCAATAATAAGTGATTTTCATTCATCTTTTAAAATTATAAAATAAGTGGTTTTTTATTAAATTAAAATTAAAATTAAAGTAATTAGTTAAGAAGATAAAAAAAAACTTTCCAATAATTCATATTAACTATAATAATAAAATAACAATAATAAATAGTAATGAAATTTGATGAAATAATAAAATGATAATAATGAATAGGAGTTATTGAGAATGAATATTGATTATTCTTATGATGAGATTCCAAGTAGATTTATGCTTAAGTAATGATTTGGAAATCTTTAGGTAAGAAAATTTCTTTTGGGTCTGACCAGCTTAATGGAAGATCTAAAAGGAATTTTTGATAAAAATAATTCATATTCATTTTCGCATAAAAATAAACAAATAAAATTAAGAATTAATAAATAATAGAATGGCAAGAATAAATTGGGTAGAAGGATTTAAAGTTAGGAATTTCTCATAAAATATTAAAATGAATCCGACGACGGAGTCTCTTCAAGCAAGTCACATAGTACTACTTGAATACTCCTGAGGTGAGAAAGATTTTTGAGTTGTCCCACCAGCTTAATGGAGGACACTTAGAAATATTTTTCAATAATAATTATATCCAGATTAAAGATCAACGTAAGCAAATTTAGCAAATGACCTAAAACTAAGTGGTATCATCTTAGGATGGGCGTTGTGGGGTGCTAATCCTCCCTTATACCTAACCGTACTCCCGAACTCTAATATCTTTGAACGTAGACCAAGCCTTATCCTTAATTTGAATAGATGACCAATCACACCTAAGTAGAATGGTTGGTGGCGACTCCATAGATTTTATGTCTAGCTATTAAGTTTTTTTCCAAAACTTAATACGTTATGACAACAGTAACCGAAATTCGCAGCTTTCTAGGGCTTGCGGGATACTATAGGAGATTTGTAGAAGGATTTTCTAAGTTGGCTACTCCACTAACCCGACTCACACGTAAGAATGTCAAGTTTGAGTGGAATGATGCATGTGAGTGCAGCTTTCTAGAATTGAAGTAGCGATTGACTACAGCTCCTATTCTGACAATTCCGAATGCATCTGTGGGATTTGCAGTATATAGTGATGCCTCTTTACAAGGTTTAGGGTGTGTATTGATGCAGAATAGTAAAGTAGTGGCCTATGGTTCGAGACAATTGAAGGACCATGAGAGGAACTATCCCACACACGACCTAGAGTTGGCAGCGGTAGTGTTTGCGCTAAAAATATGGCGCCACTACTTGTATGGTGAACGGTTTCAGATTTACACGGATCACAAGAGTTTAAAGTATTTATTCTCGCAGAAAGAGCTAAACATGAGACAGAGACGATGGATGGAACTATTGAAGGATTATGACTGCGAGATTCTCTACCATCCGGGTAAAGCAAATCGAGTGGCTGATGCGTTGAGTAGGAAGAGCATGGGTTTGATCAGCTTCATGATGGTCAAAGAGTGGGATTTGATGGAGAAATTTTCAGAATTGAATCTGAACCTAGAGCGAGAAGGTGAATGTTTGATGGCTAGCTTGAGGATAGAGCCTAGTATTATTGATCAGATTAGACAAGCTCAGAAAGAAGACCCTCGACTTATGGAGATTACTAGTAAGATGCAACCGGGTCAGGACTCAGATTTTGAGATCAGAAATGATGGGCTGTTGAGATATAGGGGCAGGATTTGTATTCCGGATAGTGAGATCTTGAAGAAACAGATTATGGAAGAGGCACACAGCTCCAAATACACAATGCATCCAGGTAATACAAAGATGTATCAGAACTTACGCAAGGTGTATTGGTGGGCTGGTATGAAGAAGGATATAGCGACCTTTGTGTTCAAATGTCTAGTGTGCCAAAAGGTTAAGATTGAACACTAGAGGCCAGCAGGCTTACTGAAACCTTTACCTATACCTACGTGAAAATGAGAGCACGTGACTATGGACTTTATCATGAGACTTTCAAGGACTCGTAGGAATCACAATGCCATTTGGGTGATAGTGGATCGATTGACAAAGTCCACTCACTTCCTAACCATGAAAGCTACCGATTCACTTAGTGCCTTAGCAAATATGTATGTCAAAGAAATAGTGAGATTTCATGGAGTCCCAGTGAGCATAGTTTCGGATAGAGATTCTCGGTTTACTTTTCGTTTTTGGGAACACTTCCAGGATGCTTTGGGAACTAAACTGAGCCTGAGCACAGCCTTTCATCCTCAAACCGATGGGCAGTCAGAGAGAACAATTCAAACCCTTGGGGACATGTTAAGGGCATGTGTCATGGATTTTCAAGGCTCATGGGATGATCATTTGGCACTAGCTGAATTTGCGTATAACAATAGCTTTCACTCTAGCATTAGGATGGCACCTTACGAGGCATTGTATGGACGTAAGTGTAGATCCCCTATTGGTTGGGAAGAAGTAGGTGAAAGAAAGATATTCACTCCAGAATTAGTAGAGAAAGCTTCCGAAGATGTGAGATTCATATGTGATAGATTGAGGACAGCCCAAAGTAGACAAAAGAGCTATGCGGATAATCGGAGAAGGCCTTTAGAATTTCAGGTTGGAGATAAAGTGTTTTTGAAGATCTCTCCGTCTAAAGGCATAATGAGATTTGGTAAGAAAGGGAAGTTGAACTCTCGGTATATTGGTCCGTTTGAAATACTGGAGAGAATTGGTGACGTGGCATATCGACTAGCATTACCACCAGAGCTGTCAGGTGTGCATAACGTCTTCCATGTGTTGATGCTCAGGAAGTATCATTCGGACCCCTCCCATGTTATTGAGTATGAACCTTTGGAGATTAGGGAGGATTTGAGCTATGTTGAGAGACCCATTCGGATTTTAGATAGAAAAGATAAGATATTGAGGTCTAAGACAATTCCTCTAGTGAAAGTACTTTGGTAGCATCACTCTTCAGAGGAAGCTACGTGGGAACTAGAGAGTTTGATGAAGGAGAAGTATCCTCACCTCTTTCAAATGGACATGGAAAATTTGGAGGACCAAATTCCTAAGGTGGGGAGAATGTGAAGACTACAAATTGTACTGATTTTGTAAATAAATAAGAGGCATTAAATAAGTATAGTATTGAAATTTCGTTGTACTTCTAATTTCCTTTAGTAATGGAGACAAATATTTTATTTAGGAATATTTAACAATAAATGATAAATAAATGATAAATGCTAATATAATTTAGATATTATATAAATAAATTAGAGATAGATATATATATCGAATGTAATGGAGAAAAATGAACAAATATCATGTACATTAAGGATACAAGTATACTAAAAGAAATGTAGTATATGTGAGTATTAAAAATATTAACAACAAATAAATATATAAATAAATGATTAAAAACAAAAAGAATAATATATATATATAATATTGATTGGCTTCCTTAAAAAGCCAATCAAAATAGGTTCACGTCAAAACAAAAAAGGGCAGAAGCACGAAACAGAGGAAGCCGACCAAAGAAAAGGAAGGAAAGAAAGAAAGAAAAAGAGGGATCTCGGCCAGAAAGGAAGGAGAAAAAGAAAGAAAGAAAGGGGAAAAAAAGAAGAGAAAAGAAGCCTCTATCCAGCCATAATCAGTGTGGGTTGTGCGAGAGAAGGAAAAAGATTACTGCAGCAAACCAAAAAGAGGAAGAAGGAAAGAAATTTCAACGGCAAAGTGACATTCGGTTGATCAACAAGGTCAGTAAGCTAAAAGGAAATTAATGTGGGTTTTAGATGCTAGTTAAGGCTGTTGCTAGGTTAGGTTTTATGATTGGTTTGAAGGTTGAAAAACTTGATTTTTAGGAAGCCATATAGGGAACGTGTGACAGAGGTAAATGGTGGCTGAGTAGGCTAGATATTGGCTGAACAATGGCACTTGGAACACTGACCTACGGTTGAGATTTGGGGTTGAGACGTGATGACTGGTGGATATAAGTCGAAGTGCAGCAGCTCCACGTGAGGGGAAAATCCTGAAGCTTGGTCAGAAAAATCTGGTTGAATAGGACAGCTTGGGGGGTTATTTTAGCTGATATCTAAGTGTGATATAATAGCCGTTTGAGCAGTGTTGGGTGGCGTTAAGGGTCATTGACTAATGTCTCTAATTTAGCTCAAAAACAAAGCTGTTCTTGGTGATTGGCAATAGGGTTCTTGATTGAAACTTAGGGCTGTGTTCAAGGCTGCTTGAGATGGTTTTGTTTGAGATGATTTTGGCTGGAATTTAAGGACCCTTTTACGAGGTTGAGGCTAGTTTTTTTTTTTAGACGTTGAGGAGGAGACCATTGAAGCTTTTGGTGAGTCTTAAGTACCAAACTTGAGGTTGTTCTCAGGTTGAAGTTGAAAGCTGTCCTGCATGATTAGATGTAGTTAAAGGCTAAAGCAATGTTGTGCCAAGGTGGAATTAGAGGCTGAAACTTGGAAGATTTAAATAGGGGTAAGTGTCTTGCCAAGTTTAAGATTAAACATATAAAATACATGTTTATATATATAGATCTAACGTTGAGAATGTGAAATTGTAGTAATGGCAACAACAATGAGCTGAATCGTGAAGGCCACACAAAAAAATAGAGCCATTTTCGCGTCAAATTATAAAGGTAAAGAGTGGGCTCTGTATTGTTTAGTTCAAAGTTTAAGTACCTACATATATGTATATATCATTGGCATGATAACGAAGAATTAATCTGTGATGTAGAGGTAAAATTAATTACATGTGGGTCTAAGATACATGTTTTAGCATGTTACTAAACATAATGAGGATAAGTTGTTGGATGGAAACAAAATTGGTTCGTAATGAGTTGAAATAGTAAAGAGGCTTGAGTATTTGATATAGGAACTTGAAAAAGACCTTTGCTAAAGGGTTGATAGAAACATATAAATATATATATATATATATGTATCTATATATATAAGGCACTATTGTGGAAATAAAGAGAGATGAATCCGTAGTATAGGATTCTAGTTGGAATATCTAGCGAAAATAAAATTATATGAAATGCAACCAAGCAAGCCTTTCAAGAATGAGATCTTACATACTTGGTTGAGATTTGCTTGTATGGATATAAGTATATACTGTACAAAATTATAATTTTCAGTATATGTGTGTGTATATATATGTATACGTGCACACACTCGGAATGTATACGGTTGTGAAAAGTTGAAGTGGGCATAGAAATAAAATTAGTCAATTACGATTATGTAAGGCATGGGGCTTAGGATGTAAATTGATCAAATGATGATGAGTTATTGAGATGGGAAATGAATTGTATTTGTAGTGAATCGGAGCGGTGTAAGGACTTGAGAACGGACTCGGAAGCACGAGAAGGGAATTTTGAGCTTCGAGGTAAGTGGGTTAAGTAAAGTTTGTTAGCACCATCTCATAGGAATGGTTTAATTCTATAAACTCGTTTATGCTTGAGCTGGATTGAAACTTAATTTTTGCTTTGCGTATTGTGGCCAGCCAAGCGTGCATGTTAAGTGAAATGAATCGATGCATACATGCATTTATGTATAGCATGTTTTGAGTTTAATTACTTAATTTTTATGTTTTTAATGACTTGCATCATATGTTATATTTGCAAAGTCTTGGTTTGAACCAACATTTGAAATAAATCGAAAGTTCTTTATATTTTGAACTCAAAACTGATTTAATAGTGATTTGGAATCCGTGGAAGCCAAGTGCTACGCGAGAAAATTGATTTCAAACTGTTTTTGAGTGCAGGCATGTCCTACGACCTTCAGGTCACTTCTAGCCTATCGAGCTTAGCTCTAGGCCTTATTGCCCGTCTATTGAGCTTTGTGCTCTAGACTATCGTATTGTACCTATCGAGCTTAGTGCTTTAGGTAGATTGATACTTGTCTGGAAAACCAGCAGGCAAGTTCCAGCTCTCGACTGATCAGTGAGACTAGATATCGTTCTATGGCCATAGATTTAGTGTTGCTTGTGACACCATTCCATCGCTAGCTAGGATGGATATCGATTGATTGATTGATTGATTGAGGATCATTGCCTAAACTCTACTTACTATTGCTCCATTTCCAGTACTACTTTTAGTAAACCGAGGCAATATGCCTAATCGTTATTGATTTTCTTGATTTATGACTTATAGATTCTTGAAAATCCATATTGATCGAAATGATTGCAATACTTATTGATCGAAATGATTGCAATACTTATTGATTGTTTTATAGAAGTAATCACCGATTGACTTATCGAATTATATTGATAGTTTATTTGAAATGCATAGCATAATGAGTTCAACCGAATGTATAGCAAATTTATTTAAATGAACTGCATAGTAAGTTTTGTTTTAATTAAGTGCATATTGAAAGCGTTTTATAACCGAAATGCACAAAGAAGTGTTCGGTTTATGATCATGCTTAAATACCGAGTTCGCTTATTACTTCAGGATTGTTTTCTACACGTGCACGTAGAACGACATGAGTCTAACATGTATTTACTTAAGCTACTTACTGAGCTGTGGTTTTGCTCACCCCTTATTAATAACATCGCAGATCATACAAGTTAGGCTCCCACTTGGAGTTTGGGTGCGAAGCCTCGGGGACTATCTTGAGTAGCTATATCGGTCTGAATCCTCCGAGTGCTGTTTTTGTCGCGCTTGAGGTATAATACCGATTATTGTGTTATCCATGTATGACATTTTAAATTTGCACAGCACATGCTTATGGAATTTTTGGGATGTAACTTAGGATCGTCCTAGATTATTATAGACTTATATGATTATCGAGTACGATCCGAGAAGTGAATTGTGATAATCATGAGCTGTAAACTGCCTCTTATATATATTTGTTGATTTCGGAAGTAAGAGTAGTATATAGTGAAATGAACTGAGAATTTTGGATTAAATTATGTGGCTGGAAATAGTTAGTTTTATTGCAGGTTATTAAGCTGGGGAAAGTCGATTTTATATAAGGGGGAGTTTTCGACGTTTTTCTTTTAATAGTTTAATAGTGAACGAGAATATTAAGTCGAATGATTTTAAGAAATGGCATTAAATAATGAAGACAAATCAAGTTAAGAATGTAAATTCAGTTTAGAGAGGACACTGACACTGAATGCAAATTTTAAAGTGAAAAGAAAAATCTAGTTCGTAAATTTGGTAAATAGTAAATGGAGTGATAAGTGTACGTCACGGCCTCTGGGTCGTGACAATTTGAATATTTGATTTTAGTACATTTGAACAATTAAATACAAAAAATCATATTCACGCTTGGTTTATTCTTCAATTATTACAAATGGGTTTTCATAAATATTTTCTAATGAAGCATATGGTCACATCACTTCAAAAGGATGGAAAGGGAAAATATTAAATTCATGGATTTTAACATTTGTTTTACTAGCGATTAGTCAAATTCATGTTGTAATTTTTAACATTTGATTTAATTTGGTACATTTGAATATTTTTGTTGAACACAACAACTCAAAATTCATGCTTGACACTTATTTTTCTCATCAGACCCCAAGTGATCACACCTTGTTCTTTCTAAAAACACCAGCAACATTAATGAAATGTACATCAAGTCAATGTTAACAATTAAAAGCCTGACCAATTTCATAGAGTGCTGCAACATTGAACGGTAGCAATGTTTAGGAAAATCGGGTGTAGAGAGGAAAAAAGAGAGATTTTTAGAATTCTTCATAAAAAAAGATTACAGAATCGAAAGATTGCAATTTTAAAGGTAGAGAGAATTTATATGGTGCATAAAATTTAAAAAAAAAATGAAACATCAAATCTCAAATGACTACATTTCATCTAAAAATTGTAAAAACAAAGGCTAATTTTATAATAAAAACCATAGCCTATTTAAGGTTAAGTGGTTTTTTTTTTGAATTTTATATAATTAATAAAATTACGTTTCATCGAAAAACCGTAATATTTTACGATGACGTTTTACGTGAAAAACAATTTTTCCATCTTCTATAAGAAATAATGTTTTTTAATTAAATTGTATTTATGCAATTAATAATATTAATTACAATTACCAATAAAACCATATTTTTGTTTATTTAAATTAAAGTATAATGTGATATTCAATATATTATACTACGTTTTTAGTATAAACGTAGTTTGAGTCTTTTTGTCTGAAATCTAAAAAATAATAAATCTTAAAACTATAGTTACATATATTACACTATACGCATTTTCAGTAGCCATATTTAATATTTTTACGTAATTGTAATCACTATGCCTTTTCTAGTAGTGTTGCTCAGCCAATCCATAAGTGATAGACTATTAAAATAATCCAACTGATAGCCATGAATCAACCTAGACTAGATAAATTGAGATGAATTAGCCTCTTAAAACATGTAAGGTGTCTCTTAAAACATGTAAGGTGTCTTCCAACCTTGCATCACACCGTGCACAGCTAGGAATACACGAAATTCTTCTCTTCTGCAAGAATCCCTTTGAGATACCAACTTATTTAAGGTCCTTAAAATTAAAATTTGAGCTGTCAAGTATCAAGAATAAAGGTACAAGAACAAGTAGAGGTGGCAAATGGGCGGGTCGGATCGGGTTTGGGCTGTATCATTTTGGATCGGATCATTTCGGGTTCGGATAAGGTCGGGTTTGGGTCAAGGAAAAATCGGTCTATTTCGGGTTTGGATCATTTCGAATTCGGATAAGATCGGGTTCGGGTCAAGGAAAAATCGGTCTATTTCGGGTTTGAATCATTTCGGGTTCGGATAAGGTCGGGTTTGGGTCGTTGACTTTTTTAGTCAATTCGGGTTGGTCGGATTTATTGGATTAAGCTTTAGTCATCTTGATGTGATTTATCTGGTATGAAAATCAACTAAACCCATATTTCTAAGAACTACAAAACTCATGAAAATAAAATTGTCTTCTTACATGACCTATAGTACAATTGAGATTGAAATAATTAAATATTTAATAATCTGTATGATAGTTTTCTTTATAATTATTTACCAATATTTATAAATTAATTACATTTTTTTCATTTTATTTTTATTATCTACAATAATTAATAACTTTTGAATCAAAGTGATTTAATAATTCATACTAAATATCATAAAACAATACTATATATCTCTTTAATTTAGTTTGATTTTTTATAGAATAATTGGAGACATTAGTGTAGATGATATAACTTCTGTACTCTATTATAGATTAACCATTAAATAATTATATATTATGTTCAAATGAATGCAATATAAAGTGAATATTTAAATTTAACTATATTAAAAAAATATATAACACTCATATTATTGAAAAAAATTATATTTTTACTATATTAAAAAACAATAAATATTTAATTTTAACATTTAAATATTTATTGAGAATATTAAATTTAAGTTTGAATATTTTCAGGTTTGGGTAAATTTGGATTCGAATCAATTTGAATTCGGGTCAATTTGGGTTCGGATCAATTCGGGTTTGGATCAATTCGGGTTCGGGTTAATCTAAATTCAGATGAATTTGAGTTCGGATAAATTCAGGTTCAGATCCGGTCGGGTTTGGATCAATGTAAATTCGGATAAATTTGGTTTCGGATCAATTCGGATTTGGATCGGGTTGGATTTGGGTTGTTGACTTTTTTAGTCAAATCGGATCGGTCGGATTTAGATTCGAGTTAATCGGACGGATTTCGGATCGGGTCAACTTTTGCCACCTCTAAGAACAAGACATGGAAAAAAAGAGGTTGTGATCTACAATGGATAATTAGTTAGAAAACTCCTGATTTTCACTATTCATTGTTATCGTAATAATTCAATTAAAAAAGTCGGCACCAAAGAGAGCATTAATGGTATATGATAGTGTGGGGCTAAAAAGGGCAGGACCGATTGAGTAAATGAGTTGGTGGCCAGATTGAAATTACAGCACAATGCCTTCTCAGATTTTTGTCTTGATATGCTCAGCTTCTGACGCTCTGCGTCAACGTGGGCCTTCCCTGCTCCCGCACTAATTGTCTAGGCTGGCCGCCTCTGACTGGGACTTGTCTTCTTGCTGCAACTGGCTGCGCTGTGGCCTGTCTGGGTGGAAGGATTGT
This sequence comes from Heritiera littoralis, assembly GCA_031772115.1. Classification (NCBI taxonomy): domain Eukaryota; kingdom Viridiplantae; phylum Streptophyta; class Magnoliopsida; order Malvales; family Malvaceae; genus Heritiera; species Heritiera littoralis. The sequence continues at coordinate 468,268 of JAPDPK010000063.1, forward strand.
ATTAAGTAGTAGTAGAGATTCTTGTGGAAGGAAGGAAGAGAAGGAAACAAAGAGAAATCTTAATCTATGCAACAAGGAAAGCCAATCTCAGCCTTTGGGTATTCTTGCATTTCCATTTCCTTATGAACGCCTTGGACAAGCTGCGTTGCTCCTCCTCCTCCTCCTCTCTCAGCCGCTTCATTGCCGGCCTCTTAATCTCCCTTCTCTTTCATTCTTTCCAGTTAATTTCTAATTTCCTCACTCCTATACACCCTTAATTCTCTTTTGCTTTTCTCCTTCATGGACATGGACCCCAACAATCTGCTCCACCTCCACGGTTAGTTATCATATGATATCCCTTCACTTCGTTTAATTTTATGTGTTTTATGTTCAATTCTTAATTAGTTTCTATCTTATATATGTATATTTAGGCATTAAGAGTCAGAAGAAAGAGTCAGTTGTTCCTTGTGTCATTGTGATTGGAGGTGGAATTTCCGGCCTTGCGGCTGCACGCCTTCTCTCTGATTCATCTTTCAAGGTAATCCCATTGCTGCTTTTTTTTTTGTTAGTTATTATTTGCTGCACTTTACTTCACTAAAATTAAGCATTTCTTCAGGTGATCCTGCTGGAATCACGACACAGACTTGGTGGCCGCATCTTTACTGACTACTCTTTTGGTTGCCCTGTGGATATGGGAGCTTCATGGAAAGTCATCTTTTTCTCTTTCTCTTCCAAAAGACTCTTGAATATCCTTCATTTATTCATGTTTGGCGATTATTAAGATTATTAAAATTGGGTATTAGTGTGAATTATGGAAGCATTAAATGGATATCATCCGTGCATGGATCCAATCACTCATTCTGACCTTGAAAGACCACAGAAGCTTACGATAAATTCTCTTTCTTTATGGTTTACTTGTTTACTTGAGTCCTATTATTTAAGTTGAAGGAATGTTCTCTATAGGTTTTTTTTCCTTCTTTGCAAGAAATAAAACAAATCTCCCTGTCAATTATATTTTATTTCCAAGATCTATGTGTTTCGAAAAGCAAATACGAAATAATGCATCTACGAGCTTGTCTATTATTATCTCTTCCAATATTACAGGCTACACGGGGTCTGCAATGAGAATCCCTTGGCTCCTTTAATAGGCTCTTTGGGGCTTACATTGTACCGTACTAGTGGTGACAACTCTGTGTTGTATGACCATGATTTGGAAAGGTAATCTTTCATAACCTTTTGCTTATATATTTCTGACATGCACTCAAGATGATCTACATGGTTCCTTCTGACAAATGAAAATATTGGTTATTCCAATACCCAACTTTTCTTTCTATTTTGTTGTGGGGCCTATAGCTTTCATGAACCTATATTTGCAGCGTTATGCTTTTCTTGGACCCTTTGGACATTGTTGCATAGGGCCATGTGTCCTGAAATCAGATAAAGAATGTTTTGATTAGTCTGAAAGCAGCATTTGGCTAGTGAGATGTGTAACATTTGTGCAATGAACAAGTCTTAATTATTGTTAAAGCCAACTCTAGTTAATATGGACAATGAAGTACGATTCCAGTTAAATTGTTACTAATTGATAACAATTCTTATTAAAGCATCAGTGGATCACAGATATTTTTAGCCACCAAACAAAAGGAAAACAAATGTGTTTTTTTTTTTGTTATGTCCCCAGTGCAGCACCTCAGTGATTAGAATGAGTCTTTCAACCTGAAGGTGCCCGGATCGGATCTTGAGAATGGGGAAGGGGAGGGAAGCGTTTATGATGTTATGAGAGAAGGATATCTCCTGTTGTGTAGTTCAAAGTTCAATGGGCCTTAACTAGTTCTACAAATAGATTATATTGGTGTTGTTGCATAGTCTCCTATTCTCTCACTATTATCTCTCTTGTGTTCCTTTAAACCAGTGGCTACTCCAAAATCTTATTTATTCTCTTTTTATATATTTTCTATCACATATTAGTACTTTCTAATTGTGTTAACTAGCCGTTAGTAATCAGCCATCATAGTTCAACATGTATTAGTTTTTTCATGGGTCAAATCTCTACAATACAGCATGTGAATCAACATGCAGCCATAGCTTCCTATGTGTATAGTTTGAACTATTTTCCTGAGGATGTGTATCTACCTTTATCAGTTATACGCTTTTTGATATGGATGGCTGTAAAGTTCCACAAGAGATGGTTGTTGAAGTTGGAGATGTATTCAAGAGAATACTCAGAAAGGTATTGTAGCAAATACATGTTTAGAGTTTATCTTGATTATAACTGAGCATTCTAATGTCATGATAAACTCCTTTCATTCTTATTTATGCCTGTAGACAGAGAAAGTAAGGGATGAACACACCAAGGACATGTCAGTCCTTCAAGCAATAGCAATTGTGTTAGATAGGCACCCTGAACTAAGGTATTTGTATTTTTCATCAGTATCTCATTGCCTTGTTGATAAATCAGGGTTTGTTAGTGTCATTGACATAGCCTATTTTCTATAGACAAGAAGGACTTGCCTATGAAGTATTGCAATGGTACATATGTAGAATGGAAGCTTGGTTTGCTGCAGATGCAGATATGATATCCTTGAAATGCTGGGATCAGGCAAGCATTAGTAATTTAGAAGAGACTGTGCCTCTATTAATTTGCTGTTCTTGGTGTGGAAACCTGATTATTTATGGATGGGGTAACTACAACTTATTAACACAATAACAATCATTCTTATGCTATGTCTCGCATTTAACTTATTTAAGATTTTATTTTCCTCCTTTTCTATATGTTCTGAGTTCAATTATTATTTGCACATTTATATTTAAGGAGTTTTTTATTATTTGGGTTATTTTATATTTATTATTGTTTTTCTTATTTTCAGTTTTAGACATTAATGTTATACATAGCTTTGCCAGTTTATAATTGGGTTTTGGCTTATAATTCCCTATGTTATTTCAGTTCAGTAGTTTTCAATTTATTATGAATTACTAAGATCATAGCATAAAGGATGCTGTATTATTGAAACCTAAGTTATTAAGATTATAGCATACAGGATGCTGTATTATTGAAACTTAAATTATTGAGAATTTGAGTATTGAGGTTTTTGATAATTGAGATTGGATCTTTTGATTATTGAGAATTTGGAGAATTTTCTTGAGTTTTTTTTTCTACTTCAGGAGGGTGGCTCTTTGCCAGCCTACCACTAAGAAATAAGGCTCAGAGGGTGGCTAGAAGGGGAGAGGGAGAGAGAGAGAGAGAGAAAGTTAAGATATACCACTGGAGATTTTTATTATAGAGAATTCAGCATATTTTCTTGGCTATTTGTTTTGAGATCACTTGTTCTGGATCAATAGAGTGGCTATGGCCAGGCTAGCAGTTTTGGGAGAAGGCTCAGGTAGCTAACATTGAGTGAGAGTGAGAGAGAGAAAAGAAAAAAAAAAGGAAAGAAATGAGGGAGCAAGAAAGTGTGTGTATATATATATATATATATAAGCAACTCAAAATGAGGTTTGGTAATTTATCTTCATTTTCTTACTAAGTTAGGTGGAGGAAAGATTCATATTGTTTTGGAAAATATAAGTCTGAATTGCTACATTTAAAATTAAGCATTTAATGAGGATGTGTATAAATTGTTCAAAGTTCTCTGTGTAATTTTGAACAAAAAGGTAATATTCTGCATTACTTGTAAGCTGGCTGCCATGCTTGAGTGAGTTACAAAAACAACTGATTTTTTCTTGAGAGTTATCTTTTATAATTGCATATTGTTGACAATCTTAAACTTAGTGATTGGTGCTCTTTTTTATATGCTTGTTATTTTAGAAGATTTTGATTACTTTTTTTTCTTGCTCTTAGTGTTTGTGCCATTAAAAATGTAAAATTTTAAGGTTATTTTTATATTACCTTTTGTTGTGTCTGATATGTTCTGAGCAGGAACATGTTCTTTCGGGTGGTCATGGACTTATGGTGCAGGGTTATGACCCTGTAATAAAAGCTCTTGCTAAAGATATTGATGTACGATTGAATCATAGGTAAGGTTTGGTGCATCAAATGGTTCACTGATCTGCTATTGACATATCTCCGTTAAAATGTGTTAAAAATGCATCTTAAAGAATTTTTTCTTCCTCACACCAAATTCTAGAGATAAAGCATAACCATGCTTGAATCTCTTTTACAAGTATAGTATTAGATTCTACATTGACTGTCATATTAATTTCTAGCTGGGTTTATTATGTATTTTGGTATCCGAACTATATTCAAATGTTCAACTTGGTAACCAAAGTTAAAAATGTGTAATGTGGTACCTGAAGTTTGCTTCCATTTACCTGATTGCATATGCTAACAGTGGTAAACTGTGGTTTTTCCCAACATACAGCCCCGTTCGATGACTAGGCAATTATGTGGTGTGGATGTGATGGTGAAATGGCAATGCTATGCTCTAGTCTTTGCTAACAATCTGGTAAAGAAAACAAAATTTTAGTACCATATTGCACATTTGTAAACATTTGGTGCAAAATCACATTTGGCTATAGTTCAGGTTTCAAATGCGTAATTAACCCTTGCTAGTAGTTAGAAATTTACGTTTCTTTTTCTCCCTATAAACTCACCTCGATGTAGAGGAGATCTGGGATGACTTTAAATTAGGTTTTAGGGTAAATTTTAGCCTAATAGTAAGGGATTAGTTAAATAAAATTTTGGGTTAATATGGGTTTAAGTTAGAGTCGGATAAGAGTTGAAGTTTTATGGAAAGTTCAGGAGATTTGGGGCTGATTATGCTGCTATGAACAATTACATGAACAGTAGAAAATAGTAGAAATAAAGAAAAAGAAATGCTTGGAGTCTCACCTAGGGTTTCTTAGGAGTCACTCTTTGAGTCTCACAACCATAAAGCAAACCCTAAAAAAATTTTGATAATTATTTGATAGCCTACCTCAATCTATTGGGATAAAGACTCTAATGATGATGATTTATTCGATTTTAGAAGAGAGTGGAAAGCCTATTTATAGGAAAGCAAATAATTCTTATCCCTAATAGGATACAAACTCCTTTTTTTTAAATCTTAATACCTTGGCCCACTAATAAAAACAAAACACAATCTTTTCCAGCCTACTACAATAAAACAATAAAAAATAAAAAATAAAATCCTAAATCATAGAAAATCTGTTTTTCAGTAAACCCAGAAATTACAAAAATACCATTGACTATAAAACATAAATAGCTAAAACTAAAATAATTCATTTTACTTCTTAACTTGAAGAGAAATTACAAAAACTTATTCAAGCTCCTAATAAGGTATCTCATCATCAAGCACATGGCAAATTAAGGTTTGAGACGTAGAACCAGTCTTGGCATGCCTTTCGTACACTTCCATTATCCATCATTTCTCCCTGGTTGCGAAAATCTCAACCTCAACGAGTTGAACGCACAATAATTATCATATGGGGTAGGATTGTGGCACTATATCTCTTACTCTGTAATCCAAATCCAATCTAATAGTGGGGTGTCCTTTCCATTTCACAAGAAACTCTTAATAACCAACCTTGTGACTATAAATTTGATGAAAAATCAACTATATCTTTGATCTCTTCCTTCCATTGTGGAGCAGGAGGAAGGTGAATAACAACAGCATCAATGCATGGATCATCATCATGTCCATGATAAAATCAAATCCTCAATATTAAAGACATTACTAATGCTCATATCAAAAGGTAGCTCAAGAACATAAGCATTGAATGAAGCTTCTTTTGAACTTCTCTTTGATACCTTTCTAGTCTTATCTACACCATAACACCATCTCACCATCATTGAAATCAGCAAGCCTCCTCAAATCAGCATGTGTTTGGTCATTTTCATTGCTCTCAACTTCAAACCACTTCATCATCATCAGGGCCTCTATCCCAATAATGAGTTAGGCTACATAAATCAATATTTGAACTCACGTTAAGTCGTCAGCATGAGTTCTCCTCCTCCACTTATTCCTATCTAAAATAATGTTGGGTTAGGCTACATGAATCAATATTTGAACTCACGTTAAGTCGTCAGCATCAGTTCTCCTCCACTTATTCCTATCTAAAATAATGTGTTCTTCCGACTCTCATTCTGCCATATATTTTCAAATGATTTCCTTTCTAGTCTTTTTCAGCTTTCCATCATTCATAGCCTTGATCATTTTTTCATCATTCATAGCCTCCACTTTTCTAACTACGGCGTCCACATGTCTATCTCATATGTGTCCAAACCAATGTAAATGATTTTACTCATCTATCTTTGATAGGTGCAGCTCCAACCTTCTTGTGAATATCCTAATTTCCATTCTATCATTTCTTGTATATCCGTACATGCACCGCAACATCATTTCTGCTACACATCTTTTGTGTACGTAACCTTTTAATTGTCTAACATTCACTGCAATAGAGCAGTGTTGGTCGAACAACTGTCATGAAAAATTTGTCTTTCAACAATGCAGGATTTCCTTTATTGCATAGCATACTTGTAGTGCTTCTCCACTTGCTCTAGCCAACCTGGATCCTATATGTCACATCACCATCAATCACTCCATCCATATGTGCGATCAACCCAGATATTTGAAATTATCCCGCTTAGAGATTGCTGCCCCATCAAGCATCACTATAGTTTGATCTTCCTCCTTGTTTGAATTAATTACATTCCATGTATTCAGTCTTCACTTTGCTGAGAACAATATTCTTGTTTTAATGACAAAAACTATAGGTGTTTGCCTTACCAACATGTCTTACACCTCAATCATAATGCCAAGGTTGGCCAAGAAGAATGTGGGTACAAATTGTAGAGTCAACATAAGCACCACAACTAAAAGATACAAGGCATTGTTGTGTTATTGAAATTGTGATTCCCAACCCACTTTATAGGGCTGAGGGTGTGGAGTTCGAAGTTTGATATGCTCAACAGTGGAGTCAGAAACTACATTCATGGAACTCCCACATCAATGACAAGTTTTTAGTTTGGTCACCACAATGACCAAGGGATTGGAATATTGAGGTGCGTCGTCAATCCTCCTTTTCCACTCTTGGGACTTTTAGGATACGTTGAAGTACCGCAAGAGAGATGTATCTAAACCATCAAAGTCAAGATCATCAGCCTGGTCAGCCTCATAAGCACCATAATCAACAAAATTATCATCCTCATCTTGCTGAATTTCTTCATCCTCTTGTTCCTTTCCTATATGGAGATTCTTTTGTTGGACAATCATGCCTAAAGTGTACAGTCTCTCCACTCCTGAAACAAACATTCTTTCTTAAAAATGGTGGCATTAGCAAAAGGACTTGTCCCATTAGGACAAGGGAAAGATTGTGTGCAGACGGCAGTTTTCTTTGGTTTTGCATCAAAGTTCATCCTAGCTCAGTTTCCCCAGTTTGAAAACCCATTTTCTTGCTAGTGGGATAGCTCAAATATCCTTTTGCATCAAGGGCTGCCTAAAGGGCTTGTTCCACTGAGCTAATAGGCTGCCTATGCGTCTCTCTTTTGATGTCAGTCTCAACCTAGCTTGAAATTGTGATGTTGTGCGTGTAGCATCTTCCGCAACTTAACACCTTATCTTGTATTCATCAAAATTTGTTCATGTATTCAGTAATAAACATGCTGCCTTGTCGTAAGCTATACATTTGTTGCATCTCCTCAAGATAATTAAGCAGCACATACTTTTCTTTGAGCTTGGCCTTAAATCTCTTCCCAAGTGTAAATTGGTGGTTATCGTAATCATATCATCTCATTCTCCACACCATATCACTAGATTTTTGCCAACCCAATTAGCTTAATCTGGGCAAATCAGACCCTCCTTGCTTGTGGCATATCATACCAATTGGAAGTCTTGAAGGGAGTTTAGCCGATCAAGAAATAAATCCAGATCTACTTTACCTTAAAAATCTGCCAATTCGACTTTCATATTCCTAGTGACATCTCCAGCATTATGGCTCGACATGTTCTCTCCAGTTGCAGGTATTTAAGCAATAGCGTGGGCTTGAATGACTCCTTGAGGGGCCCGAATTTGACGTGCTTCTATCCATGCCATAGAAGATGCTAGTGCTTCAACTGTTTGTTGTAAGAGAGTGAGGCGCTTAATTACATTCTCCTCAACATTCTTAATATGCTCATGGTCCTGCCGGATTTCCCCATCTTCCTACAAATTCAATATTAGTCACCATCATAGAAGCATGTGGAATTTCAGAATATTTTATTTCTGAATCTGATTTGAATGATACAAAGTTCTAAGGATTATATACAGCTACTGTTAAGAAGTAAATAGGAAACTAAATCAGTCTAAATCTAATCCCCATAATTGAGGAATTGTTTAACCTTAATTCTAGGAATACAAATATTTACACATTTAATATAGTTGACTTTTCCACACCCCCCCTCAAGCTAGCTTGAAGATATCTTCCATGGCAAGCTTGCTCACTAGATTTTCAAACTGCTTCTTGTGCAATCCCTTTGTAAGAACATCAGCAACTTGGTCACTTGTTGCTATATATGGCATGCAAATTATTCCATTGTCAAGCTTCTCTTTGATAAAATGCTTATCTACTTCTCCATGCTTCGTTCTATCATGGAGCACTGGATTGTGAGAAATAGAGATTGCAGCTTTGTTATCACAGTAGAGCTTTATCGGTGAGGTATTAGAAACCTTCAAGTCTTCAAGAAGTCTTTTAATCCACATTACCTCACAAATCCCATGGGCTATTGAACGAAACTCAGCCTCAGCACTACTTCGGGCTACTACATTCTGTTTCTTACTTCTCCAAGTGACAAGGTTTTCTCCCACAAATGTGCAATAGCCTGAAGTTGAACTTCTATCGGTAATACTTCCTGCCCAGTCAGCGTCGGTATAGGCTTCTACTTGTAGGTTTCCATGGTTTTTGAACAGCAATCCCTTTCCAGGTTTTCCCTTTAGGTACCTTAGGATTCTGTAGGCAGCTTCAAAGTGTTCTGAGCTAGGTGAATGCATAAACTGACTTACCACACTTACTGCAAAAGCTATATCAGGTCGTGTATGTGCTAAATAGATGAGTCTACCCACAAGTCTTTGGTATTTCTCTCTATCCACCACATCTTTGGTTTCAGCAGGCTGAAGTTTCAAGTTGGGCTCTATTGGGGTTTCAGCTATCTTGCAACCAAGCATTCCTGTCTCACTAAGCAAGTCTAGGACATACTTACGTTGGCTAACAAAGATACCCTCCTTTGATCTTGCAAATTCCATACCAAGGAAGTACTTTAAGGCCCCCAAATCCTTTATCTCAAAGTCATGTGCAAGCTTTCTCTTAAGTTCTCCAATTTCTGCACTATCATCACCAGTTATTATTATATCATCCACATACACAATTAAAATAGCTAGTTTACCGTTTCTAAAGTGCTTGAAGAACATTGTGTGGTCAGCTTGACTCTGAATATAACCATAGCTCTTCACTACATTTCTAAACCTTTCAAACTATGCTCTTGGTGATTGTTTAAGACCATACAAGGATTTTTTCAATTTGCACACCTTGTTGGTTCTGAGGTTTTTCTCAAATCCAGGTGGGAGGTCCATAAACACTTCTTCCTCTAAATCTCTATTAAGAAAGGCATTTTTTACATCAAGTTGGTGTAGAGACCAATTGAAATTCACTGCTAAAGAGAGAAGTACCCGCATTGAGTTTATTTTTGCAACTGGAGCGAAGGTCTATTGGTAGTCAATGCCATAAGTTTGAGTGAATCCCTTGGCAACAAGTCTTGCCTTGTACCTCTCTATGCTCCCATCTGCCTTACATTTCACAGTGAAGACCCATTTACATCCTACAGTTGTCTTGCCTCTTGGTAGCTCCACAATCTCCCAAGTCCCATTCTTTTCAAGAGCATCCATCTCTTCCTTCACTGCTAACTTCCAATCCGGATCACTTAGGGCATCCTGAATAGATCTTGGTACATGCAAGTTAGAAATATTTGAAAGGAATGCTTTGTGGTTATTGGACAACTTTTGATACGACAAATATTTTGCAATGGAATGATTGGTACATGATCTTACTCCTTTTCTGTTAGCAATTGGGACATCTAGATCAGAAAAATCAGTATTTGGAGACTCAATGGAAGAAACTAAAGGAGCAATTTTAGGATTAACCTGAGTTTGAGGAGGAGGACCATCCCTCGGAGATTCTGGCTGAACAGGTGTTAGAGAAATAATTGGATCAGTAATATTTTTATGAGATTTCCTCTTGGTGTAAACTTGAAGCTCAATATTTGGATTATGTGAATCCGTTTGAAGTAATTCTCCCCCTGTTTCAGATTCTTCAATACTTGGCACCTGTTGACTAAGAGAGTCCTTGTTTTCATTATTTTTAACATCCATTTCCTTAAATTGTTTAATAGACTGAATTGGTGACTCAATGAGACTTGGTAGTGGTGTAGAGAATTTCCAAAAATTATCTTCTTCTTCTTTATTCTCCCCCTGAAGAAGATTTTTGCTGAAAATAGGGTTGATTTTCTAGAAAAGTGACATCCATAGTTATGTGAATTTTCTTTGTCAAAGGATTAAAACACTTATACCCTTTTTTATTTGGAGCATAGCCAATGAAAACACATTTTTCAGCTTTAGGATCCAATTTGGATCGAAAAATTTGGGGAATATAAACAAAGCAAGTGCATCCAAAAAATTTTAAAGGCAACTCAGAGTATAAACGAAATGTTGGGAAGTATTTTTTGAGAGTATTCAAAGGTGTTTCAAAATGTAAGACAGGAGTTGGCATTCTATTGATTAAGTAAGATGCAGTCAACACAGCATCTCCCCAAAGGTATTTTGGAATGTTCATAGAAAACATGATAGCTCTAGCTACCTCAAGTAAATGCCTATTTTTCCTTTCAGCTATTCCATTTTGCTGGGGTGTGTCCTGACATGTAGATTGGTGTAAAATACCTTTTTCTTTTAGAAAATTTCCCAAACATTCATTAAAGTACTCAGTTCCATTATCTGTTCGAAGGATGCAAATTTTTGTTTTGAATTGAGTTTCAATCATGCAATAAAAATCTTTGAAAAGTTTCTCTACATCAGATTTTTTGCTTAGTAAGTAAACCCAACACAATCTAGTGTGATCATCGATAAAAGTTACGAACCACCTTTTTCCAGACAAGGTGGTAACTTTTGAAGGTCCCCAAACATCAGTATGAAACAAGTAAAATGGTTTTGATGGACTACAAGGTTTTGAAATATATTTAACTCGATGATCTTTAGATAAAAGACAGCTTTCACATTGAAAAATAGAGCAATCCACTCCTTTAAACAAATTAGGAAATAATTGTTTTAAATAAGGGAAACTAGGATGTCCTAACCTAAGATGCCATTGCATTATTTTATCAGAAACAGAATTTGAACTGGTACTACTAAGCCCTTGGGCTTTTTTATTACCTAAGAAATCCTCACTGAAATAGTAGAGCCCATTTATTTCTCTAGCACTGCCAATCATCTTCCCTGAGTTTTGGTCCTGAAATTGGCAAAGAGAGTCAAAAAAGATAACACGACAGTTGGAATCCTTTGAGAGTTTACTGACAGATAAAAGATTACAAGCAAGTTTAGGAACATGAAGTACAGATTTAAGATCAATACTTTGAGAAAGTTTAACAGAACCCTTGCCTGCAATAGGTGAAAAACTACCATAAGCTATTCTTATTTTTTCATTACCAGAACAGGGAGTGTATGAACTGAATAGATTAGACAGGTTAGTCATATGATCAGATGCTCCTGAATCAATGATCCATGGAGTAGAATTAAAGACACTGGATAGGGCTAATGGATTTCTACCTGAATGAGCCAATGAACTATTAGATGTACCAGATGTCGGATTGGACTTTAGTAGTTTCAGGAGTTGATTGAGCTGCTCTTTGCTGAAGGAACCCATATTTGCTTCATTGGCAGAGGGTTGTGACCGATTCTGCTTCGGCTTCCAATTTGTTGGTTTTCCATATGGATATGCCAACAAGTTTCTTGAGTATGGCGTGGTTTGTTGCAATGGTCACACCACACTCGAGGCTTGTCATCAATCTTACGCAAATCAGGGACATTCTGTCCACCAACATTAGCTTCTGTAGTGACCAATGTAAAGTTCTTGATCAGACTACCGGTGCGGGGAGTAGAATTTACAACCGCAGCAGAACCTGACATGGTGGTAAAAAAAAAAACAGCAGCGGCTCTTGGAAAAATATGGTGATTTAGGGTTTGGCAAGAAAGAAAAGTTCTTGATGAGAAAGTGGCTATGAAGGCCTAAGGTAAAAAAATCAGCAATGAAGGCTGAAGAAGAAACTGTAGAAAATCCAGCAATGAAGGCTGAAAAAGTGACTGATTTCCAAGAAAAAACCTAAAGCTCTTGATACCATGTGGAATTTCAGAATATTTTATTTCTGAATCTTACTTGAATGATACAAAGTTCTAAGGATTATATACAGCTACTGTTAAGAAGTAAATAGGAAACTAAATCAGTCTAAATCTAATCCCCATAATTGAGGAATTGTTTAAACCTTAATTCTAGGAATACAAATATTTACACATTTAATATAGTTGACTTTTCCACAAAGCAAAATCTGAATAGATCGTTTTACAAACACAGATCTGCCAAGAGTTTCTCCATAGATCACTGTTTTTCTTTCCCATGGACAGTGCCAAAGTAATGTAGGACAGATCTGGGACGTTTTTAAGTTAGTGTTATAGGATAAATTTTAGCCTAAAAGCAAGGGAATGTGTAAAAAGAGTATTAGATTAATATGGGCTTTAGTTAGGATCATATTAGAGTTGAAGTTTTGATGGAAAGCTGCTACACAACAAAGAGCAGACCTTATGTTGGAAAAATTTTGATAATTATTTATTCCACTTTAAAAGAGAGTATTGATAGGGAAGCAAACAATCCTAACAGTAACAGAATACAAACTTCGTTTTAAAATCTTGATACCTAGCCCCACTAATAAAAATAAAACCCAATCTTTTCCAGCCTACTACAATAAAACAATAAAAGACAAAATAAAATCTAAAATCATAGAAAATTCAAATTTCCAGTAAACCTTGAAATTACAAAAATGCGCTTAGCTTTGAAACATAAGTTATTCATCATCAGAGCCTTTATCCCAACAGATTGGGGTAAGCTACATGAATCAATATCTGAATTCATGTTAAATTGTCCATATGAATTCTTAAAACATAAAGAATTAAAACTAAAATAATCCATATTACTTCTTAACTTAAAGAAAACTTAGAAAAAGTTCTTCAAGCTCCCAATAAGGCATTTTGTCATCAGATACATGCCAAATTAAGGTTTGAGACTTAGAGCCAGTCTTAGCACGCTTCTGTACAACTTACAAAGGTTGTCATTTTCCATCACACCATTTATTTCTTTCACTAATTTTCTTTGGTTATTCTGTTCATTTATCTGAGATTGAACAGCTACAGTCTTTTGTTTAGATAAGGCCTATGCTGATTACCTTTTTTTTTTTTTGGTATAATATGCTGATTAGCTTTTGATCATATATATTTACCCATTTTTTTCATTTTTATTTACTTGGTTGGACTTAACTTGAGCAGCTATGTGCAATCTGCATGTTACTTTTGTTGTCAGGAATTGTGAATATTTTCTTGTGTCATATATAAATGACCTTTTGCTTCTTTCAACATGTAAATTGAGAATGGAAACTGTTTATGGTGCTTGTCAGGCAACAAAGATTTTGATTCTTTTATGGATCTTGATGAGTAGGGTTACAAAAATATCCAGTGGATGTAATAAGGTGGTGGTCAATGTTGAGAATGGGATGAGCTTCATTGCCGATGCTTGTATTGTGACTGTACCTCTTGGGATTCTTAAAGCTAATTTGATTCAGTTCGAACCAAATTTGCCAGAGTGGAAGGTTGCTGCAATTTCTGATATAGGTGTTGGTAGTGAAAACAAGATTGCCTTACGATTTGACAGTGTCTTTTGGCCAAATGTTGAACTGTTAGGCATTGTTGCACCCTCTTCTTATTGTTGTGGTTATTTTCTCAATCTTCATAAGCCGACAGGCCATCCTGTTCTTGTCTATATGGCTGCTGGAAGGTTTGCTTATGATCTTGAGAAGTTTTCTGACGAGTATGTTGCAAATTTTGTGATGTTGCAGTTGAAGAAAATGTTTCCTGATGCAACTGAGCCGGTAAGTTTATGGTCTTGAGTTAATTATTTTATATAAATTCCCCCCACAGATAAACTTGGTTTATTTTAAGGAATAACAATTGCTAATCAGCCTGGATTGTCTTGAATATTAATTATATTTTAGATGTTGGTAAGAGGGGAAAAATAAGAGCAGTTTCATATATTTTCTTCGTAGTGAAGTAAAATTTTAGTTGGTAAATGTGGAACAGGTTCAGTATCTGGTGTCACGTTGGGGAACAGATCCAGATTCCCTTGGGTGCTACTCATATGATGCAGTGGGCATGGGTGGAGATTTGTACGATAAGCTTCGAGCACCTCTGGGTAATCTTTTCTTTGGAGGGGAAGCTGTTAGTGTGGATCACCAAGGCTCCGTGCATGGAGCTTACTCTGCTGGAGTCATGGCAGCTCAAAGCTGTCAGAGCCATCTGTTGCAGAGATTAGGGAACTTGAACATGAACAAGCTGCAGCTAATCTCCTTTAAGGATGAATTATTAGAATCTGCTACATTTCCTCTCCAGATTTCAAGAATGTGAACATTATCAACATTTAGAAAGGCTGTCCTCGTGTTGTCTATTTTTCTAAATGTATTTGATCCTCTGCACTGCACTGCAATGCTATGCAAAAAATCGAAGTTGATGGATTATATGTTTTTCTTCGATTGAAATGGTCAATAAGCTCTTGAATTATCTCATTTCTTTCCTATTAGTTTTCGTTTTCTTTCTTAGTCACATGAGTGATGAGACCTTAACAGCCAAATAGGCTCGTGCCCAGTCAGTCAAAAGACTACAACTTGAATACTAAAGTGTCACGGTCCACACATTCGTCCCAATTTCCTGCCTAAGGCCGTAGGGGAGCTCAACTTAAGCCTTGAGCCTATGACACAATGCACGCCATCTATGACATCTTTATCCAAGAAGCCAGATTTGGTCATGTTTCCACTTTACATGTAAATAATTGTAAGAAAACTCAAATTGCTTATAGTTGGGGAAGGACTGTATGTATTAATTAATTTGCAACACTTTGAGATGGTACTAAGTTTTAATCAACACCCTAACTTAACCTAGGCTGTGAACTTGGATAAGATAAGATAGATACACCTTTTCTCAAGGCGGGGGAGGTGGGCAGTCCAGTCCAGCCCACTCTGATTCTCATGTATACTTTTACTACTACACAAACAGAATAGCCAGTGGGTTGGTACGTTGTTCACACTGCAAATATTCATAGTAATTTGGTTCAGTATTCAAGTGGAGTCCCAGTCCCACTGCCACTGCCACTGCTATTCATCCTTTGACCTGGGGTTGGGCTATAGGGCTCCACCCGTTGCTCCCCCATCTTCTGCACATCCTCCGCTGAAAGTATCTTTATGCACCAAACATTATTCACAAATGACCTGCATGGTTCATTACCCAAACAAAAATTAACCACTCTTTAACAGCCTTAAATCCCAAAATCACAGCCTCATGTAAAACGGAAAGACAATCAGATGGAAATATTACTCAAGATGCAGGCAAAATCGAAGGAAACACATTCAGAGTCTCGTTTCACTTCCAAATTCTACCAAAACCCTTACCAGATGGAAATAAGACCGATATTGTCACATTGGCCAACTATGCATCCAAATATGTCAAAATTGAGCATGCCTCAGATATTTCTATGTTAGATACACAAGGAGGGAAAATATAAATTGATAAAAATGAATACACAGGGAAAAGAAAGTCAAACTCATCGAGGACAAAATAGAAAACATGTTTAAGGGGTTTGGATACACAAGATAAGACTCTTCATTTCATGAGAATATCTGATCTAATAGAGGTAGACCAGTGAGGTCAGGATTGAAACTATGAAAAGGATCTCAATTTCATTGAGGATACCGAGACAATGGTTTGAAAAAGCAATTCTTTGTTTTTTACTTTTGAGTCTGCTCTTAACTAGCATATCATGCATGCATGTCTACCTCTGCATGTGGAGTTTGACTAATTTATCACCACAGAAAATACTTACTCCCATGGGTCATCTCCAAGGAGAAGAATATCATTCTCCCTGTCGACAAATACAAGCTGCCAGCCTGATCTAAGAGGGTCTTCCAACTTCCCCTCAATTCCAAACATCTGAGCCAGCTCCTCTCGCAGCTCATGGTAGCTGCTGAACCTGGAGATGTCTAATGAGCGTCCCACCGAACCTGATTTATAAACCTACAAAAAACAAAAAATGTAGAATCATCATCACTCAAGCAAACTATGACCAAGACGGAAACAACCTTTAGAAACAGAAGCTTATATATACCTTGACAAAGGTTCGACTTGAAATCGGCGGGTCAACTTGCCCTGTGCTCTGCAGCTCTGAAGAGTCTTGCATGCAACCATATAGAGGATTCTGGAATGAGGGATCCCCTAATGGAATAGAGGGCAAATCAGCTTCACTTGAAGATGTGGCAAAACCAGGCATTGTGGTAGGGAGTAGAAGGCCATATGAATCGTTGTTAACACCAAAAAGAGCAGAATTCTGGGCATCAGAGTTACCAATTTCTGGCTCTATTACAGCATCCTTTCCAGGAAACACTTGTGGAAGTGATGAAGAGCTAGCAAAAGCATTTACCTGTGAATGAGTATGCTTTGGAGCCCAGGACTGCTGGGGTAACTGGTCAGCCAGTATTGACTGACCAGTTCTGGAGAAGTTCAAAAGATTTGCACTGCTTTCAGGACACAATGAACCCAGTATATTCTGGACAGGGGGAACAGATCCTGGGAACTTTGTTGAGTCAATAAAATCTGTTTTCAGAAACGATGAAGGCACATTCACCGGCTGCCTCTGCTGTAGATGATCACTTTGAATCATGTTATGCTGTTGCTGAGCCTGTTCCTCCGGTTGATTGCCGACTTGCTCCCGTCCAAGGACTGGGGGCAAGTTCTCAGTTAGAATTTGGGATTGTGCCTGCATAATGTTATGTGGAACTGACTGTGAAACTGCTTGCTGCTGCTGCAGCTGCAATAGTAAATTATGGCTGCCTGACTGTTGAACATACTGCAAGGATTGGTGCAACTGTTGTCTCAGGGGATCCCCACTTCCTAGGCTCTGCAACCCATTGGCCAGCATGGCTTGGTACTGTGGATTATGATCATTTCCAGGGAAACTCAGATCTAGTCTCTGTTGCATCCACGGAAATGAGCCAAAAGACTGGAGATTCAAAGAGTGTAGTCCTTGCTCTCCAGACCCTCCCCTTAGCCACATCAACCCATTAGATGCATCATCTCTGTTATCTGCAAGAAGAAAATTATCATTGTAAGCTATCTAAGGAAACAGATAAAGGAACCAAATAGTAACCAACATGTTTACCCCTGCAACATGATCAAACTGTCCACAGTTAAGGTAAGCAGTGAAAATCAATATATGTGAGGATGATACTTTTCTTTGATTTTGTATATCACTTATGCTTCAAATAATCCAGCCAAATGAATTTTAGTACCAGGGGAGCATCTGAATGCTCTTTAAATCAAGGAGCAAATCACCCTTCCCTCAAAGAGAAAATACTTACCTGATTCAAGTTTAATAAAGAATGAAAAGGCATACCACCAAAAATTCATTCCAATCTTACATTTGAATGCATTTTGACAATGTTAAGTTGACTAGCGGATCATCAAAAACATCTTCCAAAATGGTTAAAAAGAGGTTATCACAATTAATTGTTAATTACTTTAGATAAATCTAAGGACCTTTATACCACTTTCCATTTTTTTTTCATATGCATGCATCTAATGAAATCAGTTGAATAGCTTTTAAAATTTGAAACCCCTTTTATGCTCTGTCAGAAAACTTAAAAACTAGAGCTTCCAAATTTTAAGATTCATGTTACTAAACTAACTTCATGAAATATAATTTATGAAAGCATTTTTGTCCTAAATATTCTCCACATAAAAGTTAGTACAATTTAAACTTATAGTATACGGCATTAACAGGACAGTTGTTAGACCAACATTGCTATATGGTAGTGAATGTTGGGCGACTAAGAGATTGCATACATAAAAGATGTGTAGCAGAAATGCGTATATTGCAGTAGATGTGTGGATATACAAGCAAGGATATAATGAGAAACAAAGACATTCGCAAGATGGTTGGAGTGATACCTATTGAAGACAAGATGTGTGAAAGTAGTTTTTGTTGGTTTGGACACGTACGACGGAAACCTATAGATGCAGCAGTTAGGAGAGTGGAGATTATAAATGATGATAGAAGGTCTAGATGAGGAAAACCGAAAAAGACTTAGAATAAAGTAATTCAAAAAGATATGAAGGTATTAAAGTTGGATGAAGGCATTGCCTTAGATAGGAATGTGCGGAGGAGAATTCATATGTACAATTTAATGTGATTTCAGAAATTGGTTCATATATCCTACCCCAATCTATTAGGATAAAGGCTCTGATGATGATGATGATGATGATGATGATGAGTATATGGTATTAACAAGACACATACGACGTAGACCTATAGATGCTCCAATTAGGAAAGTGAAGGATATGAATGACGAAAAAAGGATCAAGACTAGAGAAAGACCAAAAAAGACTAGGAAGGAAGTATTTTGAAAGATATGACAGCATTAGAGTTGGATGAACATATTACTTTGGATAGGAATGTGTGGAGGAGGAGAATTCTTATGGACGATTTAATGTGAGTTTGGATGTTGGTTCATGTAGCCTATCCCATCTATTTGGATAAAAGCTCTGATGATGATGATGATGATGATGATGATGATGAGTATACGGTATTAACATGTAATTCCGAAATGAGAAAAAATTAATAAAAAAAAAACGCCATGAAATAGACAAGAAAAAGAATGTTGAACTTTTGGATCTCTCTTTCCTCTTATATCAATTTCTAATTTTTCTCATTTTTGCATCATCTTTCCTTTTTTATCTTATTTTTCTAATTATTATCCAATAGGTTTAATTACATATTTGGGACCTAAGCTATATGAAATTGTTGATCTGTTTACTTGAAAAAAAAATCATAATTAGGTACTCCAACTTTCAATTCGTCAAGTAGATTGCAAGCTTCTCTAACTCCATTACTCAAATGGGCGAAATTTCCACAAAACCCCCAATTAGAATGTACCACTGCCATGTCATTTTTACAAATTTTTTCTCATTTTTTTAATTTTCGAATTAAATATTCCAAAAAAAGGATTAAAAATAGAGAGCAAAATTGGGGAATAGGGAAAGAAAGGAAGGGAAAAGAGGGATTGAGAAAGTAGAAAGAAAGGGACAGCCATCGATGGTGATCTGGCTGGCCCGAGGCATATTAGCATAAATCTGGCTGGATCAACCAAGATCAAAACTGATTTACCTTGGGTTGACTGCTTCCCCTTCCCCCTCTTCCCCTCTCCCCCCCCCCCCCCCCCCCCCCCCCCCCCCACCCCCCCCCCTCCTCTTTTTTTTGAAATAGCAGTCAACCCTCTTTCCTTTCTCTCCCTTATTTTTCTCCCTTTGATTTTTTTTTTTTTTTTGTATCACCAACATTTTTAAAAAAATCAGAAATAAAAAGTGACATGGGTTTTTTGGACACGTTACAACCAAAATGACATTTATAGGACAATTATTACATCCTCATTGGCCGTTTGAGACATGTCACATTTCGGTTAACAGAGTTAGAAATGTATGCAATACGTTGAATGAAAGTTGCACCAAATTCTGATATTTTTTTTTTTAAGATACCAAGTTTGTAATTAACCATATCCCAAATTATGCGTAACGACATTGATTCAGATATTTTTAAGATAAGTCATGCAAACCTTATAATTTATAAATATCACAAAAAAATCAATAGATTAATTAAATTTTTTTTTTTTTTTTTACAGTAAAAAGAAGAGAACTCTGCAACATACCTTGGACCCTTTTCTAGTGCCCAACAAAAGTAACTTGTCTGAACCTCTACCAAAGAGACTTGGGTCAAACTGGTTACTCTTAGGATCAGTTTTAGTTCTATTCCTAGTGTCAGTTTGGACTAGCGGTGCATGTCTAATGCTGTTTTAAGTCCAATGCAGTGGAAGGGGGCTCCCATTGGACTGCAACGATTGTCCAAAGGGACACCTAGTCCATCAGATTTAAAAATTTTGTACTAAATTATAAGCAATTGGCCTTTGTTGAAGGCTTCATTACTCAAGTTAGACCTCTCAACCTACTGCCAAATTGTTTTGGACCTTTTAGATTGGATGCCTAATTGGTATCAAAGTCCAGAAATTTTGGTTCTTTAGGATGTTTGTTGTCCTATTCCGACAGGACATGTAAAATGCCCTTTTGTTTCAATTGTTAGTTGAATTGACATGCGAGGAGCACCGTGAAGTGCTGTAATATCAAATTGGTTATATCTAAGATTCATTGTGGCCTTACAAGCAAATTTTGCCTCAGCACCTAGTGCCTAAAGGAAGCTCAACACTAAGGATGTGTGGGATGTGGTTCCAAGACAACCAACTTACCTGAACTATTAACAGCATTAGATTAAAAGCTTTGAGTAGGTTACTATAACATATCTCAAGCAATATACCAAGAGGGTCTTAGGTACCCATCTCTAGCATGGTAGAAAAAAATCCAAAGTTTCTTTTGAGAACATACTTTAAACTTTACATGAAACATTTATCTTTAGTCCCCCCCTCCCACCCTTCCTTTCTTAATCTAACTATTAAACACTGGCAACCAAGAGGGTCTTAAGTTCACAGCCCCAAAAGAAGACAGTATCAAATCCATTGAAAGTAAAAAAAAATCAGCCACATTTCTTTGAAAAGGGCACAAGACTAGAACCTCAGAAAGAACAATACCATGCATAGATGAAGAACCAGGATGCCAAGAGCGTTTCAGTCTGAGGGGAAATAGAGATGGGTACATCGGAAAAGTTGTTAACGGCTCAATCTCCCACAATGATACCCTCCGCTGCCTCTCACCTGCTGTTGACTCATCCCAACCAACCTACACATTGAAGTCGGCAAGCAATCAAACTCCAGTCAATTAAAAATTTAGGCTACAGCAAAAATTTTCTTCATCATGACACCTTGTGCAAGTAAAACAAATTCATAGTCAGACAGAAGAGACATGTTAATTGACGTGCATTTTGAAGGGGCTAGAAGTGAATATAGAACAGGTCAACGAACATTAAGTTCAGCATTTTGCATGGGTATTCTCTTTCTAAAAACTCTCAGGATAGACATACAAAGAATTGTAAGCCTAGTTTTTGGTCAAATAGTTCAAATTGTTAGAAACTTCACATAAATATATATATAACAGATGCAGTGGCAAATAACAAGTGCTCCTGTCCCATTTAAGCCATTGATGATAGCTAACACAACAAAAAACATATGCACCTTTGGACCCTATTTTGAGGCCACTGCAGAATAAAGTGCATCTCCCAAATTGTTCCTAATGAGTTGCTGCAAACATTAATAATGCATATATGATACTCAACCTACAAGATTAACATGCTAACAACATAAACATAATGCAAAACAAAGCCTTTGGACCCTTTTGAGATCACTGCAGAAGAAAATGCATCTTCCAACTCATTCCTGATGAGATTCTGCAAACGCTAATAATATTATGTTCAAAATTAACTAGCAAAAACCAACTTACCAGAAGTACATACTCTAGTCCAACACAACCAACATTGCCAGCCAACAAAAGAGGATATTAAGTGAAACCAAATTCCCAGTGTTAAAGTCCGCAAAAAAGGCAGTCACAAACAATAGAATAGAAGTTTTTAATACATTGAACACATTACTACACACCTTGAACTGTTTTGACAGTTCCCAGCCAATATGATCCTTTTCGTGAAAAAAGCATAAAGAACATATTTGTGTATAAAATCCAAACAAAAAAAGAAACCCAATGTCCAGTTCAACATATAGGCCTGGATTAAAGATGTTACCAATGTATCTAAAAGGTTTGGCCTAAAGCTGAATCAGGCAAAACTAGTTGACACAGACAGCAATCAACTACCAGATTGGAAAGATAAACAGATGTTTTAGCGGTGATAAGAGGTGGACAATAACGTAAGTAGGGGACATAATGGAGTGCGGACTACAAACTTAACTAAAGGAAAAATCAAGTTTGTGTAACCTCAACCTTGCACGATATATTCTAGGATTTTTTTTTTTAGTTTCTTTCTACATCTTTTTTTATTCTTTTTCTCTTTCATGGAGAAACAGAGCAATGACAGGCAAGAAGAGGTTACCCAATTTAAAAGCTAGTTTTACAGAATAGGAAATGAATAAAATCTAAAGCAAAATTAACTTCAATAAACTGTTGCCAATTAAACAAAGATAAGAGTCTAATAAATTGTGAAGACTACAAATTTCGTACTGATTTTTGTAAGTAAATAAAGGACATCAACTAAGTTAAGAAATTGAGATTTAGTTTGTATTTGTAATTTCCTTTAGTAATGGAAACGAATATTTTACTTAGGAGCAATTACCGATAAATGATGAGGGCTAGCATAATTTAGAATCATATAATTAAGTTTAAAACATGCGTTAATTTAATAAAGAAAATTATTGCTATGTGTGTGTGTGTGTATATATATATATATATATATATTATTAAATATATATATCTCATATATAATTGAGATAAAAGAGATATGTATATATATTTATATATATATATATATATATATACACACACACACACACACACACACATGAATATAGATGAATATACAATATAAGAAAAATATATTTATATACATATAAACTAGAATGGGGAATGTGATTAAATAATACAAGAAATAATACTAATAAAATGAAATAAAATACAACAAGATGTATAAAATATATATATGTATATATATATGAAATGATAAATACATATTTGTATTTATATATACATATAAAAAGTACATGTATATATAAATATTGAATAGGAAATAATATATATAATATATAAGTAATATATATATATATATATATATATATAATATGATTGGCATCCTAAGGAAGCCAATCAAAGACATCACCTGCTCCCACGTGAGGAGCAGGTCTGTCTTTAAAAGAAATGGGCAGAAGCTTAACGAAACAGAGACAAACCCGATCAAAAAGAGAAAGAAGGAGGAAAAGGAGAAAAGGAAAAAGAAAAGGAGGAGGGCTCGGCAAGAAAGGAAGGAAGAAAGGGGAAAACAAAAGGAAAAGAAGGAAGCTACAGTGAGGGATTTCAACGAGAGAGAAAAGAGAATAGAAAGGAAGAGATCGGGAGAAGGAAGAAGATGCAGCAGTGACCAGATCTGTCCTGACCGAGAGAGAGACTTTAGAGTGACTCCGGTAGCTATTTTGGCTAGTCAGTGGCAGCTCATGGTCGGTGGTTCTTTGAGTTAGAATTGGGCTGTGTTGGATGTAGGAACGTGAGCAAAAAGGAGCTGGAAAAAGGCCATTTTCTGTTACTCAAAACAGAAGATTCCAAAGGCTGTAACAAGGGCAACCAAGACTAACTTGAGAGGTGTGCTGAGTGATCAAATTTGGTCAGGAAGTGTGCTACATAGTTCGGGTGTTGATAAGGGATTTGGACGGAATTCATTGGTGTCTAAACAGAGGCTTTTGGTGGCTGGAAATTAAGGCTGGAATTTCAGATGTTGGCAAACAATTTGGGTGGCTATTTGGTGAGTTCTAAAGTGCCAAACTTGAAATTATTTTCAGATTTGAGTTTGAAGGTTGTTTTACACGATTAGGTGAGGAAATTAAGTAGAAATTATGCATGAATATGTATATATGTATACATATATATATTGTGTGAATATAGTAAGGTTAATGTTAAGATGAAGTTGGATGTTGTATAATTATATACACATAAAAACATATACATATATATACACGTAAATATATGTATGTATATTGTAGTATGAAAATGAGGAATAAATGGGATGAAATTAATATTTGATTTTTAATGAATATTTTGGAGGAGAAAGTTGGAAGATGAAACCTTAATCAAGAGAAGATTTTCAAGAAGAAAAAGTGGAATATTGGTTAAGATTAATGTGTATACATATATATATATATATATATGTACATTTATATGTAACCAAATATATATATGTATACACACACACACACATATATATATAATAAATATTTATATGGAAAAAGAGTAGGATGAGCACACACACACACACATATATATATATATATATTATAAAGTGGACCATACACGTATATGTAAACATATATATATATATATATATGTATATGTGCTTAAATATATATGAATAAGAACGAGAATTTATTGATACAATATTGAAGGAGTAAATCTTGGTGTAGGAAATTACTTGGAAATATTAAAGGGAATGAATGGTACAAAGATCGGCTAAGGAGACTCTTTGAAGTGCAATGGCTAGCAAAGATTTTGTAAAGGGTAAGTGACATAATTCTCGGTTTAAGACTAACGAGTATATATATACATATCTCTCGGTTTAAAGTTAATGGGTGCTTATATATAAGTACGCATATATGCAAAATATATATATACATATAAAAATATATATATATATATATATATATATATATATATGCACACCTCATCCGCATGATAAGATGGGTTGATGTCCATGGTGTAGATGTGAACTAGATTAATTTCGGTTTTAAGATGCATGTCTTGTAGCATGAACTAAGTATGACATGAGTATATAATTGAGACGGTATTGAAATGTTTGTAGTGACTTTGATTGGAGAGGAAGAGTAGATTTTGATCGGGGACTCGAAGAAAATAATTGACTAAGGGTACAAGGTAAGTGGGTTAAGTAAAGTTTGTTAGCACCATCTCGTAGGAATAATTTAATTCTATAAACTCGGTTATACTTGAGCTGGATTGAAACTTGATTTCTGCTTTGCGTGTTGTGACCAGCCAAGCGTACATGTTAAGAGAAATGAACCGATGCGTAAATGCATTTATGTATAACATGTTTTGAGTTTAATTACTTAATGTTTATGTTTTTAATGATTTGCACTAGATCTTATATTTTGCAAAGTCTTGGTTTGAACCAACATTTGAAAGAAATCGAAAAGTTCTTTATATTCCAAACTCAAAACTGATTCAATAGTGATTTGGAATTCGTGGAAGCCGAGTACTACACGAGGAAATTGATTTCAAATTATTTTTGAGTATAGGCATGTCCTACAACCTTCGGGTCATTTATAGCCTATCGAGCTTAGCTCTAGGCCTTATTGCCTGTCTATTGAGCTTTGTGCTCTAGACTATCGTATTGTACCTATTGAGCCTAGTACTCTAGGTAAATTGATACTTGTCTGGAAAACCAGCAAGCAAGTTCCAGCTCTCGACTGATCAGCGAGACTGGATATCGTTCTATGGCCATAGATTCAGTGTTGCTTGTGACACCATTCCATCGCTAGCTAGGATGGATATCGATTGATTGATTGAGGATCATTGCCCAAACTCTACTTACTATTGTTTTATTTTTAGTACTGCTTTTAGTGAACTGAGGCAATATGCCTAATCGTTATCAATTTTCTTGATTTATGACTAATGGATTCTTGAAAATCTATATTGATTGAAATGATTGCAATACTTATTGATCGTTTATCGAATGCTTATCGATTGTTTTAATCAAAGTAATTACCGATTGACTTATCGAACTATATTGATAGTTTATTTGAAATGCATAAATTACTGAGTTCAACCGAATGCATAGCAAACTTATTTAAATGAACTGCATAGTAAGTTTTATTTTAATTAAGTGCATATTGAAAGCGTTCTATCACCGAAATGCATAAAGAAGTATCTGGTTTATGATCATGCTTAAATACCGAGTTCGCTTATTACTTCAGCATTGTTTTCTACACGTGCATGTAAAACGAGATGAGTCTAACATGCATTTACTTAAGCTACTTACTGAGCCGTGGTTTTGCTCACCCCTTATTAATAACATCGCAGATCATACAAGTTAGGCTCCCACTTGGAGTTTGGGTGCGGAGCCTCGGGGACTATCTTGAGTAGCTATATCGGACTGAATCCTTCGAGTGCTGTTTTTGTTGCACTTGAGGTATAACAACGATCATTTTGTTATCCATGTATGACATTTTAAATTTGCACAGTACATGCTTATATAATTATCGAGTACTTATATAATTATCGAGTACGATCCGAGAAGTGAATTGAGATAATTATGAGTTGTAAACTGCCTCTTATATATATTTGTTGATTCTGGAAATATGTGTAGTATATAGTGAAATGAACTGAGAATTTGGGATTGAAATATGTGGCTGGAAATAGTTGATTTTATTGCAGGTTATTAAGCTGGGGAAAGTCGATTTTATATAAGGGGGAGTTTTCGACGTTTTTCTTTTAATAGCTTAATATTGAACGAGAATATTAAGTCGAATGATTTTAAGAAATGACAAATTATATAATGAATACAAATCAAGTTAAGAGCGTTAATTCAGTTTAGAGAGGACATTGACACCGAATGCAAACTTTAAAGTGAAAAGAAAAATTTAGTTCGTAAATTTGGTAAATAGTAAATAGAGTGATTAGTGTACGTCACGGTCTTCCGGTCGTGACATAAATCATGCATGCAAGAACTTTCATAGGGCTTTTCTTCCCCTTTAAAAGCACTTCTACTTCATACATGCACAATAAATGTGAGAGAGAGAGAGAGAGAATAAACAATCACTTTTCTCAGTTTGTCAGGAAAAATGTACCAAGCAGAGAGTCCAAATTAGACAATCTCAACCACATTAGCAGTCAATACACACAATCCATACTCATTAGCACTCCAATTAATAACAGGATTCCTTATTTTCAAACCAAGATATTTCTCATTAATTTACTATCAGATTTACCTCATGATATCACCCAGATTATTCAAATTATCAACATCATTTTTTTTTGCTTCTTCAGAATTGTGTCATGCTTAATCACCAACAAAAGTGAGTCAAGTAGAACCCTTAGCCTGAGACAAAAAGGATGAAAAATTAAGGCTAAAAGCTCTAGGTCACCCTCAAAGTTCAACAAAAAAGTCAAACATGCTTGTATTTTTATTGCATTCAATGTGAACCAAACTTCTATTCTTACGCAATCAGCTAATATTTTAACACAATTTAGCATAACTTGCATACTATTAAGCTTTATCAAGTGTTTTAAGGGTTTGCAGATGGCTAAAGATATGATGTAAGGATTTTTTCCTCATTTTTCTCCAATCAACTTGTCCATTGCACATTAGAATGGGATTCCTTACCTACTCGGTCTTCTCTTGTTGCTTTTTAGTTTATCTCCCTTATTTCTACTTTTTCTTCCATAATTTTCATCAATACCATCTTAGTGCAACTACTGAGGGAAATTGAATAGATGGAAAAGCTTGCACTTCACTTTGCGCACACTTGTCCTGTGGCACCCACTCTTGTTAAGAATCTTCAAAGCCAGAGAGTTTATACACCTTAGTAGTATTATCAATACCAATAGAGCACATTAGACAACAAACCATTTAGACAAACCAATACGAAATAAACCACTTGTTTTCTACACATTTCATCCCTTCCCTGAATCCATCATATATTTGCTCATTTTAAATGAGATCTTTACTGTGAAGAGAAAACGTTGAAAACCAATAGAACATGATGTGCCGAGAGGTGACGAAGGGGAAGACTAGAGCATACCTTGAAGCATGTGTAGCGACAAGTGATGGTAAAAGGCAGAGTAAGGTTGAGAAAAAAGTTAAGTAGAGAAGAGAACAAGGCTTAGGAGAGAGTTAGAGAAGAGAGTTTGGAAAAGTCCCTTCAAGAATGGTGAGAGCTCATATATATAGGTCTTTGAATAATAGGAGTTACAGCATATGATAATTAATAGGTATAATAATGAAAATTAACAGTTATAAAAAGAATTAATGTTCGTCTAATGGGAGTTATTTTTTTGGAGGTAGTGAATAAAGAAGTCTACTGTCTCTTTTGCAAAGAAGAGGGAAAAACTCTCATACGTTAAGAAAAGAACTCTTAGCTATTTCCATATCTGATCCACTATGCAAAGCTCTCCAAAACATCCCAATAGTGAAGTTAACCCAAGAATCCTACCCTATTCCATGGTTATTGCCACTTCTCAGTGAAAGTGCTATTAAATGAAGATGTTGTTGTTGTAGCATGAAGGTGTTATTCTGTGTATTTGGTACAGGTGATATTTTGTGCAGAAGCTGTTCTGAGAATACGTTGTTCTATGAACGAGCTATTTTGTTGTTTTGTGAATGAGCTGTTCTAAAAAAAAGTTGTTATGCGAACGAGCTCTTCTAAGAAGAGGTAAGCAGCTCTCCTGAGAAGAAGTTGTTCTTGTGAAAGAGCTCTTCTTAGAGGAGATTGTTCCGTGAAAGAGTTATTCTAAGAAGAGATTGTTCTGTGAAACAACATTGTTACTTGTTCTGATTTTCCTTCACTATAGTACGAAACCTAAAGAAAAAAAATATTAGTTTCCAAAATCAAGTATCTATATTTTGCCCAACACATAAGAATTCTTAGTATAAGAAGTTCTCATGTACTACTACAGTAAAGGGTTTTTGAAAAAATTAATATTACTCATCAAAGCTAGTTGTCTTGCATTGAAATTATTTAAACTAGACTTATTTTTACCCCTTGTATAGAATAAAAAATTTCTATGAATAAATAAAATGAATTTTAATGATGGATGAAATTTGCTAAGTAGAACAATTGCCTAGCAACACAGAAAAAATACTATGTAGTAGAAAAGTTGTCTGCTGCCTATTAGTACAGCTGCTTAAAAATATATTTCATCAGTTCTTGGATGTAAGCAAGGGCTTGAGCATCTTGATTTCTAATTGAGCTATCCATACTTTTTGGAGAAGGAAAGGTTAAATATATTCTACTCAATGCAATCCCTCTTCCCTAGTGGAATCGCCAAAATGTAAATGAGTTCCTTGATGTGAAGAGGAAACATTGCAACCCAGTAGAACAACATGTGCTGGAAGGCGACCAAGTGCAAGACAGGAGCATACCCTAAATAATGAGTGCAGTGGCAAGTGGTGGTAAAAGGCTGTGTAAGGTTGAGAAAAGCTAAGTAGAGAACAGAACAAGGCCGAGGAAAGAGTTAGAGAAGAGAGAGTTATAGAAAGAATTTCAGGGAATCAGGAAAAGTCCCTTCAAAAATGGTGATAACTCCTATATATAGGTGTCTAAATAGTAGGAGTTAAAAAATATGATAATTAATAGGTATAATAATGAGAATTTACAATTATAAAAGAATTAATGTTTGTCTAATGGAAGTTACTCTTTTGGAGGTAATGAATAAAGAAGTCTACCATCTCTTCTACAGATAAGAAGGAAAAGCACTCATACTTCAAAGAAAGATTAAGAGAACTCTTAACTATCTCCTTATCTGATTCACCAAGCCAAGCTTTCCAAAACATAAATCCTACCCTATTTTAGGATTATTTCCACTTCTCAGTGAAAATGGTATTCAGTGAAGATGTTGATGTTGTTTCATGAAGGTGTTATTTTGTAACAGTGTTAATCAGTGAAGGTGCTATTTTGTGCAGGAGCTGTTTTGGGAATAGGTTGTTCTATGAATGAGCTGTTCTGAAAGAGGTTGTTCTATGAATTAGCTGTTTTGAATAGAAGTCGTTATGTGAATGAGCTCTTCTAAGAAAAGGTAAATAGCTCTTCTAAGAAGAGGTTCTAGTAAAGGAGCTCTTCAAAGAAGAGGTTTTTTGTGAAGGAGTTATTCTAAGAAGATGTGGTTTTGTAAAAAAACCTAGTTACTTCACTATACTATGAAAGTTGAAGAGATAAAATATTAGTTTCCTAAATCAAGTATCTACACTCATCTTATGCAGATTGTTGCTAAAATTGAGTTTACTGTTTGATTCTTTTAATTTGAGGATTTTTACCTATGGAATAGTTTCCTTACTATTTTTGAGTGTTGGAAACCATGGTGAAGAAAAGTGAAAAAGGACAAAGAAAGAAGACAGTAACATTTTTAAAAATAGATCGAAATTGTATCCTTAAAATTTGTTGAGATCTCAAGACAAGAACCAGAAAAATTTATCAACCCTATCAAATATGGTTGTAAATAGATTCTTGGAGAACTATCTTTGTTACCAGCCAAGGCAGAGCCAGAGTAAATACAAATAGCTAATACTGTGCATAAATCTTCTTCATTCTGTTCATTCACTAAAGAACTCGAAATTGAGGAATTGCAAAAGGGAGAGCGGAAAGAAGAAGAAGAAGAAGAAGAAAGGCCAAGTCTGGTTGGCATTCCAATCCACACCTTCTATACAATTCTCATTTTTATTTATAAAAAAGTTTTCAATTCAAATGGAATTATCTTTTAAGAATCTGCTTTTCTTCTATGGTTCAGAGAATTGCTTTTCTTCTGTGGTTTAGAGAAGATTACCTTTAAAGAACTTCTGATGATCATTCTTATCTTCAAGGAGTGATGGAGGCCAATCAAAGCTCACAAAGCCCAAGTCATGTTGAACTTATCAAGGTCTTCCTTGTGGCATTCTTTTACTTTCCACCAATTTATACCTTAGTTTTTTGCTTTTTAAAGCAAGAGGTCTATGTCCAATATCATAGGTTTTTGTGTTTCTTCACAAATGTCTTGATTTTTCACTTTAATTCTTTGTTTTACGTTGCCGCGTTTTTGACTTGTTCTTGTTTTATTCGTGTGTTCGTTGTGTTCTTCCTTGAATCTCATCTTCTTTCGGCAAAGTTCATATCAAGGAGTTTGAAAGAAACTACTTTAGTATCATTTTTTTAATCCTCTATAGAAGTTATTATCTTATGTGTTGGATGGTGATGCAGTAGTTCGTACAATGATTAAAACTGTCAAACAAGCTTTCCAATCTATCATTCTTCAATGTTGTCTAGACTAAGAATTTCTTTATTATCTAGACTACGTTATTCTTGTTCAGGAGGGATTGCTCCTTCTAATATTGTTCTCATCCTTGTATTTGGGAATAACAAAAAATCAGGGATCTTTCGAATAGATTATGATGTTCATCATCATCAGAGCCTTTATCCCAAGAGATTAAGGTAGGCTATATGAACCAATATCTGAACTCACGTTAGATCGTCCATATGTATTCTCCTCCTCCTCGCATTCCTATCTAAGGCTATGTGTTCATCCAACTCTAATACCTCCATATCTTTCCAAATTACTTCCTTTCAAAACTTTTTTGGTCTTCCTCTAGTCTTAACCCTTCTCTCAACATTCATAGCTTTTATTCTCCTAACTAGAGCATCTATAGGTCTACGTTGTACGTGTCCAAACCAATGTAAACGACTTTTACACATCTTATCTTCGATAGATACCACTCCAACAATCTTACGAATATCTTCATTTCTCATTCTATTCTTTCTTCTATATCCACATATCCACAACAACATTTACATTTTTGCTACACATCTTTTATGTATGCATTCTCTTAGTCGCCCAACATTCACTACCATATAACAATGTTGGTCTAACAACTATCTTATAAAACTTGCCTTTCAACCATATAGGAATTCCTTTATTGCACAACACACTTGTAGCACTTCTTACCTACTCCATCCAGCTTGGATCCTATGGGTCACATCAACATCAATCTCTCCATCCATTTGTACTATCGACCTCAAATATCAAAAGTGATCCCGCTTAGGTATCGCCACCCCATCTAATGTCACTACATTATGCCCTTCCACTTGGTTTGGATTGAATTTACACTTCATGTATTTAGTCTACACTCTGCTTAGTTTGAATCTTTTTGATTCTAACGTTTGTCTCCATAATTCCAACTTTGCATTGATCTTCGCTCTAGTTTCCGCACATAATACAATATCAAATGCAAATATCATACACCAAGGCACTTTATTCTAGATGGATTTTGTCAGTTCATCCATAACTACCGCAAATAAGAACGGACTTAACGCTAACCCTTGATGTAATCCCACTGTGATAGGAAACTCACTTGTTTGCCCTCCACATGTCCTCACACGCATCCTTGAATCTCCATACATGTCCTTAATCAGTTCAATATATTTCAAAAGAACTATTTTCTTCATTAAGGACAACTATAGTTCCTCCCAAGGCACTTTATTATATCCTTTCTCCAAATCTATAAAGATCACATGAAGATCTTTACCTAGTACTTGATAGCACTCCATAAGTTATCTTAGCAAATATATTGCCTCCATAGTTGATCAACCATGCATAAAACCAAATTGATTGTCCGATATATCTACATTCTTTCTTAATCTCCATTCTACCACTCTCTCCCATAGTTTCATCATGTGGCTCATCAGTTTTATGCCTCAGTAGTTGGCGCAACTTTGAATATCTCCTTTGTTCTTATAAAGAGGTATCATGACACTCTCCTTCCATTCCTCAGGCATTTTGTTGGTGCACTAAATCCTATTAAAAAGATTTATCAGCCACCTCACTCTTACATCTCCAAAGCATCTCCAAACTTCAATTGGAATGCCATCAGGTCCAACAGCTTTACTTGTCTTCATCCTCTTTCGTGCCTCTTTTACCTGTCTTTTTGATTTTACGTATAAAGCACCGATTCAAATCCTCGAAAGGCACCGAGATATTATCCAAATTTTGATTTTGTCCGTTATTAAATAATTTGTCAAAATAATCACGTCATCTGTCCTTAATGTCATTATCCTTGATGAGAGTTCTTTTATGCTCATCCTCAATACATTTCATAACTCCTAAGTCGCAACTCCTTTTCCTTGCTCACGACAATCTTTTTCTTTCCCTCCTTTATGTTTAACTTGTCGTAAATCTCTTTTGCAACCTTCACCTTAGCTTCTGCCATAGATTTGTTTGCCTACTTTCTAGCTAACCTATATTCCGTAAAACTCTCTTCTATGTTGTTCTTCTTCAAAGCCTTGTAACACTTTCGCTTAGTCTTCATAGCATCTTTTACTGCTACAGTCCACCATGTTGCGTCCTTTCTAATCAGCACTCTTCCATTTGATACTCCTAGTGTCTCCTTGCTCACCTCTTAGATACATTTTGCCATCTTGTTCCACAATATATCTGGGTTCTCTTCTGTTGTCCAATCCTCTTTTTAAATCCAAATATCTCTACATATTGTATGATAATCTTCTTTTAACTTCCACCATCGAATCCTTTCAAATCCTTTTTATTGGTTCTTTTGATGTCTATGGATATTCATATCTATGACTAGGAGTCTATGTTGTGTGGTAACACTCACTTGGGATAACCTTACTGTCTAGACATCCATGTCTATCCCTACTTCTGGTTAAAAAGAAATCTAACTTGCTCTTGGTCCACTTCTAAAGGTTATAAGATGAGAATCTCTCTTCCTAATAGTGTGTTTACTAGGGTTAGGTCAAAGGATAAAGCAAAATCTAAGATAACATCCCCACCCTTGTTTCTTACACCATAACTAAAACCCTCATGATCGCTCTCAAAACCCCCTCTATTTATTCCTACATGTCCATTAAGGTTGCTGCCAATAAAAAAGCTTTCTCCTAAAGGCAATTCTTGTATTACCTTATCTAAATCCTCCCAAAACTGTCGTTTACTAACCTCATCAAGTCATATCAAGGGTGCATAGCGCAAATGACATTCAACACCTCTTCTCCTAGAATTAGCTTCACCAAAATAATCCTATCCCCTTGTCTCCTAATCTGTACAACATCCTTATGGTACGCTTTATCTATGATAATACCTACGCCGTTTCGATCTCTTTCATTGTGTACCAAAGCTTATATTGCCAAGGTGCTATCTCCCTAGCCTTTTCCCCAACCCATTTGGTCTCTTGAAGACACAAGATGTTAACCTTCCTCATAACTTATCACTAAGCGTACCTATATTCCAAGATCCTAACATAAGCTTATGGTTATGGATTAACTTCTTTACCCACCCTTGTCCATTGTGGTGTGAGAACCTTTGCCTATTTAACACCACATCCAGGCGTTGATGTGGCATGTCGCTTCCAAGCTACGGCCTCGCAACCTTTGCCCACTTTTCACTACACTCGCGCTCTGAGGCAATCCGTCACTGAATAAGGGATGCCCCAACAATGTTCTGATACTAGTTACATTTCATGAGATTGGACTAATTTTTATGGCTGGTTGTCCAAATCTACCACCACCCTCTTCCTTTATGCGAGCTTGGGACCGGCTGGGTTAAATAGATATGATGTTGTGTAGCAAAAATTCTACGTCCATTTGTTTCAAGGAATACTCTACTTCAAATAAAATTTGTTGCCTTTTCTACAATTTCAAGTACTGTAACGAAAATAAGATTTACACAAAATTACAGATGTTTGAAGATGCTCTAGATCTACCTTGGCTAGTAACAGAGATGTACTTGAAGGCTGTCCTCCAAGTCACAAACTCAATGGTCAAAACTTTATTCAATGGTCCCAATCAGTTATGATGCTTGTTTGTGGAAAGGGCAAGGAAAACTACCTCACTGGAGTGACTACATCTCCACCGGAGAATGATCCAAAGCTCAAGATCTAGAAGTTGGGGAACAAGATGGTAATGTCTAGATTGATCAATTTTGTGACCACTGAGACTAGAGAGAATTTTAGTCACAACAAAACTGCCAAATAAATTTGAGACACAGTAAAGGAAACCTACTCCACTTTGGAAATACAACTGAAATATTCGTGTGGAATTTCAGAATATTTTATTTCTGAATCTTACTTGAATAATACAACTTCAAAAGATTATATACAGCTACTGTTAAGCAGTAAAATAGGAAACTAAATCAGTCTAAATCTAATCCTCATAATTGAGAAATTGTCTAACCTTAATTCTAGGGATATAGATATTTACACATTTAATATAGTTGACTTTTCCACACTCCCCCTCAAGCTGGCTTGAAGATATCTTCCATGGCAAGCTTGCTCACTAGATTTTCAAACTGCTTCCTGTGCAATCCCTTTGTAAGAACATCAGCAACTTGGTCACTTGTTGGTATATATGGCATGCAAATTATTCCATTGTCAAGCTTCTCTTTGATAAAATGCTTATCTACTTCTACATGCTTCGTTCTATCATGGAGCACTGGATTGTGAGAAATAGAGATTGCAGCTTTATTATCACAATAGAGCTTTATCGGTGAGGGATTAGAAACCTTCAAGTCTTCAAGTAGTCTTTTAATCCACATTACCTCACTAATCCTATGGGCTATTGAACGAAACTCAGCCTCGGCACTACTTCGGGCTACTACATTCTGTTTCTTGCATCTCCAAGTGACAAGGTTTCCTCCCACAAATGTGCAATAGCCTGAAGTTGACCTCCTATCTGTAATACTTCCTGCCCAGTCTGCATCGGTATAGGCTTCTACTTGTAGGTGTCCATGGTTTTTGAAGAGCAATCCCTTTCCAGGCATTCCCTTTACGTACCTTAGGATTCTGTAGGCAGCTTCAAAGTGTTCTGAGTTGGGTGAATGCATAAACTGACTTACCACACTTACTGCAAAAGCTATATCAGGTCGTGTATGTGCTAAATAGATGGGTCTACCCACAAGTCTTTGGTATTTCTCTCTATCCACCACATCTTTGGTTTCAGCAGGCTGAAGTCTCAAGTTGGGCTCTATTGGGGTTTCAGCTATCTTGCAACCAAGCATTCCTGTCTCACTAAGCAAGTCTAGGACATACTTACGTTGGCTAACAAAGATACCCTCCTTTGATCTTGCAAATTCCATGCCAAGGAAGTACTTTAAGGCTCCCAAATCCTTTATCTCAAAGTCATGTGCAAGTCTTCTCTTAAGTTCTCCAATTTCTGCACTATCATCACCAGTTATTATTATATCATCCACATACACAATTAAAATGGCTAATTTACCATTTCTAGAGTGCTTGAAGAATATTGTGTGGTCAGCTTGACTCTGAATATAACCATAGCTCTTCACTACATTTCCAAACCTTTCAAACCATGCTATTGGTGATTGTTTAAGACCATACAAGGATTTTTTCAATTTGCACACCTTGTTGGTTCTGAGGTTTTTCTCAAATCCAGGTGGGAGGTCCATAAACACTTCTTCCTCTAAATCTCCATTAAGAAAGGCATTTTTTACATCAAGTTGCTGTAGAGACCAATTGAAATTAACTGCTAAAGAGAGAAGTACCCGGATTGAGTTTATTTTCGCAACTGGAGCGAAGGTCTCTTGGTAGTCAATGCCATAAGTTTGAGTGAACCCCTTGGCAACAAGTCTTGCCTTGTACCTCTCTATGCTCCCATCTGCCTTACACTTCACAGTGAAAACCCATTTACACCCTACAGTCGTCTTGCCTCTTGGTAGCTCCACAATCTCCCAAGTCCCATTCTTTTCAAGAGCGTCCATCTCTTCCTTCACCGCTAACTTCCAATCCGGATCACCAAGGGCATCCTGAATAGATCTTGGTACATGCAAGTTAGAAATATTTGAAAGGAATGCTTTGTGGTTATTGGACAACTTTTGATACGACAAATATTTTGCAATAGGGTGATTGGTACATGATCTTACTCCTTTTCTGTTAGCAATTGGGACATCTAGATCAGAAAAATCAATATTTGGAGACTCAAGGGAAGAAATTAAAGTAGCAATTTTAGGATTAACCTGAGTTTGAGGAGGAGGACCATCCCTCAGAGATTCCGGCTGAACAGGTGCTAGAGAAATAATTGGATCAGCAATATTTTTATGAGATTTTCTCCTGGTATAAACCTGAAGCTCAATATTTGGATTATGTGAATCCGTTTGAAATAATTCTCCCCCTGTTTCAGATTCTTTAATACTTGGCACCTGTTGATTAAGAGAGTCCTTGTTTTCATTATTTTTAACGTCCATTTCCTTAAATTGTTTAATAGACTGAATTGGTGACTCAGTGAGGCTTGGTAGTGGTGTAGAGAATTTCCAAAAATTATCTTCTTCTTCTTTATTCTCCCCCTGAAGAAGATTTTTGCGGAAATAGGGTTGATTTTCTAGAAAAGTGACATCCATAGTTATGTGAATTTTCTTTGTCAAAGGATTAAAACACTTATACCCTTTTTTATTTGGAGCATAGCCAATGAAAACACATTTTTCAGCTTTAAGATCCAATTTGGATCGAAAAATTTGGAGAATATAAACAAAGCAAGTGCATCCAAAAATTTTTAAAGGTAACTCAGAGTATAAACGAAATGTTGGGAAGTATTTTTTGAGAGTATTCAAAGGTGTTTCAAAATGTAAGACACGAGTTGGCA
The DNA here is from genome assembly GCA_031772115.1 of Heritiera littoralis. Classification (NCBI taxonomy): domain Eukaryota; kingdom Viridiplantae; phylum Streptophyta; class Magnoliopsida; order Malvales; family Malvaceae; genus Heritiera; species Heritiera littoralis. The sequence goes on from JAPDPK010000063.1 coordinate 505,568, forward strand.
TCCTATTGATTAAGTAAGATGCAGTCAACACAACATCTCCCCAGAGGTATTTTGGAATGTTCATAGAAAACATGATAGCTCTAGCTACCTCAAGTAAATGCCTATTTTTCCTTTCAGCTATTCCATTTTGCTGGGGTGTGTCTCGACATGTAAATTGGTGTAAAATACTTTTTCTTTTAAAAAATTTCCCAAACATTCATTAAAGTACTCAGTTCCATTATCTGTTCGAAGGATGCAAATTTTTGTTTTGAATTGGGTTTCAATCATGCAATAAAAATCTTTGAAAAGTTTTTTTTCATCAGATTTTTTGCTTAGTAAGTAAACCCAACACAATCTAGTGTGATCATCGATAAAAGTTACGAACCACCTTTTTCCAGACAAGGTGGCAACCTTTGAAGGTCCCCAAACATCAGTATGAAACAAGTAAAATGGTTTTGATGGACTATAAGGTTTTGAAATATATTTAACTCGATGATCTTTAGATAAAAGACAACTTTCACATTGAAAAATAGTGCAATCCACTCCTTTAAGCAAATTAGGAAATAAATGTTTTAAATAAGGGAAACTAGGATGTCCTAACCTAAGATGCCATTGCATTATTTTATCAGAAACAGAATTTGAACTGGTACTACTAAGCCCTTGAGCTTTTTTATTACCTAGGAAATCCTCACTGAAATAGTAGAGCCCATTTATTTCTCTAGCACTGCCAATCATCTTCCCTGAGTTTTGGTCCTGAAATTGACAAAGAGAGTCAAAAAAGATAACACGACAGTTGGAATCCTTTGAAAGTTTACTGACAGATAAAAGATTACAAGCAAGTTTAGGAACATGAAGTACAGATTTAAGATCAATACTTTCAGAAAGTTTAATAGAACCCTTGCCTGCAATAGGTGAAAAACTACCATCTGCTATTCTTATTTTTTCATTACCAGAACAGGGAGTGTATGAACTAAATAGATTCGACAGGTTAGTCATATGATCAGATGCTCCTGAATCAATGATCCATGGAGCAGAATTAAAGACACTGGATAGGGCTAATGGATTTCTACCTGAATGAGCCAATGAACTATTAGATGTACCATCTGTCGGATTGGACTTTAGTAGTTTCAGGAGTTGATCGAACTGCTCTTTGCTGAAGGAACCCATATTTGCTTCATTGGCAGAGGGTTGTGACAGCTTCTGCTTCGGCTTCCAATTTGTTGGTTTTCCATGGGTATGCCAACAAGTTTCTCGAGTATGGCGTGGTTTGTTGCAATGGTCACACCACACTCGAGGCTTGTCATCGATCTTACGCAAATCAGGGACATTTTGTCCACCAACATTAGCTTCTGCAGTGACCAATGCAGAGTTCTTGATCAAACTACTGGTACGAGGAGTAGAATTTACAACTGAAGTAAAACCTGACATGGTGGTAAAACCTGACATGGTGGTAAAAAACAGCAGCGGCTCTTGGAAAAATATGGTGATTTAGGGTTTGACAAGAAAGAAAAGTTTTTGATGAGAAAGTGGCTATGAAGGCCTAAGGTAAAAAAAATCAGCAATGAAGGCTGAAGAAGAAACTGTAGAAAAGCAGCAATGAAGGCTGAAAAAGTGACTGAGTTCCAAGAAAAAACCTAAAGCTCTTGATACCATGTGGAATTTCAGAATATTTTATTTCTGAATCTTACTTGAATAATACAACTCCTAAGGATTATATACAGCTACTGTTAAGCAGTAAAATAGGAAACTAAATCAGTCTAAATCTAATCCCCATAATTGAGGAATTGTCTAACCTTAATTCTAGGGATATAGATATTTACACATTTAATATAGTTGACTTTTCCACAATTCGAGATCAAAAGCATTCTCCATGATCCATGGCATGTTGAGCTTTTTGTAATAGAATACTTTTATATTCTAACCCTAGATTGGCAGCAACTAGATATGCTTGAAGAATAGGAACGAAAATGCCCCAATGACAGCAAGCAATACAGTAAAGTTGTTCAAAGGATGAAGTCTACAAGTTCTTACTCGGATTAAATAAGAACCTTGATTAAGTTCATGGACCAATCCTTAGCAAGAAGCCACTACCAAGTGTCCGAGAATTTCAGAGGTTTGGAAAGGTGAAAGAAGTAAAACGATGACGTTAGAAACTCAAAATACCACCCAAATCTCTAAAATCTCTACCTTAGTTGCTCAAGGACCACAGTTAAATAACAATGATAACTGGCAAAAGAAAAAGACTAATTGGTAAGCACTGTCAAAATATTGGACACAAATGAGACTTGCTAAAAGATTCATGGAAAGCCAACAAATGGTGTCCATGTGTTGGGTTGATTCGGGGCCAATTGGCACCACTAAATTCCAAGCTTGGGCATTTAATAGTTTTAAAATATTTTAGTTAATATTAAATAAAAAGAAAATTTTATTAATAAAATTATGTCTCGGGCTTGTCCAAGGCCGAGCCAATGTCAGTTCTAGCAAGTCACCCAGTCCATGAATACATCTACCTGTGGGCCTTATCTGAGTTTACTTTGAGCATGAGACATTGCAATATTAGCTTTCTCCAAGAGTATGGGTACAGAACCAATAGAGACTAGCTTCACTTGGATAAATAATAATGTCAGAACAGGTCCACTCTTACCAAGTAATAAAAGAAAATGGAAAGGATTGTCTGCCTAAATCTTTCAAAAATCTGGATATAGAAAACATAAAATCTTATTTAGTTTCACAACACTCTTGAGATTAATTATAAATTCCACATCAAAATTATCATTTTTACAACCAATGTTTAATCATAATGCCTATTTTGCATGCAAGAAGAAAGAATTTTACCCGCAATACAAGCACCCTATGATCAGAAATGAATAGAACAAGATTTTAACTAGACTCTTATTTTGAGATAGAAACAAGCCCAAACCTGGAAACATGGCCAAACATGAATTCTAAAACAGGCATTAAGATCGTAACATAAAGAAAACCCAAATTTGAAATGATCCGAACCCACTTTTAGTTGAACCTAAAACAGAGAAACTAAATATGACTTGAACTCAAAACAAGTTGAATCCTAAAATCATGAATGGTTACATATTGAAACAAGAGGTTTAGAAAATACTTTTCTCTGTATCTTTGACTTAGGACAATTAATTCTAAGAATGAAAAACAGGAAACTACCAATAAAAAATCAGAAAGTTGACCCTAATCAAATCCCAATAATTCCAGGATTTTCCTAATCTTTCCAACACTCCTCCTCAAGCTGGTGAATAGATATCAAACATTCCCAGCTTGCTTACAAATGAATCAAATCCCGGTTTTGACAAGGCTTTAGTTAGAACATCAGCTTCTTGCGACTTAGTTGATACATAAGACTAGCTAACAGTCCCGTTTTCAATCTCATTTTTGATGAAATTTCTGTCATTCTCACATGCTTCAATCTATCATGCTGAATAGGATTGTGAACAATGCTGATGGCAGACTTGCTATCACTGTATAACTTCATAGGACCTGATAACGGTATATTTAGGTCCTTTAATATCAACTAGATTAGCTCACAAACCACTTGAGCAATGGCCCTATATTCCGCATCTGCACTACTTCAAGCAACCACTGTTTGCTTCTTACTTCTCCAAGTCACCAAATTTCGCCGTAGTTTAGTGCAATATCTTGTGGTAGATTTGCTGTCTTCAACCGACCCTGCCCAATCAGCATCAGCAAAACCTTCAACTTCCCCTAGTTCATTTTTTTCGAATAGAAGTCCTTTACTTGGAGTTCCCTTTAGATAACAAAGAATTTGGTTCACTGCTTCTAGATGCCTTCATGTGGGTGAGTGCATGAATTAACTTATTACACTCACACTAAAGGCAATGTCTGGCCTTGTGAGAGATAGGTATATTAGTTTTCCAACCAAACGCTGGTACCTTTCCCTATCTACAGGTGGATCTTCCTCAGTAATTTTTGTTTCCAGTTTCACTCTAAAGGAGTTCCAACAGGTCTACAACCAAGTTTTCCGGTTTCTTTTAGGAGTTCAGAGTGTATTTCATTTGGGAGATGAAGATACCTTGTTTGCTTCTAGCTATTTCCATCCCAAGAAAGTACCGAAGCTTCCCTAGATCCTTCACCTGGAATTCAGATTGTAACCGCCCTTTAAGTACATCAATCTCTTGAATATTATCACCTATGATTACTATATCATCAACATAAACTATTAGAATTGACTTCCTCCCATCTTTAGCTTGTTTAATGAAATGAGTATGATTAGCTTGCCCCTGTTTGTATCCAAACTGTTTCATTGCTGTGCTAAACCTTGTAAACCATGCCCTTGGTGACTGTTTTAGACCATAGAGTGACTTTTTTAATTTACACACCTTGCCCATTTCCTCCTTTGTCTCAAAGCTAGTTGGTATCTTCATATAAAACTCCTCCTCTAGGTTCCCATTAAGAAATGCATTTTTCACATCCATTTGCTGCAATTCCCAATCAAGGTTGGCAGCAAGGGATAGAAGAACTCTAATAGAATTTAATTTTGCTACGGGTGTGAAAGTTTCCTCATAGTCTATGCCATAGATTTGTGTGAATCCTTGAGCAACTAACCTTGCCTTGTATCGTTCTATGTTCCCATCGAACCCATGCTTCACCACAAATATCCACTTGCACCCAACAAGTATTTTTCCTTCAAGTAGGTCAACAATTTCCCATGTCTCATTATCAATCAAAGCCTTCATCACTTCCAAAACAACTGCTTTCCATCTAGGATCTTGCATGGCACTTTGAATGTCTTTAGGAATCTTCACATTATCAATCATTGAAGTAAACACCTTGTAATCTTGAGACAGCTTGGAGTAGGTTAGATGATTGAAAATGGAATGCTCAATGCAAGATCTTACCCCTTTCTTGATAGCAATTGTAACATCAAGATCATCAATTGTGGCAACATCTTCCCCTATGATTTCCAAAGGACTTAGCTCCGGTTCTGATGGTTGGCTTTGAGGAGGAACTCGTGGCCTTCTTGAGTAAACCAAAATCTGGTTTAGTGTAGGAGTTGGCACTCCCCCATTACCTGTCACTTGAGTAGGCTCAAAATGATATAGTGAAAGAGTAACACAAGGATCTAGTGATGGAGAAAAGGATGGATAGGTAGGAAGAGAAATAGGGAGTGAAATGGAAGGATCCCAATGATTTTCTTCGTTAGATTTCTCCTCCTGAAGAGAAAAATTGGGATAGAATGTTTGATTTTCAAAGAATGTTACATCACAAGAAACATAAAATCGCTTGGAAGAGGGCAATAGCACTTGTAACCTTTTTGTGTCGGTGAGTATCCAATGAAAACACATTTGAAGGCTTTTGGATCAAACTTCCCTTGGTTAGGACTTGAATTATGAACAAAGACAGTGCATTCGAATACTCGAGGTGGAAGAGAGTTAAGAATTCGAACTTGGGGAAAAAAATTTTGTAAGCAACTTAGTGGATTTCTAAATTGGAGTGGTTTGGAGGGAAGCCAGTTGATAAACTGCAATTAAAATGGCTTCGCCCCAAAAAGAGTTTGGAATGTGGCTAGCAAACATAAGGGATCGGGCAACATCAAGAAGATGGCTATTCTTCCATTCTGTTGAGGGGTATAACCACATGAGCTTTGATGAAAAATTCCATGTTCAACAAGATAGTTTTTAATCTCATGTGCAAAGTATTCCCCACCATTATAAGTACAAAAAATGTGAACAGAAAATTGGAAGATATTGGTGACAAGTTTATAAAATTGTTTTGAATATAGATCCCGCTTCAGATTTTTCTTTTATAAGGTATACCCAACAAACATGAGTATGGTCATCTATGAAAGTAATAAACCATCGGCTGCCTGTTAAACTTGAAAAGTGGGCTGGTCCCCAAATATCACTATGGATGAGGTGAAATGGCTTTGAAGATTGGTAAGGTTGAATGGGATGATTTTTTCTTGGTTGTTTGGCATAGATGCAATGCTCACACTGAAATAAGGAGAAATCTTTATTGATAAATAGATGAGGATAAAAAAACTTCAGATAAGTAAAGCTAGGATGGCCTAGGTGTTTATGCCGAAGTGGAACATCAGAATTTGAAACAGTGGACAGTGTAACATTACTAAGTGATCTTGGTCTTGAAGGAGAACCAACACCAAAGAGGTAGTAGAGGCCATTTTGCTCCTTAGCATTGCCAATCATCCTCCCCGAAGACAAATCCTGAAATTCACGTGTAGAAAATAATGTTACTGCACAATTAAGATCCCTAGTAATTTTGCTTATGGAAAGAAGATTGCACTTAAGATTTGGAACATGAAGAACAGATTTTAATTGCAAACCAAAAAGTTCAATATACCCTCAACCAGCAACAGTTGAGAGAGTACCATCAGCAACTTTAACTTTTAGGTCATCATCACATGCTTCATAAGTAGAGAAAGCAGAAGAAGAGCCAGCCATATGGTCTGAGGCACCAGTATCAATTATCCAACCTTCACTTGTAACTTTGTGTGATAAATAAGTGATTTGGTGTTACCTCGTTGTGCAACAGTGGCAGTGGAGGATAATGCTGCAGGTTCGTACTCTTTAAGAGGTTTTGACTGGTTCAGAAGGTTCCTCAGGAGCTCCATCTGTTCTGCGGTGAAGGGAAGTTGGCCTGGCTTTTTAGAGTCTATGGCAGACTCAGTAGTAGAGGCTAACCGGTTTGATTTTCTTTGACTCCCGGGTTTCCAATCTGCAGGTTTTCCATGAATTTCCCAACATGTCTCCTTGGTGTACTTCACACCATCTTCAGGACACTTCCAACTTGTCTCATAGAACAAATCCATCTCTTGCCACCATTCAGACAAAACATTATAGTACTCGGTGACTGACATTGTTCCTCGTTAAGTAGTGCGAATCGCTGAACGGATCTCAAAACATTGAGCAGTATTTTCAAGGTCTGAATACATCTCTTGGACTGCCTCCCAGATTTCCTTCACTGTCTTGTAGAACAGGTAGGTTCAACCAATCCTAGGTTCCATAGAGTTAATCAGCCAGGCCATGACCATGGAGTTTTCAGCCTCCCAAGTACTGAAATTTTCTGCAGTAGTTGAAGGCATAGGAATGGCAACCGTTAAGTAGCCCATCTTCGCTTTGCCTTTAATTACTAAAACAATAGATTGAAACCACTCACGGAAATTTGTTCCATTGAGTCTGTGTTGGGTTATTTGAAGAGAATGAGTGTCTAGGGAAGATGATAAAGAGGGTAAAGAATTTTTTTGATGGTTATAAACAGCAGGGGATTCTGCTGTAGATGAGGACTGGCCAGTACCAGCCATTGTTCTTAACAATTCTTCTAGTTAAGTATGAAAGGCCAGAAAGAAGAATATGCCAGCAGGAATACCGGCTCTGACACCATGAAACAAGAGGTTTAGAAATAATTTTCTCTGTATCTTTGACATACAGTAGGGTTTTTTTTTTTATAGAAGGAGAACTATCCTAAAATAGACACAATTAATTCTAAGAATGAAAAACAGGAAACTATCAAAAATAAAAAATCAGAAAGTTGACCCTAATCAAATCCCAATAATTCTAAGATTTTCCTAATCTTTCCATCACGTATTACATAAAATCTAGCATTGCCTGAAACTAATCTAAAGCCGAGATGACTGAAACTTGAAATTAACGAACCCGCCTGTCTGACACGTACTCATATTATCGTACAACCTATAACACTCACCATTATAGATCACTGAATCAAATCCCATCCCTAACCTCCATTTCATTCAAGATTCTAACTTCACATAATCATTCAACTGGCATTGAATCCCCAAGAAATCATAGACATCAAACAAGACATTAAACACATGCATAAATTAAATAGTATGTGACACCGTACCAACACAAACAATAAAAAATGTGCCATGCACCATCTATTATGAGATCCATGTAAGAATATGTTAAATAATTACCTTCACAGACCGCCAATGGGAATTTGGCCAGCGAACAGGATCCAAATCACTTATGCCAGTTATTGTACCCATATACCTGGAGAAGGTAAAAAAAAGACTTACACATGAACAAATAAATGGAGCAACATAAAAAGAAATAGCCATTGGGTGCCACACTACTGAGTGCTACACGTTTAGAACTGCACTTTCAATAGCAAGCTGACACCAAACACCAATTGGCAGACAAAATCAAATAGTATCTGTTGAAACCGATATTCAATAAATTAAAAAGTACAATTTATATCATTGTTCTCTAATCAATGGCTGTCAAGACAATGGGATTCCTCCAACATTAAAAAGGTCCCATCTGATGCTCTTTGTTCTATTACACAGAAACAGCTTCGTGTCATTAACTTTTCTAAATCGTACTACCAACCCAGGTAAGCACTTTGCCTTTGCTGCAAAAAACCTATAATCATCTAAAAGGTTTCCCCCTTTCTTCCTTTGCACAGAAACAGCTTTGCATCACTAACTTTTCTAAATCATACCACCAACCCAGGTAAGCACTTTGCATTTGCTGCAAAAAACCTATAATCACTTAAAATATTTCCCCCCCTTTTTTCCTTCACTCATTTCCTGTCTTAATTATTTATTGTCATACATTTCTTCCTATTATTTTTCTTGTTTCTCTTCTCCTACCCCTTCCAATTCCTCCTCCATTTTTCTTAAAATCAACCTTTGGTTTCTTGTGCATCATAAAGTCTCATTTTCTTTGGAAGCCTCAAAACTATCTGAATATAATTCTTCTTATCATCTAAACCATCTGCATCAATACAGTTTCTATTAGATACTCCCTGTTCATGCGATATTATAATTTACATAGGCTATCATTAATCCTATGATTCCTATCCTCATCACTCCGCTCGAATTTATATTATACTTTGTTCCCTTTTCTGCCAATATTATCCTAAATACATAGCATGTATTGATATTTTTACTAATTTAATACATAATGATTTTATCTATAATTTAATTCATTATTAAAAGTTTCAGTATCTGCATGAAAAAGCTTTTCCAAACAAAGTTTAATTATCAAATTTTCATACCTAAATTATATTCAGCATTACCAAACAAAATTATTATGAGTTCTCCCCCAACAAAAAAAGACTGAAAGGAAAAAAAAAAGATAAAAGATAAGAGGAAAGAGAGAGAGAATTAGCTCTTCCTATCCAATCTCTTATCTCTCTGTTGTCAAAGGGCCTTGAATCAACAACTCCACAATAGAAAAAAAAACACCATATTTTGGCCAAAAAATAACTAATCCTTTGTGTGTAAGATTTTTAGATTTGGATATAATCTGTTGTTGGACGAGACAAAGTTGCATGAAAGTACTTCCATGTCATAATTGTGAAATTCAAATAGGAGTTTATATATATGATGCACTGATAGTGTATAAAGGCTATACACTGTCAATCAATCACATATTGACACCTCATTAATGAGCAAAACATAAAAGTGCATAGACCTTTAAAAAAATTTAAAAACTTTATTAATATTTATATTTAAGGGCCTGCATATTTTTTAATTTTGCTCAATAATGAGATGTCGATATGTGGTCGACTGACAATGTATAGAGATTATACGCTGTCAGTACATCATATATAAACTCTTCAAATAAATAACAAAAAAGTCGATGTCGAAGAGTAAAGAATGGCACAACACCCAAGTTTTATTGACTGTTACAACTACTAAAACTGACAAAAGTTAGTGAATGTGTTAGGCTTTTCTGATTTGTTAGTTTATTTATAATGTATTTGGATATTGGCGGGAGTAGGTTGAGATTATCATGTTGTTTGAGAAATTCTTATTCTCTAGGGAGGTTGAGATTATCTTGTGAGGTATCTCTCTATATCTCTGTATTTTTCTTATTTCAATTCAATATAAAAAATAATTTTATTTCACTGCAAACTTGCACAGTATCAGAGCCAAGGCATTTGATCAACATTCGTCAATGATGAAGGCTGCAATTATCGGTGCTGCTAAGAATAATGCATCAACAGAAGAAACTTCGAAGGTTACAGTTCAATCTTGTGCCTTGTCATTTCTTTCAATCCAAAAAGTTAACTTTCTTCATTTATCTATCCATAAATTGAATGATACAAATGCTATACTCAGTCAGTAAACCTGATTATTGATAGAAAAGAAAATCTTGGCCATCATGGAAGTCCAAGAATTTCATGATAATTGCTTGGCTCATCAATTATATGGAGCCTACAATTCAAAAACCTTTTTTATTTTTACCAGCTGCTACAGATGGGACTAAATTGAGAAGGCAGTTTCAAAGTACTTGGTTTGAATCTATTTCTATTTTTAGTGAAACTAAAGCAATGTTATGGCATCTTAGGCCAAGCCATCCCAACTTTCGATATTTGAAATATTTGTTTCCATAACTGCATCATTTCCCTTGCAACCTTATAAACCCTCTTAAAACATTTTTCTTTTTCATAGTGATACTTGAGAACTTTCTAGGGTTAGTACACTCTAGGGTAAAAGACGGTTTATTACTTTCATAGATAATCCACAAGAATGTGCTGGGCATGTTTATTTAAAGAAAAATCTGATGTTGGACAAGTTACTAAAAATATTCAAAACAAAAAGGTTCAAAAACAATTTCAAGCAGACATTCAAGATTTTAGAAGTGATAATGGAAAGGAAATTTTCATCAATCTTGGGAAAATATTTCTTTGAAAATGGCATAGTGCACCAAAATTCTTGTAACGACACATCTAAACAAAATTTAGTGGCTAAAGAAAAACACCTTTTAGAAGTGGCTCGATCACTACTTTTTTCAACAAAAGTTCCCAAATACTTATGGGGAAGGCAATGATTACAGTAACCAATTTAATTAACAGAATGCAAACAAGAGTTATAAAATTTCAAACCCGTCAGATTTTTCAAAATTCCTTTCCAAAATCATGGATTTCAACAAATTTGCCCCTAAAATTTTATGACTGCATTGCTTTTGTTCGTGTCCACAATCACAAGTGTGCTTGAAAGCTAGTGCTCGTTCAAAGCTAGTACACAGCTAAGAGAATGTTTTGCAAAGGAAAATTAGAATCAACTAAGTCAAGAATATCAAAGTGCTTAAAAGTTAGTGCCCATTTAAGACGATGTTCACATGGATTAGGAGATGATACACAGCCAAGACATTGTTTTTGAAAAGAAAAGGCTACCATCAGACTAAAATAAAGAATGTTGAGATGCTTAAAAGTTGGCACCCATTCAAGACAATGTTCGCATGCTTAGGAGATAATAAACTGCTTAGGCAATGTCTTTACAAAGAAAAGCTCCAATCAACCCAATAAAGCACATTGATGTGCTGGGAAGGTAGTGCTCTAACAGAGCAAAGAGATTTAAGGTGCTTGGAAGATAATGCTTAACCGACAAAAAATTTGAGGTGCTTGGAAAGACTTCAAGTTGCTTGGAAGATAGTGATACAATCGACCAAAGGAGTTAACATGCTTGGAAGATCGTGCTTTGATTGGTCAAGGAAATTTATGGTGTGATGTAGGACAGATCTGAGTTAGGTTTGAATTAGGGTTTAAGGTGTGATTTGGGGCTAATTATGCTGCTAAAACAGTAAAGAATAAAAGCCTAGGAGTCTCACCTAGGGTTTCTTAAGAGTCACACCTAAGAATGGTTGAGTCACACAACCAAAGAGCAAAAACTTTGCTGAAAATTCTGAAATTATTATTCTTTATATTTTAAAGAGAGTACAAAGCTTATTTATAGGCAAGCAAGCCTAATCCTAATAGGATACAAACTCTCTATTAAAATTCTAATATCCTAATCCTATTAATAAAATTAAACACAATATTTTCTGGCCTAAAACTCTAAAACAATTAAAAGACTAAAATAAAATCTTAAAACTTATTCAAGCTCCCAATAAGGCATTTCATTATCAGACACATGCCAAATTAAAGCTTGAGACTTAGAACTGGACTTGGCACGCCTTTTATATACTTTAAAAGGTTGCTGCCATTTTCCATCATTTCTCCCCGGCTGGGAAAAACTCGATCCCGACGAGTTAAAAGCTTGATAATCATCATAAAGGGTAGGATTGAGGCGCTGTAGTTCTTGCTCTGTGATCCAAGTGCAATCTGACATTGGTCATCCTTTCCACTTCACAAGGAACTCTTGACAACCATCCCCACTAGTAAAAATTTGACGAAAATCAACTATATCTTCAATCTCATCCTTCGATTGTGGCATAGGAGGAAGATTAGTGACAACAGTATCACTACATGAATCACCATCATGTCCATGATAGATGGTCAAATCCTCAACATTAAAGATGTTACTAATGCCCATATCAGAAGGTAGCTCAAGAACATAAGCATTAGAACTGATCTTTTTGAGAATCTTGTAAGGACCAGCACGTCTTGAATGAAGTTTCTTGTGAATTCCCTTTGGATATCTTTCTGGTTTTATCCTCACCATAACCATGTCACCTTCATTGAAATCAGCAAACCTCCTTCTCAAATTAGCATGTGTTTGGTAATTTTTGTTGCTCTTAACTTCAAACTGCCTTTTAGTCAAAATATAGAGATGTTTCTTCTCACCCTCCACAACTTTACTTGAACTTGGAGTCCTTTTCTTCTCATACTTCTTGAAATCCTCTGAACTCATTGGCTTTAAAACAATATTCTTGTTTCGGTGACAGAAACTATAGGTGTTTGCCTTGCCCGCGTGACTCACATCTCGGTCATATTGCCAAGGACGACCAAGAAGGATGTGGGCAACTTGCATAGGGATAACATCACAAAGTATAGAATCAACATAATCACAACTAAAAAATACAAGACATTGTTGTGTTACCGGAATTGTGGTTCTGTCAATCCAGCCCACTTTATAGGGGTGAGGGTGTGGTGTAATTTTTAGTTTGAGACGCTCAACAGTGGAGGTAGAAACTACATTCATGGAACTCCCACCATCAATAACAAGTTTTTTGGCTTGGCCACCACAACGAACAAGTGTTTGGAATATTGAAGTGCATCGCCAATCCTCCTTTTCCATTTTAGGGGCTGCCAAGATATGTCGAACCAAGAGAGATGTATCTACACCATCAGAGTCAAGATCATCAGCCTCATAAGTGCCATAATCAATAGAATTGTCACCATCTTTCTGAATTTCTTCATCCTCTTTTTCCACTCCCATATGCATATTTCTTTTTGTTGGACAATCACGCCCAAAGTGTCCAGCCTCCCCACACTTGAAACAAACATACTCCATTTTAGGATTGTTGACATTAGTAGAGGGTCTTGTTCCATCAGGACGAGTAGTCGCTTTCTCTAGATTTGCACCAAAGTTCCTCTTAGCTTCTGTTTCCCCAATTTGAAAACCCATTCTCTTGCTAGTCGGATAGCTCAAATACTGTTCTGCATCAAGGGCTGTCTGGAAGGCCTCTTCTACTGAGCTAATAGGCTGCCTAAGCATCTCCCTTTTGATGTCAATCCTCAACCCAGCCTGAAATCGTGATGCTGCTTGTGCAGCATCTTCCACAACTTGACTCCTTATCTTGTATTCATCAAATTTATTCATGTATTCAGTAACAGACATGCTGCCTTGCCGTAAACTATAGGCTTGTTGGCGCATCTTCTCAAGATAATTAAGTGGCAAGTACTTTTCTTTGAGCTTGGCCTTCATCTCTTCCCAAGTTTGAATTTGGGGCTGTCCTAACCTTGTTATTTCACTCTCCACACCATACCACCAGATTTTTGCTAATCCAATTAGCTTCATCTTGGCAAATCGAACCCTTCTTTCATCCGACATATCATACCAATTGAAAGAATCTTCAAGAGAGTTAAGCCAATCAAGAAACAAAGTTGGATCCACTTTACCTTCAAAATCTGCCACTCCTACTTTCACCTTCCTAGTGATATCTCCAGCATGATCACGTGGCTCGGCACGCTCTCCTACAACTGCAGGTAGTTGAGCAATAGGTTGGACAGGAGCACCTTGTGGGGCTTGAGTTAGACGTGCTTCTATTCGTGCTATAGAAGCTGCTAATGTTTCAACAGTTTGTTGTAAACCATTAAGACGTTCATTCATGTTCTCCACAATACTCTTGGTATGCTCATGGTTGTGTTGGAGTTCCACTGTAGCCTTACTTAATTCACCGTTAGTCACCATCATGGACGCAAAATTGAGTAAACTAATTGCAAACTCAAATCTGTCCAGAACTTTCTTTTTTTTCTTTTTTTTGTTTCCCGTGGACGGCGCCAATTGATTTAGGACAGATCTGAGTTAGGTTTGAATTAGGGTTTAGGGTGTGATTTGGGGCTAATTATGCTGCTAAAACAGTAAAGAATAAAAGCATAGGAGTCTCACCTAGGGTTTCTTAGGAGTCACACCTAAGAATGGTTGAGTCACACAACCAAAGAGCAAAAACTTTGCTGAAAATTCTGAAATTATCATTCTCTATATTTTAAAGAGAGTACAAAGCTTATTTATAGGCAAGCAAGCCTAATCCTAATAGGATACAAACTCTCTATTAAAATTCTAATATCCTAATCCTATTAATAAAATTAAACACAATATTTTCTGGCCTAAAACTCTAAAACAATTAAAAGACTAAAATAAAATCTTAAAACTTATTCAAGCTCCCAATAAGGCATTTCATTATCAGACACATGCCAAATTAAAGCTTGAGACTTAGAACTGGACTTGGCACGCCTTTTATATACTTTAAAAGGTTGCTGCCATTTTCCATCATGGTGCTTGGAAAATAAGACTACAACCGACAATTTAACATGCTTGGAAGTGCTTTGACCAGCCAAGGAATTCAAGGTGCTTGCAAGATGGTTCTTTAATTGACCAAAAGTTCAAGATGCTTAGAAGACAACACTTTAAGTGACCAAGAAGTTCCCTTTGATAGCTAATTACTAGGCTACCCAATCAAAACCATGTCATCTCTTCCTCGAACAAGTAATGGCCAAAGTGCCCAATCAAAATCATTTAATCTCTTACCCGAAAAAAACACTCACCTTGATGCCCAAACAAGTGTCTACCTTGATGCCCAATCAAGCTCTAAGCCCCATGCCACCCAAACTACTTAGTAGCTCCATGCCCAATCAACTTAACGTGTTTTTGGTGCCCGATCAAACCTCCAGTACGTTGAGCACTCAATGCTCCATACCGAAGCTTTGCCCAAACAAGTTGTCCCATGGTACCCAATCAAACAAACTTGAATGGTGCCCAATCAAGCAAACCTCAGTGGTGCTCAATTTAGCAAATCGCAACTGTGCCCAAGCAAGTAAAACTCAATGACACCAATCAACCAAGACTTAATGGTTCTTGATCAAGCAAATCCCAATGGTGCCCGACCAAGTAGCCATGTTCTACCAAGAGGAAAAGCAAGAAGCTTAGCACATTCAACCCTAAGGAATTAAGTATCCAAATGCAAATGGCACCACCTCAACCAATGAAGAATAGAAAACTTAATTGAACTAAGTTTGGACAACCAAAGAAAAGTACACCAGTGTGAAAGATGCTATTAGAACAAAGTGGAGCACATGAGTGTGCAACAAAGAGCTCAACCAAGCGAGATGCATTCGAACAAAGTAAAGCACATAAGTGAGAAACAAAGAATTAAAACAAGTGAAGCACATAAATGTTCGATGAAGAATTCAATCAAACAAAGCACATGAGCATGCAATGAGAGGGGCATTCCCTTGACCTAGGAAGGAAAATTAATACTCAAGGGTGGAAGGCAAGAATGAGCATTTCTTTAAACTTCAAAGTTGAGCATGAGAAGCTCAAGTTTAAACAAGGCAAGGATGAGTTTCCGCTTGGCCATGAGTAAGCATACGAAGCTTAAGTTTGCAAAAGGCAATGATGTAACTTTCTGTCGTAATGTGTCAAGTCCTAGAACCTAACTCGCTAGACTTAAAATCAAGGAGTCGCCACCACTAACCATTCTAATCTAGGTGTGATTGGTCACCTATTTTTGTCTAAAGATAAGGCTTGGTCTACGTTCAAAAATTCTAAGTTCGAGAATACGATTATGTGTAGGGAAGGATTAGCACCCCCACAACGCTCATCCTAAAATGGTAACAAATAGCCTAAAGTTATTCTAATTTTGCTTATTTGTTTACTTTAATTTCTACATGATTAAATATTGAAAAATCTTCTAAGTCTCCTCCATCAAGCTAGTTGGACAACTTAAAAGTTTTCTCACCTAAAGAATATTCAAGTAGGACCAATCGCCATTCTTAAAGAGGCTCCGTCGTCGGATAATTTAAATATATTATGAAATACCAATCTTGACTACCCAACTTTTATTATGTTTCTTATTCTTTTTCCTACTCTTTAATTTTATTTTAATCATTTATAATTTATTTATATCCTACAAATATTTTATTATGAATTTTCTATATCTCTTAAATAAACATGAATTATTTAATATTGAAAACTTCTTCTAAATCTTCCATCAAGCTGGTCAAACCTTAGAAGAAATCTCCTCACTTAGGAATTTCAAAGAAAACTACTCAAGCGCAATTCCCCTTAGAATTCTATCATCGGATTAGTCTACATTTATTCAAGTAGTTTAATTTAATTTCTATTCACTTTAATTTTTTTCCTAATTTTTAATTATTTCATCCAAAATTATTCTATTTTTTATTCTATTCTCTTAATTACTTTAATTTAAATTTATTAATTTTTATTTTAACTTAATGTTTACTATAAATTATTAAATATTGGAAATATCATCTTATATCATACATCAAGCTGGTCAAACTTAAAAGAACTCTCCTTAACTCAAGATATCTAAAAGTACTAAAGTGCAGTCCCTTTAGAATTCCATCATTGTAATAACTCATCTTTTTATTTATCCCTTATTGTAATTTTATAACTTAAAGATTTAATTACATTTTCCTTAGGGGTCTTATTTCCTAAAAATCAATTAATAAAAGTTCCATCCCATAAATTATCTAAATCATGCAAGCTTATTAGTCTAATAAAATATCATATAAACCATTCAAAACAAATCTAATCATACAAATATACAAATCATATTTACATGCAAAGTCGACATTTTATAAACAAATTACTAATTAATTATCACACAAATTTATGTTCATTAAAAATCTTCTTAAATTAATCCACATGCAAACTATCACTAAAATACATTTCAATTCTTAAATCCAATTATTAAAATATACATATCCTACAAAATTTAAAATAATTAAATCAAGTAATAAATTATCAAATTTATCAAATTATCATGTGTAACTCCACCTGTGTGAGTTAATGCAGCCAATCCCAAGCCCGAATAGAGGAGGGTGGTGGTAGGTTTGGACAGCCAGCCATAAAAACTAGTCCAATCTCATTAAATGAACCAATATCAAATAAGATGCGTGAAAGTCGTTTACGTTGGTTTGAACATGTATAACATAGACCTATAGATGCTCCAATTAGTAGAATAGAAGCTACAATGTTGAGAGAAGGGTTAAGACTAGAGGAAGACCGAAAAAGACTTGGAAGTAATTTGGAAATAAATGGAGATATCAGAGTTGGATGAACACATGGCTTTAGATAGGAATGTGTAGAAGAGTAGAATACATATGGACGATCTAACGTGAATCCGGATATTGGTTCATATAGCCTATCCCAATTTCTAGGGATAAAGGCTCTCATGATGATCAAATTATCATGTATTTAACTATCAAAATACTAAGTCATTGATATACACATTATTAACAAATTAATTAATTTTTAAATTATATAATTAATTTATTGAGTAATTAAATGTTGATTATTTGACCAAACAAATAAAGGAACGTGGACGGTGGCCAGTTTTGTTCCTTCTCCGCTTACTTACTCGGCTTTGGTAAACCAATAGTCATCAACTCGCGGCAGGATGACAGCACCGGCAATGAAACAGTGGCTGTAACAGTGGTTCAAGGGATGCTAGTGTGGAGTTGTTCGAGGATGAAGCTTTGATGCAGCAGCTGCTGGACAAGGTGGAAATGGTGCGAGAACGGTGAAGTAGCAAAGGCATTCTGAGAGAATTTCAAAATGAGAGAAAAAATTCTCTTATTGTTATTGAAAATAAGCGTACAAGGGGAAAATAAATAGGAAGAAGAAAAAATCTGTTCCTGGAAATCAGGAACAGAATAGGAAAGAAAATAATCAGAATGGGATTAACAAATCCCTTTATTTTAGGAAACAAATTCCTAGAAATCAGAACATAAATCTCAATTTTCCACACTCCCCCTCAAGCTAGGTTGTAGATGTTAAGTAAACCTAGCTTGGACTTAAACTCATCAAAGTTCTTCCGTGGTACTGCCTTAGTTAGAATATCAGCAGTCTGTTGACTAGTCTGGACATAAATGAGTGATATCACGCCTGACTCTATCTTCTCCTTAACAAAATGTCTATCGATCTCAACATGCTTTGTTCTATCATGATGGACGGGATTCTTCGCAATGCTGATTGCTGACTGGTTATCACAGAAGGTTTTTATAGATTCTGCAGTTTGAATTCCCAGCTCATTAAGAACTCTTTTTAGCCAAATTCCCTCACAAATGCCATGTGATAGTGCCCTGAATTCTGCCTCAGCACTGCTACGAGATACTACTGACTGCTTCTTGCTTCGCCAAGTGACCAAATTTCCCCAGACATAGGTGCAGTAACCCGAAGTTGACCGTCTATCAGTTACAGACCCAGCCCAATCTGCATCAGTGAAGATTGTTACTTCTCTGTTTGTTGTCTTTTTGAAGAATAATCCCTGACCTGGTGTCATTTTAAGATATCTCAGGATTCTGTACACTGCTTCCATGTGATCTTCTGTAGGATTGTTCATGAATTGACTAACCACGCTTACAGCAAAGCTGATATCAGGCCTAGTATGTGAGAGATAAATGAGTTTGCCTACCAACCTTTGATACCTCCCTTTGTCTACAGGAGCACTATCTTCCCTATTTCCCAATTTTTTGAGTTAGGGTCCATTGGAGTGTCAGCAGGCTTGCAACCAAGCATCCCTGTCTCTCTCAGTAGATCTAACACATATTTTCGCTGTGAAACTGAAATTCCTCTTTTTGACCTTGCTACTTCCATACCAAGAAAATACTTGAGATTGCCCAAATCTTTGATTTCAAATTCTTTGGCTAGAAAACTTTTGAGCTTAAGTATCTCATCATTATGATCTCCAGTTAGGATGATATCATCTACGTACACAATAAGTATTGCCCTTTTTCCTGAGGATGAGAGCTTAACAAACATTGTGTGATCTGTCTGACATTGAACATACCCAAATTTCTTGACTGCTCTAGTGAACTTGTCAAACCAAGCCTTTGGTGACTGCTTGAGCCCGTACAATGACTTCTTGAGTTTACAAACTTTATTGGTGGTAGCTAGAGTATCAAATCCCGGAGGTATTTCCATGTAAACTTCTTCCTCGAGGTCTCCGTTGAGGAAGGCATTCTTCACATCAAGTTGATGTAGTGGCCAGTCTAGATTGGAAGCAAGTGAAAACAACACTCAGACTGTATTAAGCTTGGCCACAGGAGCAAAAGTCTCCTGGTAATCAATTCCATATGATTGAGTGAACCCCTTAGCTACTAGTCTAGCTTTGAATCTGTTAACACTCCCATCTGCATTATGCTTGACCGTAAAGATCCACTTGCAACCAACTGGACGTTTCCCTGGAAGTAACTCAGATATCACCCAAGTTCCATTCTTTTCTAGAGCATGAATTTCTTCCCAAATAGCTGCCTTCCACTCCGGAATTCTAAGAGCCTCATGAATTGAACTTGGAACCTGTATTTTGTCAAGACTGCTAACAAAAGCATGATATTTGGGTGAAAGTCCTTCATATGATATAAAATTATAAATGGGATGATCCGTGCAAGTCCTCTTGCCTTTTCTCAAGGCGATAGGTCTATCATCATCAAGTATATGTCCAGAATCAGAGTTGGTGCTATTATTACCTGGTGAAATTTGAGGTTCTGGAACCTGGTCAGACTCATGGCCTTGTTCAAGCGGCTGCAAATCTTTCCCTTCTTGAGTTTTATTACTCCTTGAATAGACACGTAACTCAGAATTTCCTGCAGGTTGTGTGCGACTAATACGTTGAGGTGATTGGAACTCTATTTGAGAAGAAGATTCAGGTTCAGATTGGACAACAGGAGCTGACTCTGGCTGGATAACAGTACTTGGATCAGAAAGTTGAGATGACTGAGGATGTTCGGATTGGACAATAGGAAATGAAGATGAATCCAATGTATCAAAACTCCAAAGCTGATATTCTTGATTAGATTTCTCCCCCTGAATATTAGCTTTGTAGTAGGGTTGTTGTTCAAAAAATGAGACATCTATTGAGTTGTAGAATTTTCGAGTGACTGGAGAATAGCACTTGTACCCTTTTTGATTTGAGGAGTATCCGACAAATATACATTTGAGAGCTTTTGGATCAAGTTTACTCCTATGTTGTGCATGTATATGAACAAACACTATACACCCAAAGATTTTCACAGGAAGAGTATTTAGGATATGAGTATTGGGAAAGCATTGAAGTAGGACCTGACATGGTGTTTGAAAATTTAAAACTCGAGAGGGCATCCTATTTATTAAATAGGCGGCTGTTAGGACTGCTTCACCCCAGAAAAATTTTGGAACATGGGTGGTAAACATAATTGATCGAGCAACTTCAAGAAGGTGTCTATTTTTCCTTTCTGCAATCCCATTTTGTTGGGGTGTATCAACACATGAACTCACATGAATTATTTCTTGTCCCACTAGATAATTTCCTAGAACTGTCTCAAAATATTCTTTAGCATTGTCAGTCTTTAACACTTGTATCTTTGTTTGGAATTGAGTTTGAACCATAGTGTTGAATTTTTTGAAAATATGACCTACTTCCGACTTCTCTTTCATAAGAAACAACCATGTGAGTCTAGTATGATCATCTACAAATGATACAAACCACCTAGTGCCAGTAACATTTTTAACTCTTGATGGCCCCCAAACATCACTGTGAATCATTGAAAATGGATATGATGACTTGTATGGAAGACTATGATAGGAATTACGGACATGCTTTGAAAATTGACACACTTCACACTGAAAAGTTTTTGGATTTTTATTCTTGAACAATGAAGGAAACAATTTTTGTAGATATAAGAAATTAGGATGACCTAGACGATAGTGCCATAACATGATTGCACTATCCTTATTGGAATTTTCATGAGAAACAAGATATTTTGACTCAACACATATTGCATTAGGAGTTTGTCTTACAGGAGATTCCTCAACTTTCAGAAGAAAAAGACCAGAGCACGCCTTAGCACTGCCAATCGTCCTCCCCGAATCCAAATCCTAAAATTCACACAAACCAGAGAAAAATTTAGCCACATAGTTATGTTCTTGAGTGAGCTTGCTGACAGACAACAGATTACATTCGAGATTTGGAACATAAAGAACAGATTGTAGAGTTAGGTCCTTCGAAATAATAATAGAACCTGTTCCTGCCACTTTAGAAAGGGATCCATCAGCTATTTTCACCATAAGGTTTTGCTGACATGGATTATACTTGTGAAAAAGTGTGGCATCTCCCGTCATATGATCGGATGCCCCTGAGTCTACAATCCATGGACCTGTTTTTTCAGATTTTACAGTGAGTGCACTTGAGTAATTACCTTTTTGTGCTAAAGATCCCATTCCAACTGTACTAGTTGCAGAATTTTGTTGTGAGAACATCTTTTGCAGAATTTCAAGTTGTTCTTTGGTGAAAGGGCTGGATCCGGGAGCTGCTAAGGCAGAATTTTCAGCAACTGGAGTGAAAGTGGATTCTCCAAGCATCACTTTCTTCCTGCTCTCTTCTCGTCGAACCTCAGAAAAAACTTCTCGGATGCTTGGCAAAGACTTTAATCCCAGAATTCTTCCTCGAACCTCATCAAGATTCTTGTTTAGACCCATTAGGAATACGTAACATCAGATGAAGATGAACTCTGTTTTTCCATGGTCATACCAGAAAGAGTTTTAGAGGTTCAGAGACTGCTCTGATGCCATGAGAGAATTTCAGAATGAGAGAAAAAATTCTCTTATTGTTATTGTAGGAAATCAAAGTATTGTATTGAAAAGACTTAAGATAAAACTGTACATAGGTACCCTATTTATATACAAAGAACTTCCAACTAAATAGGAAAGTATATCACTCATAATCCTAGATATTATTCTAATTAATAGAATCTATAATCGAGTGATTCTCTAACCTTAATGCTAGGGATACACATATATACTAATTTCCTAAAATAACAAATTAATTAAAACAGCAGTTGACTTTCCAATAATATTCTTGACACTCCCTCTCAAGCTGGTGAATAAACATTGTCCATTCCCAGCTTGGTTACAATCTTGTGGAAGAGTGGATTGTTAAGTCCCTTGGTTAGAACATCTGCTAGCTGTGATTCGCTTGGTACATAGGGTGTGCAAATGAGACCACTGTCAAGCTTCTCCTTAATGAAATGTCTGTCAACTTCAATATGTTTTGTCCTGTCATGCTGCACAGGATTGTGTGCGATGCTAATTGCAGATTTGTTATCACAGTAGAGCTTCATAGGGCCATCCCACTTGAGTCTTAGATCTTCCAAAATGATCTTCAACCATAGTAGCTCACATACACCTTGTGCCATTGCCCGAAATTCTGATTCTGCACTTAATCTTGCCACAACATTATGCTTTTTGCTCCTCCAAGTAACTAAGTTTCCTCCCAAAAAGGTGCAGTAACCCGTGGTGGATCTTCTATCAACCACTGAGCTTGCGTAGTCAGCGTCGGTGTAGGCCTCCAAAGTGAGCTTATCACCTTTTTTGAACAAAATTCCCTTTCCTGGAGTTCCATTGAGATAGTGCAATATTCTATGAACTGCATGCAAATGGAGTTCCTTAGGGTTGTGCATAAATTGGCTCACCACACTAACTGCATAGGCAATATCAGGCCGTGTGTGGGATAGGTAGATTAGTCTACCAACCAGTCTCTGATATGATTCTTTGTCTGTAGCATTGTCTCCCTCTACTTCCCCAAGTTTATGATTAGGATCAATTGGTGTGCTGGATGGTTTGCACGCCAACTTTCCCGTGTCTTTCAAGAGATCAAGGACATACTTTTGTTGGGATATAAAGATCCCTTGTTTCGACCTTGCCACTTCAATGCCCAGAAAATATTTCAAGTTTCCTAGTTCCTTAATCTCGAACTCCTTTGCCAAACATCTTCCCAAGTTCTGCCTTTCCTTTTCATTATTTCCCGTCGCTATGATATCATCAACATAGACAATGAGAGCAGTAACTCCCTCTGAACTTGAGTGTTTTATGAATAGGGTGTGATCCCCTTGGCTCTGCTTGTACCCCATGGAATGCATTACCTTGGCAAATCTCCCAAACCAAGCTCTTGGTGACTGTTTTAGGCCATATAGTGCCTTCTTGAGCTTGCAAACCTTATTTGCAGCCATGTTTCTATTGAATCCAGGGGGTATTTCCATGTAGATTTCCTCTTCAAGATTTCCGTGCAAAAATGCATTTTTTACATCAAACTGTTGTAAAGGCCAATCAAAGTTAACTGCTAGAGACAAAAGAATTCTCACCGTATTCATCTTGGCAACCGGAGCAAAGGTTTCTTGGTAATCTATCCCATATGTCTGTGTGTATCCTTTAGCCACCAACCTAGCTTTGTACCTCTCAAGTGTTCCATCTGCTTTATACTTAACTGTAAAGACCCACTTACATCCCACTGCTTTCTTTCCTCTTGGTAGCTCCACAATCTCCCAAGTATTGTTCTTCTCCAGGGCCTGCATTTCAACATTCATAGCATTCTTCCAATTTTCACAATTTAAAGCCTCTGATAATGTTTTGGGAATGGATATTGTGTTTATGTTTGTAAGGAAACTTCGGTGAGATGGAGAGCATTTTTCAAAGGACACAAAATGGGATATTGGGTATAATGGATGTTTTGTGCACTCTCTAGTTCCTTTCCTAAGGGCTATAGGTAAATCAATGTTAGATAAGGAATCACTTTGAGGAGTAGAGCTAGAAGATATTACCTCATTTCCAGGATTTGAGTCTGATGATTGGTCCGGCCTTGGTTCAGGAGCTAGACTTTTCCTTCTTGAGTAAACCTGTGAGAACCGATTGTTAGTAGTGGCCTTTCCCCCATCTGCTTGTGAACTAGGTTGTAAGGAGGGCTCATTTTGGGTTTGTGAAGGAGGAGACTCAGGTTTCTTAATTGTAACTTCAGCGCAGGTCTTGGTCTCGGGTTGGAATTTAGAAGATGATGACGGCAAGTCAAGGAGAAAGAAGTCTTGATCCTTATCTTCCACAAATGTTGTCTCCCTCTGAAGATAGGGCTGAGTGAAATATGGTTCTGTTTCAATGAAGGTAACATCTGCTGAGATTAGGAGTTTTTTAGTAGGTGGGTGATAGCACTTGTATCCTTTCTGTGTTGAAGAGTATCCCACAAAGACACACTTGATAGCTCTAGGGTCTAACTTTCCTCTATTTTGGCTATGGACATGAACAAATGAGACACACCCAAATACTCTAGGAACAAGATGGTTTGTTGTACGGAGACTTGGATAAAAGTGAGACAATACCTCCATGGGACTCTTGAAGTTTAACACTCGGGATGGTAACCTGTTTATGACATGGGTGGCTGTAAGAACTGCTTCCCCCCAAAGGTATTTTGGCACATTTTTCTGAAATAATAATGCTCGGGTAGTGTTTAGGAGATGGCCATTTTTCCTTTCTGCAACTCCATTTTGTTGTGGAGTAGAGACACAGGATGACTCATGAATAATACCTTTTTGTTGAAAATATGGGGAAAGTGTTTGGTTGAAATAATCTTTTGCATTATCTGACCTAAACCTTTTGATTTGGACCCCAAATTGGTTTTTTATCATGGAAAAGAAGTTTGGGAGGATATCACTCACATCAGATTTTGATTTAAGCAGAAATATTCAGGTAACTCTTGTACAATCATCAATAAATGAAACAAACCAACGTGCCCCAGAAATATTTGGAATTGTAGTTGGACCCCATATATCACTATGAATCAACTCAAAAGGAAAAAGGCTTCTTTTGTTATTGGTGGGAAAGGTAGCACGTCTGTGTTTTGCAAGTTCACATGCATCACAATGAAACTGCTTATCAACTAGTCCTTTGAACAAAGAAGGGAACATAATTTCAAGGGTTGAAAAAGAAGGATGTCCGAGCCTAAAATGGTGAAGCCAAATTGTGTCTTTATTGGTGAGGTTTTGTCCAGAAAGGTAGGTTAGGGGCTGGTTCCACTTACCAACTTTCGATTTCTCTAATTCCTCAAGATAGTATAATCCGTCCTTCTCCTTAGCACGTCCAATCATCATTCCCGAGCCCTGGTCTTGAAATAGACAATAAGATGGAAAAAAAGTTACTTTGCAATTCATGTCATGAGAAAGCTTGGATATTGATAAAAGATTGGTGGACAATTTGGGAACATGTAGGACATTTTTCAAAGTAAGGTTAGGACTGATTTTTATTTCTCCTACCCCAGCTACCGTGGCCAAGGAGCCATCGGCAGTAGCAATTTTCCTACTACTAGAACAAGGTGAATATGAACTAAAGTTTTGAAAGGAATGAGTCATATGATCTGTGGTTCCTGAATCAATAATCCACAAATGTTTAAAGGTTCTATCTGAGGCATTTAAAGCATGAGAGGTTGGATGTTTACCTGAATGTATCAATGAATAGGTACCTGAAGGTTTTTCGAGGATACTTAGGAGATTTCTCAGCTTTTCAATCTCTTCTTTGTTGAGACTGCCCAACTCCTTTGGTGCTGCAGTGGTTGTTTCTGCAACTTTTGACATCTTTCACAAATCAAAACTTGCTGAAGGATAGGTGAGAATCAGGGATAAATCGGCAATGAAGGCCAAGCAACAAAGAGAAACCACCAATGATGAAGAACAGAGGAAAAATTCAGCTATGAAGGCTGATAAAAAAGAACACATGAAATACTCTGTTTTGTCTTTAGAAAACAGAGCAAAGACAACAGTGATGAAGGCTGGAACAATAGAACCAGAACCGAGCCTATAGAGATGAACAAAAACAAATTTTCGTGATGAAGGCTGGATGAGAAAATGGCTATGAAGGCCTAAGGCAAAAAAATCAGCAATGAAGGCTGAAGAAGAAACTGCAGAAAATCAGCAATGAAGGCTGAAAAAGTGACTGATTTCCAAGAAAAAAAAAAACCTAAAGCTCTTGATACCATGTAGGAAATCAAAGTATTGTATTGAAAAGACTTAAGATAAAACTGTACATAGGTACCCTATTTATATACAAAGAACTTCCAACTAAATAGGAAAGTATATCACTCATAATCCTAGATATTATTCTAATTAATAGAATCTATAATCGAGTGATTCTCTAACCTTAATGCTAGGGATACACATATATACTAATTTCCTAAAATAACAAATTAATTAAAACAGCAGTTGACTTTCCAATAATATTCTTGACAGTTATTGAAAATAAGCGTACAAGGGGAAAATAAATAGGAAGAAGAAAAAATCTGTTCCTGGAAATCAGGAACAGAATAGGAAAGAAAATAATCAGAATGGGATTAACAAATCCCTTTATTTTAGGAAACAAATTCCTAAAAATCAGAACATAAATCTCAATTTTCCACACATTCGGTAAGCGATGACCGACAAGGGCGACGATGATGATTGGTCCAAGCAAGGTAGATGGTGCTGATTGGCTCAGGGCAGTAGGGTAGCGATGTAGCAAAGGCCAGCAGCAACAGAGTGTCTTCACAGCACAGGCATGAAGCGATGATACAGTGACGGAGCACCAAGGCTAGGTGGCAAGCAGGTTTCGATTTTTTCGTGTGAAGCAAAGAGTGTAGGGACGATGACATTATGCAGAATGTGCAACACAGGGCTTTAGAAGATGGCACGAGAGAATCGGATAAAGAAATGGTGCTGTGATGATCTTGGTTAATGATGAAGAGTTAGGCAACTATGGGAACAGAAACATAGGCTAGCAGGTGTAAGGGGGTTGGCTGGTTTGGGCGATGGCAGTAAGAGATGGTGAAGATGAAGATGACAAAGGCTTTTTAGATGGTCTGAGAACGATGATGAAGATGAGGATCGTTTAGTGAGGAGGTCGCTGTGTTAATAAAAAAAGGTCATGGCTGGAAACGACAAGAGCACCGGACCAAAGTTGGCTGTGCAGGAAATATTTGAAGCGATGAACGGTGGAATATGGCTTTTGCAAGGTGGCTGGTGTAAGGCGTGGCTATGGTGCCCTCCCCCCCCTCTGAAGTCGAGTCTCTTCCTTTTTTATAAGCAAAGGTTTTTGTATTTTAAAACAACTCAATTTTTTTTCAATATTTATCTTTTCTTTTTCTTTTTTTTTTAAGAATAATACAATCCTTCTAATTATCAAATACTAACTCTAATTTAAACAATTTTATTCTAACATTAATTATAACCTAATAATTATTCCTAAAATAATAATTCTAATCCTACCCCAATATCAATCCTAAGACTAATTTTAATTAAAAAATCTAAAATTATCCTAGTCAATAAATCCAAATTTTTACTTTCCAATTTTCTTTTATTTCATTTTTTTCCTATTTTATCTATTTATTTATTAATTATTCCTAAATCCTACAAATTCTAACTTACTTAATAATCCTAATTTCCTATGCTAATTCTAATTATTAAAAAAAATTCAAATTTAGTTCAAACTTAATCCAAATATTTAACCTAATATCTAATTAAAATAATTACCTTAACCTAGTGTTAATTAAAAGATCACATAATTAACCAAGTTAATTATTTACAGCTTGATACTCGGATAGAATAGGGTGTCTACAATTGCCCTTCTTTGTGCATTTGCTATGAAACAATAATTGTACAAAGACATAGACACCCATTTTGTTTGACTATTTTTTTGTTTGTTCTTTTTTTTGTATATATTTTTTTATTTTTTATTTTTTTTGAATAGCTCCCTCTAAAAAGAAATGCAGTCAAACTTTAAAATCGTATCTTAAAATCTCCTTCTAAACAAACAAGCAATCAAACTTTAAAATCGCCGCAAAAAGCTTTGTTTTTTTTTTTTTCAATTTTAGAAAACCCCTTTAAAATTCTTTTCTTGTCTAATTTCGAAATTTTAAAAAACCCCCTTAAAACTTCTTTTCTTCTCGTCCAATTTTTTTAAAAATTTTAGGAAACCCCTCTAAAATCTCCTTTCCTGTCAAATTTTGAAATTTTTGGAAACCCCTCAAAAACGTCTTTTTCTTGTCAAAATTTGATATTTTAGGAAATTCCTCTAAAATTTCTTTTCTCGTCAAATTTTTAAATTTTGAAAAACCCCTCCAAAACTCCTTTCCTTGTCTAATTTCGAAATTTTATGCAATTTACCCTATCCATGTAACGTCATTCATGCAATTTATTCTATCTATGCAATGCAATCTATTCTATCCATGTAATGCAATCTATCCTATTCATAAAAATGTCATTCACGCAATGTTATTCATGCAATCTATCCTATCCATGTAATGTTATTCGTACAACTAATTTATTCATGCAATATCATTCATGCAATCTATCCTATCCACGTAATGTTACTTGTACAATCTATTTTATAATTTATGTAATTATCCTATCTATGCACTGTTTTCTCTGAAAAACATTTCAACATTAATTGTGGCAACAAGTTTTTTTCTTCTTCAATCTTGTCTTCATGCATTACTCCTAGTCCATCTTGTCATTTTTTATTTCCTTCTTCTCTTTCTCATTTTCTTTCTTTCATTTTCCTTTCCAAATGAAGATCCTGTCTTTGTAACCTCTTTATCTTATATTATCTCTTATTTCTTTTTTCACTTTTTCTTCCTATCTCGTCATTCATTTTCTCATTGAAAACTTCATTGAGACCTCATCATTCACTCTTTATTATTCATTGATTTTTCTTAATTTCATTTTCTATTCATTCATTAGTTTTCTTTTTTCTTTCATTTTCCTAAATAATATAGGAGTCTTTCACATATTTTGCCAAGCAAACATTCATTATCATTCCAATTTCAAAATCAATGTAATACAATTTCTCAGTCCCTCAAGGTAAAGATATAGCAAAGAAATGATAGGTGAAAAGAAAAGAATGGTATTATTCAATATTTGAAAGTATTACAAGAGGTAGCCAAGCTAGAAGAAAAAAAAGGCTAGAAACGAAAGGCGAGAATTTTCAGGATTAAGTTTTAGGCAATAGTATCCAAATAACAAAAATTCAAATAATTTTTATCAATGAATGCAAAATTCCCTTCCAAATGTCTACTATATCTGATCATGTTGAGTTTATCAAGACATCCTCTTGCCCCAGTATTGTTGAAATCCAATTTTTCTCGTATCTAAACCTCCTTTTCAGGTTTTCAATTTAGATACACTCTATTGATCAAAATCACCCTTTTTGGGTTTTCGATCCAAGTCCTTTTATTTATTCTCTTCTTTTTTTTTTCTTTTCTTTTATTCATTTTCATTTTTCATTAATTTTCTTCTTTTTTTTTCCTTCCTTTTTTAACTTCATTGAAATTTTTTGTCTGTTATTGATTCCGATTCATGCCCCAACAGTAGATATGTTTTCACCCAATTTAATGCTCACATGAATCCAAGAGAATCTTTGGAATCCCATTACTTCCATCTAGACTAAATCTTTTTGCTTATTTTGATCTATTTCTTCTAATTTCATCCAAAGGATCATCATCTCTTTATGTGAGTATACACTTATTCAACACATGATTCTTCAATGCAGGTACTCATATTTGATCAAAATGAACTTTTAAGGCAAGTAACGTAGGCTCAAGTGAGGGTTCACGAAAGATGGGATAAAATAGACCCAAATTGTGTTTTAGGGTTCGTCATACTAACGATCATTTCCCATCATGCAAATCATTTGGGCATTTTGAATTTTGCCCCATTTTCTTTTTTCTTATTTTTCCTTTTCTATTCAAACATGACTAGGGTTTCCACTTTCTTGATTTCAATCCCTCTTACCTTTTTGTTTTTTTCATTCTCTTGGCCATGATTGAGCATCTAAAGCTCAAGTTTACGGATGACAAGAACATGACATTACCTTAGCCACAAATGAGCACGTGAAGCTCAAGTTTGCGGATGGCAATAATGTAACATTCCTTGGTCATGATTGAGCTTGTAAAGCCCAAAGTTCACGAAAGCAAAGATGTAACATTCCCTTGGCCAATCTTAAGCATATAAAATTCAACATGTCAAGCTTAAGTGAGTGGATGATCAGTATATCCCTTTAGCCAATATTAAACAAAGTCCTCATCAAAGCAAAAGTTATTAAGCTAGAGTTCAAGGCATGATCATGTGGACAGTAAGGAAGTATATTTAATTGGTTCGATATCAACCAAAGTCCTCATGAGAGCATAAGCTATTAGCTATAGCTCAAGGCATGATTGTGAGAACGATAAGTATTTTCCCTTGGCCAATATCAACAGAAGTCTCATGAGAGTAGAAGCAATTAAGCTGAGACTCAATGCATGATTGTGTGAACGACAAATACCCTTGGTTGATATCAACCAAAATCCTCATCAAAGCATTAAGCTAGAGCTCAAGGAATGATTGTGTGGACGACAAGGAAGTATATCAACTTGGCCAATATCAACCAAAGTCTTGATAAAAAAAGGAAGCTATCAAGCCAGGGCTCAAGGCACGCAAAGAAATATAAGTCCTCATAAGAGCAGAAGATGTTAAGCTAGGGCTCAAGGCATGCGAAAAAATCAAAGTCCTTGTAAGAGCAAAAGCTATTAAGCTAGGGTCAAGACATGCAAGGAATCAAAGTCCTCATAAAAGCGAAAGCTATTAAGCTAGGGCTCAAGACGTGCAAGGAATCAAAGTCCTCATAAAAGCTGAAGCTATTAAGCAAGGGCTCAAGGCGTGCAAGAAATCAAAGTCCTCATAACAATGGAATCTATTAAGTTAGAGCCAGAGTCGTGCAAGAAATCAAAATTCTCATAAGAGCAAACAATGACTTTGTAAGAGCAAAAGCTAAGGCAGAGCTCGAAACATAAAGATGATAAGAATCAAAGATGTCATCAAAGCTAGAGATTATCCAAAGAAAAGAAATATCAAAGCAAGAGCTAGGCAAACTAAGACGCGACAAATGAAAGAACAACAAAGTATAGAAAGGAGAAGGCTTCCCCACTGAAATTTAAAATCAAAGGTGACACTCCACATCTGGGGAAAGTTGCTCAAATCTTCACAGCTTCAAGAAGTCAAAACACAAATAAAGATAATCACAAAGAAGCTTTCTTTCTCATCAAAAAAGCAAGCACAAGAATGCTCATGCCAAAGATGGGATGATCACACAGATGCAACAAGGCTTCACTCAAGCATTCAACAAGCCAAGAACGAATGTGATGCTCAATTCCGATCTAGGGGGGAACTTAGTGTTATGGATGGATTTAGCTACGAGACAGTCACACCAAGCCTAGCCAAACAGGCCCAACCTATAACATGCTCAATCTTCCTGTCTCAGTTTCATGGCTCGAAGACAGACTGTACATACTCAGACAGACAAAATCCACAAGATGATGACATGTCATGATCTGAGCCACCCCCATGGCCTATATATATCCCCTTACTCTTAGGCAAATGGACCATTTAGTCTTTGTTTATTATCCAGATTTTGTTTTACTATGCCTTTCTCTAGCTCTATTGTACTTCGGTCATGCCTGGACACGTGACTAGCTTTAGCAAGACTTTTGTAATTAGTTAACAAACCAGTTCACACTCTTCATATAATAGCACCCTCAGCTGCCTCTGTGGACGTAGGCACTCTTGTCGAACCACATAAATCCTGATGTCCTTTATATTTGACTCACACTATTCACACCTTCAACAACTATCCTCCAACACAAAAGCAGTATAAGTATTTTGATCCCATTTCAAAAACAATTGTTTGCTACCATGAATGTGACCTTTTTGAAACAAAATTATATTTTTGTATCACATCCTCAACGGGTGCATAAAAATGAAGATTCAGATCTTGTAGAATTGTTGTAGATTGTAAGCTTGGCTAGTGATATTGCAGAGCACCTATTAAAGGATTAAGTAGTGATGAAACTTATGTTATATAGCTCGAACCTCCTTGACAAACTACTCCATCTCAAACAGCCTTGGAAACTAATATTTCAGGTATTAAAACATATGACAACCAACCTTAATGCCATTAACTAATCAAATTCAAAAGGGAATAGATTCTGGAAACAAATCAAGTGTAAAATTTTCAAAGGGTATTGTTTTCTCGAGGAAGAACAAAATTCAATGGAAGGATATCTCCACTTTGCGACAAAGTCATGAATCCGATCTGAGAACAAATCAGCATTCAAATGATGAGTCAGGTAAAACCCTTTAGGTTCTTATTCCATATCACAGTTTGAGTCATATGGTGATCTTTGTTTTCTTAGTGCCTACTGAAAGGATGTTAGATCTTGTACTAAATGTCCAATGTCCAAATTTTGCATCCTATTAACATCTATCATCATCCCTTGTTCCTTCTACTTGACAACTCTCCAATGTAAAAATTCCTAAGAACGTACAAGATGCTTTAAATGTTCCAATGTGAAAAGAAGATGTCTTTGAAGAAATGAAGGCTCCTAAGAAGAAAAAAAATTGGGAGGAAGGGAACTCACATGAAGGGAAGTCTACTATTGGCAACAAGTGGGTGTTCAGAGTCAAAGACAACTCAGATGGCTCACTGAAAGAAATAAGGCTCGATTGATGGCCAAGGGTTTCACTTATATAGCTTTGACTACTCATAAACATTTGCACCAGTTGAAAAAGTAGAATACATTAAAGAGTGCTTTTGTCCAACGTTGCCAATTTGAGTTGGCCTTGGCAACATGATGTTAAAAACACTTTTCTCAATGGTGGTTTCAAGGAAGAAGTGTGCATGGATTCCCATCCTGGCTTTAAAGAAAGATATGGATTCAAAGTGTGCAAACTTGAAAAATGCTTGTATGGACTTATGCAATCTCCTAGAGCATGGTTTGAAAAGTTTACTCAATTAGTCAAAAAGCAAGGCTATATTCAAGGGCATAGATCACACTATGTTCAGGAAGTTTTCAGCCGAAGGAAAGATTACAATTTCAATAGTCTATCCAGATGACATCATTCTTAGGGGTGATGATGTAATGGAGATGGACAATTTAAAGAAAAGCCTAGCATAAGAGTTAGAGATTAAAGATCTGAGGACACTGAGATATTTCCTTAGTCTGGAAATGGCTTGTTCAAAGAAAGGGATTGTTATATCTCAACGAAAATACATACTAGATCTTTTGAGGGAGACAAGTATGAGCAGTTGTAAGCCCTAAGATGCTTACATGGATCCCAATATGAAGCTCGGACAAAAAAGGGGCAATACTTGTGGATACTACGAAATACTAGGGATTGATGAGCAAGTTAATCTATTTATGCCACACAACCAGATATTGCCTTGACATCAGCATGGTAACTTAGTTTATAATAGCTCCATATGAAGAGCATCTTGATGCCATCTATAACATTCTTCAGTAATTAAAAAACAAGCTTAGAAAAGAGTTATTCTTCAAGAAGAATGAACAACGGGGCTTGAGATTTATACTGATGCAAGTTGGGCCGAATCTTTCATTGCCAGAAGATCGACCTTAGTGTACTGCACCATTGTTTGGGATAATCTAGTTACTTGGTGAAGCAAGAAAAAAATTGTTGCCACCCAAAGCAATGCTGAAAGCTGAGTTCAAAGCAATGGCACATAGAATATGTGAAGTATTGTGGTTAAACCGAGTACTCAAGGAGATAACTATCACGCATTCCATGAAATTGTACTGTGATAACAAAGCAGCAATCAACATTGCTCATAACCCAATACAACATCATAAGACATATAATGTAGAGATCGACGAACACTTCATCAAGGAGAAACTTGAGGCTAGTGTTATTTGTCTGCCATTTATACCGACCACAGCAGATAGTAGACATTTTAGCCAAAAGACTCGTAAGACCTAACTTTGAGCATCTAATCAGAAAGTTGGACACGATAGATATCTACGCTTCAACCTAAGGGGGGTGACAAAAAGTTAAGGAATATATTAATTAGTTTTTGTCTGATTTTGTTAGTTTGTTCTCTAGTAACATATTTGGATATTTGAAATAGGATGAGATTATGTTGTTTGACTAGTTCCTATTTTCTAAGGATATTGAGCTTATCTTGTGAGATCTCTATTTATTCTCTGTAATTTTCTGATTTCAAATCAATGAAGAAAGACTTCTATTTCCTCACAAAAACTTTCAGAAACTAATAAAATCCAAATATTTTAAGGATAAAAAAAATAAATAAAAGTTTCAAAAACTGAGGGTCCGTTTGGGTGGCATATTTCATTTTCTAGAAATTGTTTTCCTCATTTTCCCATGATTGGTAGGTGTAAAATAATTTCGGTCAATGGTTAATGATTTTCAGTCAACTGAAAATCCTTTTAAGATTTGGGAAAATGTCTTCCCCTTTTGAAAAGAGGAAGACAATTTACAAGGCTGACACCCACATTTTGCACTCCTGAAATTGAAACCCCAATCTCACCCCGATCATACCTTGCGGGCACCACCGTGATTCTCACCGTTACCCTTACCGTCGAAGCTCCTTGCCGACATCCTTTAACACCTGTCTTGCCGAAACCTTCCAGATCTAAACAAAATAGCATCCATAGCATTTCCCTCATTTGATATCTAAGCACTTGGAAATCCACCCAAATCATTGAAGAAGCTGATTCAAACACAGGTAATGATCTAACACTTGTTCTCATTAATTTGAGGAAATAGGTTTTAACTTTCCACGGGCATCCTTCCTATAGCAGCTCCATTCAAATCTTTTAGCATTTTTTTAGAGATTTAGAATTGTTCTTTAGGAGTTTGAACATGGGCCGTCTATTCATTTTATTATTGTCGAAAAGACAAATTCAATTAGGCTAAGGGATCACACTTAAGGACATGCATTTCCTACTAGGGTTCTGTTGAAACATTGCTTGGAAAGAAGAAATTCTCACCCTTGGGAATAGCTTAGGAGTGGTTGGCAATGTGGGTTGAATTTGGAAGACTTTGGACTCAATTTAGTCAAGCTAGGTTGAATTTGGAAGATTTTGGACTCAGTTTAGCCAATTGAGAGCAAGCTGCTCAACAGCAGCAGCCACTGGACAATCCAGCCGCTGTCGAGCAGCCTGCTCTCAATTGGCTATTTGCTTCCCTAATTGGCTGCTGCAGCTATTTGCTTCCCCTCATGGTAGGTTAATTAACAAAAATATTGTATTCTCCAGTACATCTTTATAGATTGGATTAGTTTTTCTAGTGGGTATCATTAATTCTCTTATTTCTTGAATCTATCCATTCTTCATACAAAAACAAAAATGACTCCTCCCATGAATTTTTCAGATTTTAAGACATATTCAAATTCAATAATATAGAAGTATAAGTTGCCAAATGAAAATTAAAAAAAAAAAAATTAGAGTGGGTCAATCATGAGACAACATTAGCAAACGTAGACACCTAGCAAGCATCGTCCTTTTTATCCCATAGGATTAAAACTTCAATATTCCGTTTGGAGGTCTCATGTTCAAAACAAGCATTACCCATTCTGTTTTTATTACAAATGACATTTACATACACTTCATTGCATTGTAAAGTATGAACTGTTCAGCAGTTGTTTTTGATGATTGGATTTGTTTGTGATTTATTAATACTTGTTTATAATGATTGGATTTGTTTGTGATTTGTCAGTACCTGTTTCTGATTACAGATGGATAATAATTCCAATCGTGCATCTGTTAAGG
The DNA here is from genome assembly GCA_031772115.1 of Heritiera littoralis. Lineage (NCBI taxonomy): Eukaryota > Viridiplantae > Streptophyta > Magnoliopsida > Malvales > Malvaceae > Heritiera > Heritiera littoralis. Next base: position 541,369 of record JAPDPK010000063.1, read on the forward strand.
CTACAGCTACATCATCATTAGCTTTTGGAATTATTGTTGTTGAAAGATTTAGACTTAGGAACCAAATAGCCCATGAACCTCATTTCAATCAAGATTATGATAGAGAAAATTATATTAATAGCATTTTATATGGAGGTGATCAGAAAATTGTTGATATAATAAGAATGCGTCCAATTGCATTTTTTTTAGTTGTGTGACATTCTTACTAAGAACAATTTGTTACAATCAGGTAGGTGGGTGGATGTTAGGGAGCAAGTTATAATTTTTCTGCATCTCATCGGCCATAATGTACGGTCTCGGGTTATGGGGTCAAGATACAATAGGTCAACTTGGACGGTTCACTGTTAGTTTAGGATTGTGTTGAGAGCTATTTTGAAATTATATAGGCTTCTTATTAGATTACTTGATGAGTCAACTCCTCCTAAAATAACAAGCAACCCAATGTTTTACCCATATTTTAAAGATTGTGTTGGAGCATTAGATGAAACTCATGTTCGTGCATCTGTGCCACCTGCGATTCAAGGAAGATTCCATAGTCGTAATAGGAGAACAACACAAAATGTCTTGGCTGCCATCACTTTTGATTTGAAATTTTCCTATGTAATTGCTGGTTAGGAAGGTAGTGTACATGATTCTAGTATTTTAAATGATGCACTTGAATGCCCAAGAGGATATTGAATTCCAGAAGGTAACAGTTAAAACTAACAAAAAATAATACTTTATTGATGCTTAGAATGAATTTAGCAATAATTAAATTTTGTAAACTTGTAGGCAAATATTACATTGTTGATGCTGGATATGGCATCCGAAATCGAATTATATCTCCATATCATGGTATTCGATATCCTTTGAAAGAGTTTAGTGATCATCGTCAGAAAATGCAAAAGAACTCTTTAATCTTCGTCATTCATCATTGCGAACTACTATTGAACGAGTCTTTGGAATTTTGAAAAAACATTTTTGTCTGTTGGATGCTGAACCATTTTGGGATTTTCAAACACAAGTTAGCATGTTGCATCATTCATAACCATATAATCGGAGTTGATCCTAATGACTCAATTAATCAAGGATCAATTGATGAAGACGAGTCTTCAACTGTAAGATCAACTCTTACGGCGTGAGAAGAGAGATAAGAAACTAGAGAATGGACTACCAAGAGAAAGGAAATTGCACAAGCTATATGGAATGATTACATTACTAGAACCAATTAGTGTAGACTTGAAATTTTCAATGTTACGTCATTATGTTTCAAGAATTTCTAATGTTTTTTATTTGGATTGGATTGAACTTATTTGACATTTGAGTTAATTAGTTATATTATTGAAATTATTGTTTCATTCATATACTTTGTTTAGTATTAATGTTTTTTTATATGCTTTGAGGTTTATTGTCTTTTACTTGTTGTTTATGTTTGCTTAATACAATTATTATTGTAGAAACGAATAAGTCAAAGAAAGAAGGGACATTGAATCAATTTAGGTGGACAAAACCGATGCAACAAATTTTTTTGGAAATACCTGCTGAGGAGGCTCAAAAAGGAAACAAGCCATCCGATACTTTCAAGCCACATGCACTTGCTCGAGTAGCATCCACTATTTCCGAAAAATTCAATATAGAATGTGAGCGTAATCATGTCGATAACCACCTTAGGACTATTAAGAATACATGGCAAATTATATCCAAAATTCAAGGAGATAGTGGATTTGGATGGGATGACAATCTAAAGATGATAACTTGTGATCAAAAAACATATGATGAAGCAATGATGATAATATTTTAACATTTTTTTTAATTTTAATCGATCACAATAGATTAGCATCCTTCTTGTATTTATTAATGATGAAACAGGCACATCCGAAGTATGAACTATTTTTGAACAAAAAAATTGAAATATATGATGAGATGGCATTGGTTGTTGGAAAAGATATGGCAACGAGAGGTTTTGCTAAATCCTTAGCTGACATTGACTTGGATGATTATAATGAGGTTCACACAATACCTCTAGGCTTTAAGAATGAGGTTAATGAGGAAGTTAGAGGAAGAGCAACTTCTTCAATTGTAAAAGTGCTCATACTTCGGACATTGGTGATGAAATACTTGCTAATATGACAAAGAAACTTGGTGAGATTGCTTGTGTCATCAACAAATTCACTGCTGATCAAGTGAGCACAAAACATCTTTATGAGGAAGTTATGTCGATGGAGGGATTTGATGAGTCTCTTGTCACTGCTTTTGACTACTTGGTTGAACATAAGAAGCACGCAAAAGCCTTTATGGTTAAAAATAAAAATCTTAGGAGCCTTTGACTCGATAAATTCTTCAAGAATTTTACATGATTGATGGAATGGTTAAAATTTGTGTAGGATCTGCTTGTTTCTAATCCTACAATATTATTATGGATATGGTTTTATGTAAGAACATGCTTAATATGATTATTGTAGGATTATTTTGTGTAGAACAATATTAGCTATTTTAGAATAGGAAAGTACTAATTATGGTTTGTAATTGTTGTAGGTGTAAGAATATAATTTATTATATAAATTATAAGTTTGTAGGATCTTATTATATTATTATTATGCTTTGGTTATTTTAATCATGTATTGGCAAAACATGAGGTTGGCTCTACAAGGGCAACGTTTTGGGATGCTACAAACTATTATACAATCAAATATGTAAACTCTACCAATTCTATTAATTAAATAAAGATTTTGTTTAAAAAAAATTATTCTTTTCATATTTATTATTACTATGATTATTATTGATTTAAAAACATTATTAGTAATTAAATATGTAAATAATATTTTTTCAACAGAAATATAGATTTTCTAGAAAACAACCAAACAACGAAAAATATTTTCCAGCATATCAACCAAGCAACAAAAAAAATCAGTTTTTCCAGAAAATCAATTTTTCAGAAATCATTTTTCGAAAATTATTTTACACGAACCAAAACAGAGCCTAAAACAAGGACACAACTTTTGCATCATAAACTTTTTACCTAATATTTGAAATCAGCAGAAGTACAAGCGACTAATATAGTGGACTATTGTTTCAATATATACACGAGGTATTTGCCATATATTAGAAAGTCAGCAAAAGATTTTACAAAAATATATAGATGGCATTCAAGAATATGATCAGATAAACAGGAATTCATAGAATCACACAAGATAAACCACAAAAATAATACTCAATGAACCATTAAGAACTATATTACCTACGAACACTTGATTCTTCAGTCTCAAAAAGCATCCGAAAACGCATCCCAATTGAGACGCGAGTGTGGAAAACAGCCTTGACATATTTTGAAAGGGGTATAACAAACTCAGAGGGGCTAGCCCTGCATATTAGAAAAACAAGCATGTTAGCAGATAAGACAAATAACAAATTAAAGATTTAAGACATTATCACCACCTTGGATTATAAAATATTGTAAAGCAGCTATTGGTTGCAGCAGCATGAGCTGCAGCAGCAAGGAGTCCAATGTGCATGCTATCACTAGATAAAACAGATGATGGCATTACAGTTTGTGGGCGAGTAGCACGACGAATTCCCAAAAGAAGCTGATTCTTTTCATTCCTAATTACAGGAAGTGACAAGATATTAGTCAACAATGCATATTACATACTCTTCCCCTCCTCTTAGCTTACTCGCTGGCTAAGTAACCAAATAAACCACATGTACCAGGTATAATTAAAATAATAATAATAATAATAATAATAACATATTCAGCTAGGAAACAAAGAAAATGATTACCAAATAAAAAGAACAGAATCCCCTGCAACAAGTCTCTTGGCACTAACAAACACACTCCAGCCTGTAGTAAGAAGGTGACGTTTAGGCTGTCCTGCAAGTTTTGTGACATCACATCAACTTAGAAATCTACAGTTGTACTACTAGATGGATCATTTTAGTGTGCAACAAAAGATGACCTAATCGATCGTTAACATGGTTGTCTAAAACATTTTACAAAAAAATGGTACAACCATGGTTCCCTCAATTACAGGCACAAAAGAACCAGTAGAGAAAAGTTAATACACTAATGCAGTGCCTCCAAATATATAGAACATATATAAGTCAAGCGAATCAGGAGATAATTTAGGATTAGACATACTTCAGTTTATATGTTTTAGCGTTTTGAAGTTTTTTAGTTATTGTTAGTCCTAAACCCTAGCAACTTAAACCACTTGGGTACATGATTTTCGTTATATATTGTGAAAACCTATACCTAGTTCTAACTACAATGATGGCTAAACACGATGGCAGTAACTTCCACAACCGTTTAAAGCATGCATCAGTGCTGGTTTTAGCATTAGCTTGAAGCACATTGGTCCTTTGAGTCTGTTTGAAAGTAGAGGCTTTATCCTTTTAGTATCTTACAGATTCTGGCAGAAAAAAGACAGTCAAGTTCTTGCTCCAACAATATGGGCTCAGAACGTAATGTATCAATCTTTATTTCAGTGAATCAGTACCATGATTTTACACAAGATCCAGATATGATTTCCGCACCAAAGGTTCAAATTTTAGTTCAAAGCCAAGATGAAATACAGCAAAAGCACCGCAATTCTAAAACAAGGACAACCTGATCAAGTTATTAAACATACAAAAAATGGCTTAAAACCATATGCATGAGGCACTTTGACAAACTTCAATACAATGTATGTTGCATAGTATTCTAAGAATATGCCCCAGTTAACTCTCTTTCTAGAAGCATTAAAGAACACTTACAAAAGCCCAATCCACCCAGCTATTAACCTAAATAAAAGAAAGTGTCATTTAACATGAACACAAGCACAAGCCTCACGCCACACTTACCCCCAACATTAATTTAAAATAAAAAAAAAAAAAAAAAACCCTCTGACTGCAGGAGATAACAGGATACTCTCATATAAATAAGAGCATTTCATTGCACAATGGTATGACAACTAACAAGTTCAACTAATTGATTTGTCAAAAGATATTACAAAATCTACAAATACATCTAAGTGCTACCATGAACTTGGATCAAAAAGCAACAGCTAGGAAATTATATCACACAGTTTTCAAAGAGCCGTAACTAGGTAATGATCACACTGCTTTCAGCCTAAACCGTACATTTTCTTCAATTGAATGCCTTCATAAACCAAGATTTTAATCATCAAACTGACAAGAATAACTCATATTCTTTATTTCAAGATGTCATCATCATCATCATCATCAGAGCCTTTAGCCCAATAGATTGGGATAAGCTACATGAACCAATATATGAAATCACATTAAATCGTCCATATGAATTCTCCTTAGGTATCATCATCATCAGAGCCTTCACTTCAAGATGTAAAAGTAATAAATTAATTCACAATATCTCAGCAATTTTGACCTTCCCCAGATTACCCATATTGAAATGATCTTTAATTCCTAGACTCGGCATTTTTCGTCTTGTTATCCATGTCAACAAGACTTGGTGCCCACATGGATATGCGGGATGTGGATCAAATTCGACAAATAAGGTTTAGAAGGTAATGACAGGAATTAGGCTAAACTATTGTCATTTGAACAACATGGTGAACAGGCTGAAGATCTTGGATAGATTTTTGTGATGAAAAGATCCCCAGGGCAGAGAAAATTCCAAGAATAGGAAAAGAAAGGTGGATTGCAGATCTACGAGAAGCACATGCCATCCGAAAATGATGTCAGCTAACGGGCAATCACCATCCTAGGTGCAATCATGGCACTTGAGAATCAATTACTTAAGACAACAGTGGATAAAATGGGACTGGTTATTTATAGAAAGGATTTAGGCTGGTTTGGGCTTATTCCACATCACTCAAAGATGATACTACTTAGGCCTTATATTTATTTGTCTTCAGGTCACTAGTTTGGTTGGATTTTATTTTGCATTAGGTACTTAAACATAAAACATCTTATCAACCCTTTTCATTATAAAATTGCAGGCAGAGTGAAAGATTAGTCCCTGCACCCATTTTCTGATTTTAGATCCTTTGTTGCCCCATCCACATATCACAAATTTAGACCAACCAACAGGTCATACACTTAGACACATAACCATACCAGACATCTGCACTGAAGTCAGAGCCGCATAGGAAATTACTAATAATGAAAGAGTAACCTGGCTATTTGTGGAATTTCAGAATATTTTATTTCTGAATCTTACTTGAATAATACAACTTCTAAGGATTATATACAGCTACTGTTAAGCAGTAAAATAAGAAACTAAATCAGTCTAAATCTAATCCCCATAATTGAGGAATTGTCTAACCTTAATTCTAGGGATATAGATATTTACACATTTAATATAGTTGACTATTCCACACTCCCCCTCAAGCTAGCTTGAAGATATCTTCCATGGCAAGCTTGCTCACAAGATTTTCAAACTGCTTCCTGTGCAATCCCTTTGTAAGAACATTAGCAACTTGGTCACTTGTTGGTATATATGGCATGCAAATTATTCCATTGTCAAGCTTCTCTTTGATAAAATGCTTATCTACTTCTACATGCTTTGTTCTATCATAAAGCACTAGATTGTGAGAAATAGAGATTGCAGCTTTATTATCACAATAGAGCTTTATCAGTGAGAGATTAGAAACCTTCAAGTCTTCAAGTAGTCTTTTAATCCACATTACCTCACAAATCCCATGGGCTACTGAACGAAACTCAGCCTCAGCACTACTTCTGGCTACTACATTCTGTTTCTTGCTTCTCCAAGTGACAAGGTTTCCTCCCACAAATGTGCAATAGCCTGAAATTGACCTCCTATCTGTAATACTTCCTGCCCAGTCTGCATCGGTATAGGCTTCTACTTGTAGGTGTCCATGGTTTTTGAAGAGCAATCCCTTTCCAGGTGTTCCCTTTAGGTACCTTAGGATTCTGTAGGCAGCTTCAAAGTGTTCTGAGCTGGGTAAATGCATAAACTGACTTACCACACTTATTGCAAAAGCTATATCAGGTCGTGTATGTGCTAAATAGATGAGTCTACCCACAAGTCTTTGGTATTTCTCTCTATCCACCACATCTTTGGTTTCAGTAGGCTGAAGTTTCAAGTTGGGCTCTATTGGGGTTTCAGCTATCTTACAACCAAGCATTCCTGTCTCACTAAGCAAGTCTAGGACATACTTACGTTGGCTAACAAAGATACCCTCCTTTGATCTTGCAAATTCCATGCCAAGGAAGTACTTTAAAGGCTCCCAAATCCTTTATCTCAAAGTCATGTGCAAGCCTTCTCTTAAGTTCTCCAATTTCTGCACTATCATCACCAATTATTATTATATCATCCACATACACAATTAAAATAGCTAGTTTACCATTTCTAGAGTGCTTGAAGAACATTGTGTGGTCAGCTTGATTCTGAATATAACCATAGCTCTTCACTACATTTCCAAACCTTTCAAACCATGCTCTTGGTGATTGTTTAAGACCATACAAGGATTTTTTCAATTTGCACACCTTGTTGGTTCCGAGGTTTTTCTCAAATCCAGGTGGGAGGTCCATAAACACTTCTTCCTCTAAATCTCTATTAAGAAAGGCATTTTTTACGTCAAGTTGGTGTAGAGACCAATTGAAATTAACTGCTAAAGAGAGAAGTACCCGGATTGAGTTTATTTTCGCAACTGGAGCGAAGGTCTCTTGGTAGTCAATGCCATAAGTTTGAGTGAACCCCTTGGCAACAAATCTTGCCTTGTACCTCTCTATGCTCCCATCTGCCTTACACTTCACAGTGAAGACCCATTTACATCCTACAGTTGTCTTGCCTCTTGGTAGCTCCACAATCTCCCAAGTCCCATTCTTTTGAAGAGCGTCCATCTCTTCCTTCACCGCTAACTTCCAATCCGGATCACCTAGGGCATCCTGAATAGATCTTGGTACATGCAAGTTAGAAATATTTGAAAGGACTGCTTTGTGGTTATTGGACAACTTTTGATACGACAAATATTTTGCAATAGGGTGATTGCTACATGATCTTACTCCTTTTCTGTTAGCAATTGGAACATCTAGATCAGAAAAATCAATATTTGGAAACTCAAGGGAAGAAACTAAAGGAGCAATTTTAGGATTAACCTGAGTTTGAGGAGGACCATCCCTCAGAGATTCCGGCTGAACAGGTGCTTGAGAAATAATTGGATCAGTAATATTTTTATGAGATTTTCTCCTGGTATAGACCTGAAGCTCAATATTTGGATTATGTGAATCCATTTGAAGTAATTCTCTCCCTGTTTCAGATTCTTCAATACTTGGCACCTGTTGACTAAGAGAGTCCTTGTTTTCATTATTTTTAACGTCCATTTCCTTAAATTGTTTAATAGACTGAATTGGTGACTCAATGAGGCTTGGTAGTGGTGTAGAGAATTTCCAAAAATTATCTTCTTCTTCTTTATTCTCCCCCTGTAGAAGATTTTTGCTGAAATAGGGTTGATTTTCTAGAAAAGTGACATCCATAGTTATGTGAATTTTCTTTGTCAAAGGATTAAAACACTTATACCCTTTTTTATTTGGAGCATAACCAATGAAAACACAATTTTCAGCTTTAGGATCCAATTTGGATCGAAAAATTTGGGGAATATAAACAACGCAAGTGCATCCAAAAATTTTTAAAGGTAACTCAGAGTATAAACGAAATGTTGGGAATTATTTTTGAGAGTATTCAAAGGTGTTTTAAAATGTAAGACACGAGTTGGCATCCTATTGATTAAGTAAGATGCAATCAACACAACATCTCCCCAGAGGTATTTTGGAATGTTCATAGAAAACATGATAGCTCTAGCTACCTCAAGTAAATGCCTATTTTTCCTTTCAGCTATTCCATTTTGCTGGAGTGTGTCTCGACATGTAGATTGGTGTAAAATACCTTTTTCTTTTAAAAAATTTCCCAAACATTCATTAAAGTACTCAGTTCCATTATCTGTTCGAAGGATGCAAATTTTTTTTTTTAATTAGGTTTCAATCATGCAATAAAAATCTTTGAAAAGTTTTTCTACATCAGATTTTTTGCTTAGTAAGTAAACCCAACACAATCTAGTGTGATCATCGATAAAAGTAAAATGGTTTTAATGGACTATAAGGTTTTGAAATATATTTAACTCGATGATCTTTAGATAAAAGACAACTTTCATATTGAAAAATAGAGCAATCCACTCCTTTAAACAAATTAGGAAATAAATGTTTTAAATAAGGGAAACTAGGATGTCCTAACCTAAGATGCCATTGCATTATTTTATCAGAAACAGAATTTGAACTGGTACTACTAAACCCTTGAGCTTTTTTATTACCTAGGAAATCCTCACTGAAATAGTAGAGCCCATTTATTTCTCTAGCACTGCCAATCATCTTCCCTGAGTTTTGGTCCTGAAATTGACAAAGAGAGTCAAAAAAGATAACACGACAGTTGGAATCCTTTGAAAGTTTACTGACAGATAAAAGATTACAAGCAAGTTTAGGAACATGAAGTACAGATTTAAGATCAATACTTTCAGAAAGTTTAATAGAACCCTTGCCTGCAATAGGTGAAAAACTATCATCTGCTATTCTTATTTTTTCATTACCAGAACAAGGAGTGTATGAACTAAATAGATTCGACAGGTTAGTCATATGATCAGATGCTCCTGAATCAATGATCCATGGAGCAGAATTAAAGACACTGAATAGGACTAATGGATTTCTACCTGAATGAGCCAATGAACTATTAGATGTACCAGATGTCGGATTGGACTTTAGTAGTTTCAGGAGTTGATCGAACTGCTCTTTGCTGAAGGAATCCATATTTGCTTCATTGGCAGAGGGTTGTGACTGCTTCTGCTTCGGCTTCCAATTTGTTGGTTTTCCATGGATATGCCAACAAGTTTCTCGAGTATGACGTGGTTTGTTGCAATGGTCACACCACACTCGAGGCTTGTCATCAATCTTACGCAAATCAGGGACATTTTGTCCACCAACATTAGCTTCTGTAGTGACCAATGCAGAGTTCTTGATCAAACTACTGGTACAAGGAGTAGAATTTACAACTGAAGTAGAACCTGACATGGTGGTAAAAAACAGCAGCAGCTCTTGAAAAAAAATGGTGATTTAGGGTTTGGCAAGAAAGAAAAGTTCTTGATGAGAAAGTGGCTATGAAGGCCTAAGGTAAAAAAAATTCAGCAATGAAGGCTGAAGAAGAAACTGTAGAAAAATCAGCAATGAAGGCTGAAAAAGTGACTGATTTCCAAGAAAAAACCTAAAGCTCTGATACCATGTGGAATTTCAGAATATTTTATTTCTGAATCTTACTTGAATAATACAACTTCTAAGGATTATATACAGCTACTGTTAAGCAGTAAAATAGGAAACTAAATCAGTCTAAATCTAATTCTCATAATTGAGGAATTGTCTAACCTTAATTCTAGGGATATAGATATTTACACATTTAATATAGTTGACTTTTCCACACTATTAAGTATACCTTTTAACACTTCATCATGATTTTTCATCAAGTTTAATGGACTCACGGTAACATCAAACAAGAGCATAAGTTCCAAATCTATCAACCAAAGCTTGAGGTAAAAAATTTTAGTGATAATCAAAGAGATCAAAAAGCTATAGGCCTAACATAGCTTAAATTGAACACAACTCTAACAATCATTCGATTGATTTCTGGCCAGCAATCTGCATGTTAATAAATTTTAGTGATAATCAAAGAGATCAAAATGCTATAGACCTAAGATAGATTAAATTGAACACAACTCTAGTAAACATTCGATAGATTTCTGGCCAGCAATCTGCATGTTAATAGATTACGTATTAATTGAGAGAATGGGTATTTAGAGGTTTTGTTTTAACTTTAAGCAAGCAGTGAAATGTCTCTTTACCTAATGAAACACATTGACTTCTTCAGAAGTCGATGTCTCTTACATGCATTATATTCATTTCAATTTACATCACAGCCCCCAAGATTTCTTTGCTTACTTATTATACTACATTGTCATCAATTCAGGAGTAATCTGTTGTTAGTCAACAGTAGGTAAACTTTGATCTCATCAAACAAGGCCCAACCTTTCTCAAATTCAGCTACACCTTTCATTCTTTTAGTATACAGCATATTTAAATAAAGGGTATTATTCAAATTTACTTTCTTTTACTGGCTAACATAAGTCCAAAACAAATCAAGTATGCCCTTATCAAGCTTTTTCATAGCCTATTTTGATGAATTTTGTGGCTTAGTTTGGCATTGTAGTTGGGTTGCAAATAGGCACTTAGCAATTGTCTTAAGAAGAAGGTGAAAAGCTCTAGAAAGTATCTACAAGAAAACATGATGAATAGAATGAAACAAATTAATGTTGCATGTGTTCATCCAAAATACAAATAACAGAAACTAACATGAATTGAGAAGACAAGTAAAATTTGAATTAGAATCCTAGTAAATTTTTATTAAATGAGTGTAACAAAAATGCGAATGTTGCGATGGATATGTGGATATACAAGAAAGGATAGAATGAGAAATGAAGATATTCGTAAGATGGTTGGAGTGGTACCTATCGAAGACAAGATGTGTGAAAATCATTTACGCTGGTTTGGACACGTAAAACGTAGACTTGTAGATGCTCCAATTAGGAGAATAGAGGCTATGGATGTTGAGAGAAGGGTTAAGACTAGAGGAAGACCGAAAAAGACTTAGAAGGAAGTAGTTGGGAAAGATATAGAGGTTTTAGAGTTGGATGAGTAGATGGCCTTGGATAGGAATCTATGGAGGAGGAGAATACATATGGACGATCTAACGTGAATTCAGATATTGGTTCATATAGCCTATCCCAATCTCTTGGGATAAAGGCTCTGATGATGATAATGATGATGATGATGGACAGTTCTAGGTTCAAGGCTCCCGTGGTATAAGTTGCCCCAACACATATAAACCAGGAGGGTTACATTAGTAAACATATATGTATATATATATATACATATACAAGCTTTAGTCAACATCACCAGGTTCTTGAAACTGATCCATTAAGTTTAAATTTTGTAATTTATGAATCATTCTCTGAATTATTATATATCCTTACCTTGCTTTCATCTCCACAGAGAAAAGCCTCCTTTCTAATTTAGTAGATATACAAATAATGTGACATTTTGAGTATTCTAAAAAAATCCTATGTTTGAATAAAATGATGAATCAAGACATTTTCAGAATTCGAAATTCGAAATACTTTCTTGAATTTCAGTAAAACTATGACAAGAATCTGAAAAACTTTTTATATTATGTCTACAGCTGAATATCTGGCTGTTTGATCAAAATAGAAAATCCAAACAATTAATACAAAGCTATGCAACATAAATATTTTTGAAATTGTTGGATGTGGTTCTGAAGTTGTGATCTCTAAAACTCTTTTTTTCTTCATTTATTCATGCAATTGATAAGATTTATTTGAGCTATGCTTTTCACATTTTCTTTGTGAAGAAGATAGTCAAAAACTATAACATGGGTCATGTAACCTGGAATAATGAGTCATTTACATGTAATTGGTAGATAGCAAGGCTATTAAGAAGAATTAAGTGCATGCAAGAGATTATTTAAGGCCAAGGATATTGAGGACTCAAGCTTCAATCTTTGATATTCAACTAAGAATAGGACAAAAAACTGACATGTTATTATCATCATGGACAAGACCTTGAAGGATGATGTTGGGAATGTCAAAAGGATGAGTTAAAAAAAGTAATTTTGCATGCATCTCAAGTGAATTGGATAAGTTAACTCAAGGTAAGCTTTTAGGAAGATGTACCTGATTGATCAAAGGACCCTCCAAGAGGGAAAGATATCAATGGGCATGTCAAAAGAAAAGGCCAAGGAAATCAAGGTTTATTCATGCAGTTCATGGTTTCAGAGAAACAAATAGTACAGGAAAAGCTGTCAAGACATAACATATGACCTCACAATAGCTAACACTTATTATGGAACTAGGATTCACTATTTGGTCAAGCTTGAGCCACTCAATAACAAGTCAACTGGACTTCGAGCTTTGTAATGCTCAAAAAGACTAGCTAAAAAATAAAATGATAGCTAACACTTATTAATGCTCATGAGCCTTTTAGAGCTTTTGAATTTCTTAAGTTTTCTAATCTTCGTATCCAAGGCAAAAAATAAAAAGACTAGGTTTGAGTAACTTATTCAAACACAATAATCGAACATGTTCCTCAAAAGTTGTTGATATCAAGCAACTACAACATTTCTATAAGCAATCCCAAAAGCAGAAAGAAAGGAAAATATCAGCAACTCCACTATAACACTATGACTTTTGCCAAATGCAAACAACTAATTCTTCTCCAGTTGGGATCCAAGTTTGGAGAGAAGAGAGTTAATCGTATTTCAACCAACATAACCATAGAATTAAGATAGCATGGCAAGCTCCAATAACTTACAAGTACAGTGAACCAGAAATGATCATAACCTATGATAAAGCTTGATAGGATCAGCAGTTGAAACTAACCTCTAAAGATATGTCTAAATTTCCACTCCACGTCATGGAGATCCCTTGCAATAAGTTCCTGAGCTGGTGGCTGCCGTGAGAAGTCCTGCAAAACAAAGAAGGAACACATCAGCACTCAGAAAACAGTTGGAAGCTAGAGATATAAAAAAGAGAGTACCAGTGGAGGAAAGACTTTCTCAGCAGCACGACGAGGAACAGAAAAACCACCATGGGTACTAGTATCACTTGCTGTAAGTGTCTTGCAGAAATAATTGGTTGGCTGCTTGCTGGGAATTCCCAATTCCATTGGAAGAAATGTATCCTTCTGCTCTTCCTGTATGAAAATACAGACAAGGAAAAGAAGAGGAAAACGTAAAGACATAAATAAATAAATAAAACTCAAAAAGTAATTGAACTGAAGAAGAAAGCAATGCTTCTTACGGGTGTCAAAGGCTGCAAAGTCATTTGGGCATATACTTCATCTGTCTCAACATCAGCCTGAAATAACATGCATAAATTGTTTAAACTCTGAGGCATTCTATGACTGAAAATGGAGAGAAGAGAAAGGATCTAACATGCATAGTAACATTGTGGAGCTGACATATCAACTGAGGAGGCAAGTTGGGGTAATTTGGAATGTGGGCGTCAACCTCCTTGTTAGTGGTGGCTGCTACCTGCAAGTTCATTTCATTGTATTTGGAACTAACGAAAGCCACACCCAGGAAGAAAAGAGAGAGATTTGGTTAAGCAAAGAGAAGAAACCTGCTCGCTATGACCCTGAGGAAAGTAGACCACACGGCTCCCCACGGTGGGTAGACACACCAGTGGGCCAGCACAGGCATGCCATAGCTCTGAGTTCAAGCACTTGTTTTCCCCTAATAACCATTCATCATTCATTCATTATAACTTTTATTATTGCAAGGAAATAAAATCAAATTCACTTGCAAATGTTATGAAAATGGCACTTTATGTATTAATTTTTTTAAAGAAATGAAATACCTTCATGAGCCTGCTGACCCAAGCCTGATGCTGAAAGCTTCATAGCGAACTTGGTTTTTTGTTTGAAAGAAGAGAAGAAAGAAACGGAATTGAAGTGTTATTCTAAAGTTAAAGACGTCCAACAGATATCCCAACCGTCACTCATACTGCAACAATTGCAATTGCATAGGAAATGAAAACCCTAAAACTCTAAAAAAAGGAAGAAAAAAGGGAAACCCATTTTTAGATCCTTGGGCTGAAAAGGGTAAGAAGAAGGAGATGACAGAATTTCCTCTTCTTCTTCCAGAAGAGCGCCATCACGCCATGGCCATGGGTATTGGGTACTGATATCACTTAGCAGAAGAGGAAAGAAAGAAGGCACGAATAAAAAAGAAGCGAAAAGAAGAGAAGAAGGGTTTTATAGGAGAGGCGAGCAAAGCAAAGGTAGAGCTGAACCAGTAAGTTGAGAGAGAAGTTGAAGCAGAGAGAATCTCAGCCGTTGGGTTATCCGTACGGGGGCATCCTCAGCGTCCATTGCAGGTGTGATATGACAGCAGGGCATGTGCCACCATCCTTCAGTGGTCGCTGTCACAAGTACGGATTGTATCCATAATAGATTATACTAACACTGCCACTACTATTTTTTTCAAAACTTTTTATTTATTTACTAGAAGTCAGAGCGAGAAGAGTGAAGACTGAAATGCGAGGGCGTGTAAGTAAACGGATCGGTTCAGACCAATTTGAGTTATTTCAAGTTTAGATTATTTTGAGTTTGGGTTATTTCAAAATCATATTTTTTTGGGTTCGAATTTTTTTATTTGATTTTTTTTTATTTTGAGTATTTTCGGTTTCGAATTTTTTCGATTTCAGATATTTTCGGATTCAGTTATTTTCAAATTCGGTCTAATTCGAGTTCGGTCCGATTCTAACCAAGTGAGTTTAGCAAGCTTACTTAAATTATTTTTAAAATTTTATAAGTTATAAATATTTTTATAATTTTGAATATAATAATTAATATAATATTGAGAGCAACTAAACACATCCATGTTTTTTCTTCTCACACCTTATTTTACACTACATGTTACTGTTCATTTAAAGGGGATAATCGGTGTGTGAAGAAAAAAATAGGGTGTGTTTAGTTGCTCTCTATAATATTTTATATAGTTAAATAAAAATATAATAGAATTGTTAAAGTAAAGTTAAAATTTAATAAATATTCATATAAATATAAATGTTTACATTTTAATATTTTTATTACTTGATAATAATTATTTAGTATTTTTAATTTCCTACGATATTCACATTTATTTGTCACTATTAAAATCAAATCAGTATGTAATTAATAGATGACAATATAAAAACATTTAAATTTGTTAAAAGAGAAATTTATTTTTAATTAAATAAAAATTAATAAAATAAAAAATACTAATTTAAAGAGAAAATTATTGGTGACATATTTAATGTGTCACAAAAATTATCATATCACAAAATATTAATTATGTATATTTAATACATTTAATATATAACTTTTGTTTATAATACTATTATTGTAATATGTAAAACAATTTATTTTATCTTTTCAATGATAAAATATAGATAAGAAAAACAATAATATCATTTGTTTGATTATAATTTTGTATACTTGTTTTTTATTATTTACACTACTAAAAGTAAACTTTTAGCAATCATAAATTACAAAAACTAACGATATTGTTGCAAATTCTCATTACATTTGCAACTATTTTTCATAGTTATTTATTGGATTTTTTTTTAATTTTATGCAATTATATTCTTTGTTGTTGTGAATTCCTACCAATTTAGCAACAAGAAAAAAAAACGTTACAATATTTTATTATTTTTGCAACAACTTTTTATTGTCGTTGTCTAATTAAAATTTTAAATATTATATACAATGACACTTTTTATTGTTGCAAAATCCTATCAAATTTAATAAAATAAAATAAAATAAAAGGACGTTATCTTATTGTGTTTGCAACAACTTTTTATTATCGTTACTTAATTAACTTTTTAAATATTTTATACAACAAACAAAATTTGTTATGATATCTATATCATATTCATATCAGATTTACAACAACTTTTCATAGTTATTGTCAAATTAAAATTTTCTTAATATTGTGTATATAAAACGATCAAAATAATTTCTACGAAATATCATTGGCAATATTCATTATAATAAAATATAAATTCAAAAATAAAATTTGAGAATATAAAATAAAAATAATCATAAATGCAATTTTCTCTTAAACTATATTATATTCATGTGAAAATTTAATTTTTATCAATGTTATATCTTATAAAATCGATTTTTATCTATATTATTCGAAAACTTATTATTTTCATTATTTTCAAAATCTCATCATTTGAAATTTATTGTACTTTTTCTTTATATATTTATTACTTATATATTGCTATGTTTAATGTATTGTCACGACCCTAAGGCCGTGATGTACGCTTAACACTTACACTTATTACACTTGACAAATTTACGAACTAAATTTTTCTTTTCACTTTAAGGTTTGTATTCGGTGTCAATGTAGTCACTAAACGATTTTCACTTATCCTTTTTATTTCGATTCAACTTTACTAACTTATTCTTTGATCTAAAGGCGAGTGAAATAACTCCTTAAAGCATATAATGATCATTTTTTTTATCCATAACGTAATCTTGCCTAAAAACTAGGTTGAAAATATCTCCCTTTATATTTAGAGATTTCCTCAAGTAAAAAACCTGTATGACATTACCATTTATCATAACCCAATCATGCCAAATCAATTTCAATATCCACACATTCATATCATAAAGCAGATCATCAAAGGATTGTCATGTCAACAATCATAATATCCACCACTAATTATCACATACATATCAAATCTAGGATCACGCTCGATTGTCATATTACTTACAAAATAATTCTAAAACGATCCTAAGTTACATCCCATGACACAAGCAAACAATATTGTGTAATCTTGATAAAATATGCATGTAAACAAAATAATACATTATTTGTATACTTTGAAAAATAGTGAAAGCAGTGTTCAAAGGACGCTGGTATGTATCTAGGCTTGGCACAGTCTTAATGGCCCACACATAGAACTCCAAACGTAGACTTTAGCTCATATGATCTGCGATGATGTTAGAAAGGGGTGAGCAAACCATGGCTCAGTAAGTAGTTTAAGTAAATGCATGCTAGGCTAATGTCGATCTACATGCATGTGTATGCATGAACAGAAAATAAAGTGACATGTATATGTGATACTATGTCCTGATGCCGGATCTATCATTCGGACTCATACATTAAGGTTGAAGCTGTACAAGGTATTAGTCTGAATGATACCTTACGAACCTCATTTCTTTGAGCCTCAACATGATACTAATGAACACGATCACTCGTCACAATACTACAATGTTCATAGGATGCATAGCATTACAATGGTAATGTCCTTAGTTCAAAACCGATTAGTTCAAAATTGATTCACAATGTATTTATTCAAAACCAAAATCATTATGCACTCGTTCAAAACATATTATTGATCACTTTAGGCATAAGCCTTGAAATAATAAAGTCGATACTGATGTAGAAACACTTCTTTAGACACATGGTTCAAAATCGATAATTGTACTAAATTGATACTGATAAGGTTAGGCCTAAAGCCTCTGAATACTAAAAACAAATACTGATAAAAATAGATTTTCTGATTCATTTAGTTCAAAATCGATAATCGTAGTAAAACTGAAAATTCAATAAGTTTAGGAATAAAATATAAAAATGTTGAGAATTGATTCAAATAATGAAACAATTTTCTATTACGCTTAGTTTAAACATAACTATTGTGCACCGAGTTCAAAACACAATCACTATGCACGAGTTCAAACATGGTCATTATGCACATGAGCTTAAAACATGATAACTATGCACATGAGTTCAAACACGGTCATTATGCACTGAGTTGAAAACAAATAATCTTATGAAAATAGATCCTTGATGGAGTTAGGCAAAATACTTAGAAATACTGAAAATTGATGCTGAAATCAAAACAGATAAGGTTTAGGCATGAAGCCTCAAATACTGAATTGAAACTAAAATCCAAAACAGATACTGATAAAGTTTGGCATTGAGCCTCAAATACTAAACTGAAACTGAAATCCAAAATGAATACTGATAAAGTTTGGCATAAAGCCTCAAATACTAAACTGAAACTGAAATCCAAAATGGATACTGATTAAGTTTAGGCGTAAAGCCTCATATACTAAACTGTAACTGAAATTCAAAACAAATATTGATAAAGTTTAGACGTAAAGCCTCAAATACTGAATTGTAACTGAAATTCAAAACGAATACTGATAAAGTTTGGCATAAAGCCTCAAATCACTGAAAACTGATACTGATAAAGTGTAGGCAAAGATCCTTGATAGCTTATACTGATACTGATGTCCATCCTAGCTAGTGATGGATAAAACGTCACAAGGATGCGACCGTGTAGCACGTAGTTCCCTTAGGACTCTAGAGGTGGCTCCCACGGTAATATCTATGGCCATAGAGTTACTCCAGCCCTGCTACACAGTCAAGAACTGGAACTTGTCTGCTAATTTTTCAAACAAGCCTGATAATGCCGAGAGCACAAGGCTTGTAAGGCGCAGATACTGATACTGAAAGTCTAGAGCACAGGGCTCGATAGACGGGTAAAGGACCTAGAGCAAAGCTCGATAGACTCTGAGTGACCCGAAGGTCAATGGGTCTGCCTAAAATCAAATATAGAATGGAAAACTGAGTACTGATCAAAATCCTTTAGTTTAGAAAACGGACTATTGAGTAGTGATTGAAATCCCTTGATTTAGAAATCGGATTACTGAATAAAACTTAACTTAGCAAGATGGAGTATGTTCTCAAAATTTAAAGGTACAACATTATACCAGCTGCACACATGGTTTTCAAAACACAAATCAAAACAGTTTTAAGGTTTCCAAATACGTGTAAAAGCTCTTCCTTACAGAGCTAGTTCAAAACTATGCTTCTCAAACCAAAGCGAAATGTCGAGTATTATAAAGCTTATGCATACAACAATTCGAGTCAAATCATGCTGTATGTGAATTTACTTATGCATTAATGGAGTACCTCTACGTACTTTGCATGGTTCCCTAGTGAGATTTTAATGCAGACCATGCACACATACACTTAGCCTAAACAGATTAGACAGACAACATTCATGTGATAACTTAACACCTGAATATTTTATTTCACACAACAAGCAAGCTTGGTCGGCCACAACACATAATTCATAAAACGCAATTTCAATCTTGGCCGAAGCATCATCCAGATTCATAGTTTGCTCATACCTTATATCTTACCTTAATAACTCGATCAATAGCTTGCAACACTTAAATTCAAAAGCTAGGTAGTTTATTTATAAAAATTAAACATCTCTTACTAGATGATACTAGTGAAACTTTACTTAATCCACTTACCTCAAGACTTAGCAAACCTTCTTCCTCGAGCCTTCTTCCTAGAGCTTCCAAATCAAAAGCAAGCTCCAATTCCGCTCCAATTCACTATAAACAATTTCGTTTTTCATCACAATTACTTATACTTGTTAAATTATCACATACTATGTACCTTAGAACCACAATCATCTAATTCATCCCTATGCCAAAAATTTATTCTTTATTAGCCTACAATCTCTATATGTGTGTATACATATATAGGTGTGTATATTTATATATTTATATATATACACACATCAACCTTAACCAAATGTATAATTTCTTATTCTTCTTTAAATAAGTCCAAAATGGAAATTAAAATAAATCTTGGTATATCATAATCCACATCATGATAGCATGATTCATTACATACTATTCCTAATCCATGATGACATAATCTTTAAATATAGAATCCTTCATTTATATAACCATTAATACCAACTAACATCTAGGTGTGTTACTTATTGACTCCTTTTAAAATTCAGTATCAACTTACCATGTAACGTAATTTTCTTATGTATACCTTTTATCTTGAATATCCTTATAACATGTAGTCTTACCATACATAAATTACTCAATCTCACTTAACGATAAATCACAATCTCTTTTATATATATCTCATACACTATCACCTTATATTATCCAAGTTTCACATACCACCAATCATTCCTCATTATCTCATTAAATGATAATACCCATAAATATATAAATATATACATGTATATATAAACTTATGCATGTACACCTAAATTTTTTTTAATAACTTTAGTTTTCACTTACTCTCACTGTCCAAGCATGGTCTCTCTCTCCTTTACTTCCTAGTCCAGCTAAAAGGAGGCCTTTGCAACCACTCATCTAGCAACTTGATCCATCGTCGAAATCAACGTTGAATAGCCTTGAAGATTAGCACTAATAACCCCTCTGTTCACGCCTCACCGCTATTCCAAAACTACCTTTAAACTCCACAAACTTCAGCCTAAAACAACATTAAGCTTTCAGGTTTTCAGCTCCAATGCACTGTTTCAATCAATTCATCATAAGTCAGCACAGAACTGCCCTGTTTTAATTAAGATATTCAGCCTTTTATTTTCATCTTCACTTCTCCCAGATCTCACCCAATAGCAGCATCATTTTCTAGCTGCCATAAGCCCCATTGTTGCAACTTTTCATGCCTCTATCCTCTCTGTTTAAGTTGCTGTACTGCTTCTGTTTCCAGCAACAGCTTTCGGCATTTTCAACCCTTTCCTAGTATTGAAACTTCAGCCAAAACCTTCCTTTGTTCAGCCCTTTCTACTTCTCTTCCATAGCCTTGGTAACAGCCACATTTGCCTTCTGTTTTCTCCTCCATCCTCAGTTCTATTTCTTCAGGCAGCAACGACAGCTACCTCTTCTCCACTCTTTTGCTTTAGCAATGCTTGTAGGTTGTAGCTCTTGGTCTTGAAACCCAAAACTTGCCCTCAGCTTCCTCACACTACCTTTCTCAGCTTCACATTTGTTGGGTTTAGCTTCCTTTGTTTTGAACCAAAGAAAACAGTCCCTTGTTTATATTTCATCTCTGTTTCCACGTTAGTGAGGTGCCTTCCCCCCACTTGGAATGAAACCCCTTTTAAACCTTATAGCTTTCGGTATTGGCTGAAGGGAAAGGCCCTTAGATCTGCACAACACAGCTTTGGAGCCAAAAGAAAACTCCATGGTTTCATGCCTCAAAGCCACTGAAATCGTCGCTGTTTTGTTTTTAATTTTTTTCTCACACGGTTTTGCTTTAGGTCTTTAACTAAATCAAAGGAAACTGAGGTGAGAGATGAGGTAGACGTGAATGAATGAGAGACAGATGGTTAAGTGGGATGAGAGGGTTGAGAAAAATGATGATAGGGGTCACGGTGCGTGAGTTATAGGGGTGTAAACGATACACTAATGCTCGTAAGCTGCTTAAGCTCGACTCAAAAAAAACTTGAATTCGACTTGATTTTTGTCGAGCCGAGCTTGAGCTCGAGCTATCTAGCGAGCCGAGTTCTAGTATTAAGATATCCGGCTCGAGTAGCTCGCCAAATTTATCAAGCTTTTACTATTTTAAGTATAATTACTTATTTACCCCAGACATTAATCAGTATTTTCCATTCAACCCATCATATTTAAGAAACCCTAAATGGCTAAACTCTTTTCACCTTTCACATTCACTCCTTAAACTAAACTTATTGGTCGGTCCCACTAGTTACCCAAATTCCCAAACAGCAGCACCTTCCACTTCCAGTGACCAATCCACCTACTAGCAAGATCTGACGTTCTACAGCTGTGTCACCCTAACTTCGGCGTCTTTGCACCAGCGGCACCCTCTGTTCCACACGTTGTAGCCGTAGTCCACATCAGATCTAGTGCATCAGTCACCCCGGTATTAGATCCAATGAACCCAACCCTTCCAGCACCAGATCTGGTGCATCAGTCACCCCCGGCATCAGATCTGACGAACTAAACCCCTCCGGCACCAGATCTGGCGCATCAGTCACCCCTAGCATCAGATCTGACGAACCCAACCCCTCTGGCACCAGATTTGGCGCATTTAACCCCCCCGGCACCAGATCTATCGTACCCAATCCTCATCCCGCACCAAATCTGGTCAATGCACTTAGCCCCCACCAGATTCGACATATTCGCGAGTTGCATTGCTCTGTATTTGAACTAGAAGCTTATCTATTTTGAAGTTGAATAGTACAGATTCTAGTATACTTAATGCGCCTGTTTGGTGCTTGTTTCATTGTTTCAGAGAATCACTAGGTATTTGGGTTGACGGTGGCTTTTTATTTGTTGTTGGTGTAATGTTTAGTTGTGTCTTTAATGTAGTTAGATTTGTCCATGTGGAATCTGTTTCTTGATTTCACCTAACTTCAATCTGGTTTTTTTGACATTGATACATTGTTTGCTCCTTTTTCTTTAATCCTTACAAAAAAACTAACCTTCAGTTTTTGTGTTTCTTTTAAAGCATTTACTTTGCTTGTATGTTGTTTTTTAGTCTCGATTGTTTATTTTTAGTAGTTGGTGCTAACATCTTAAAATTATGCTTTGTTTAGATGGATTTTGAGCAATAGTTTCGAATCCATTCTCTTTGATTTTGATTTTTATGTAAAGTTTAATTTTTGTTGATTTATTATTATTATTATTATTATTATTATTATTATTATTATTATTATTATTATTATTACATTACTACACAATATTTATATATATAAAAAATAAATTCGAGGTTAAATCTGAGCATCATAATCGAGCTTAATTGATCGAGCTCGAGTAGCTCGATTTTGATCTTGAGTTGAGCTCGAGCTCGAAAATTAAAGTTCAATCGTGTTCGAGCCGAGTACCGAGTAGTGAGTTTTCAAGTCGAGCTCAAGCTCGAACAATTCACTGTATTGGCTCAGCTCGATTACACCCCTCTGATTTTTATTTTTTATATATTTATATATATAATATCTATTTATTTACTTTCATTTATTTAATTATATTCCAAATAAGTATACACTACATGTTTGTTTCCATTTATATATATTACTAAAATATGTATATATATATGTTCTTGTTTGTCTTAATCTTTATATTTATAATTACATTTAAATACTTTGTTGTTCTAAGTATATATATAATATTAATGGTAGCATTTTCTTATATTTTTAATGTCATTTATAATTAGTTCACAAATGTGCCCAAGGTATTGGTCTTACTTAGGCATGTATAAGGTTTTAGAAATGCTTGAGAATTTAGGGTTTGACCAAATCAGTCTTACATTAAGGTTTTAGTGTCCAAGGCTCGTTCCTTCACTTGCCCGACTCCTTTGCATCCCTACACCAATATCAAAATGTTATTATCGAATTATTGAATAGTTATCGAGAATTATTTAAAAAAATTAATTTAATTAAGGCAAAAAAAATCTCGGTTATCAAAACTTATATATATTTTTATTCTTTTAATTATTTAATCACTCACGTACCTGTACTTTGGTTTTGTAAGTGCATTTACATAATTATTTGTGCATTTTATTCCTATATAGAAGTACAATTATTTCTTTTATCGAATTAATATGTCTCAAACTTATTTATATAAATCCAATTATATATATTAATTATTTATTGTTAAATGCATTACACTCACATCTTTAGTTTCATTACTCAATAATAATATTTTCAGAATATATCTCTCACTAAGTTTATTTAATTTTATTTATTTATTTACAAACTTAGTGTGAAATTTTGCAGTCTTCACATGTATAGACACATTATATTATCTGGGCTTGTTCATTTTTGTTTTCTATAATTATTTCAATTTAAAAAAAAAAACACAGTTATAGTTGCTTGGATTAAAACTCCTAGTTATTATGCAATTAAAACTCATATTGATTCTAGGATTAACTAATCCCTATAAAAATAAGCCTATGATCAATCATATATAAGAATATAATTAGAGAAATAGAAATCTAGAGTAAAAAAATTAAGAATGTTGAAACGTTTTAATAATAAAAATGATAACATGGTAACGTTATTAAAAACGAAGGAAATAACGTTTACATGTTATAATAATTGAATTGTTTTAACCTTTTTTATACTTAACTATTTGTGTTTCAAAAGTTTAACACTGCAAATCTATTTTCTATCTTTTAAAATGCTAATTGTTTATATATTCAACTGGCCAGTTACTATTTGATAGATATTAAATTTTCTTACAAATTAAATTATTTATAAATTACTTTTTTGACAAAATTATTTATAAATTTATTGCATATGAAAATTTATCCAAATTTTCATTTAAAAAAAACCATTTTAGTTAATTTAATTATTTCTCTCTCAAATTTTCATATTTTCATTTCCCTTTATTTAATTGATTTCCTTATCAAACTTTCATTTAAAAAACTATTTTAGTTAATTTAAAGGCACAAATGCGACTAAAGTTAAAGACCTAATGTCCCCTTTCTTCATTCTCCTTTGTTTTTTCTCATTCTCCACTGTTCCAATTCCCCTGCTTTAATTCAATTTTCTAGTTTTTGTTCCCCCATCTAAGCAGCCATTTCCTTTCCTTATCACACAACAAACCCAATCACATTTGTTGTAGTGAATTAATTAATATAATGCTAATTATTTAAATATAATTAATCATAATATTAATAAAGTATAAAAAACAAATTTTATTAAAATTACTGCTTATACAATAATACTATTATAGTATATTATTAAATTACATTTTAATGTACTATTAGAAATATTATTTTTATTTACATTTTAATTTTATATTTAATAGATAATAAATTAATTATTTTTAATAAATAATTAATTCTATCAGAATAATATTTACGCATTAAGAGATTACATAATTTATTCTTAAAAGATTGTTATAATAAAATATAATATATAAATCATTGCTATACCAAATTAGAATCTTGTTAATATAACAAATAATTAATTACCAATTGCTTGATTTATTCATGTATTTTATTAAAATTATTGCTTACATAATAATACTATTATAGTAATTTTTAAATTATACTTTACTATTAGAAATAATTATTTTTATCCAAAATTTAATTTATAATTAAAAAAGTGTAAATTATTTACTTATTTTAAAATAATAATCATATAATTATAATTCGAGTTTTTTTGGTTATAAATTCATGTTTTTACGGGTTTCAGATCGGATCGATCTCGGTTTCGGATCGTATCGGGTTCGGGTTTTGTCTAGTTTGGGTTGTGTTGGGTTTGAGTTTTTTTCGAGTTCGGGCTTTTTTCGGGTTCGAGTTTTTTCGGTTTCGAGCCTTTGACTTTTTTGGTCAATTCGGGTTGGTCCGGGTTCGGTCTCGGGCGAGTTCGGACTAGTTTTCAAGCTCGGGCCCGCTTTTGCCACCTCTAAGGGCGTCGCTAAATTATTAACACAAATATCGTTTTTTTTTTTCCATTTTCTTGTATAAATAGGATTTAAGAAAGGATTAAATGTTCAATTTGGTTCCAAAATTTATGTAGTTGACCGAATTAAGATTTAAACTTTTAATTGTAAATAATAGATATTTAAATTTTTTAGGATATAACAGATAAAGCAATTTTTAGAAACTTAAACAGTAATATACATGCGCGGTTAATTGAACTAACAATGATATATTAGTGTTAATTTTATCATTGAGATACCATAAATGCCACATATATTATGAATAAATTTTAAGTTAAAAAATTCCTAATTTTCTACTCTACTATATTTGTGCTTCAAATTTGTTCCAAATCAATTCCTATTTTTTACTTGATTGGGTTTGGGGTTTTAGATTTATTCCAAATCAAACTTTAAATCCAAAATACTCTGACTAAGTTAAAGGTTTCAAATTTGTTCCAAATCAAACTCTAAATCCAAAGTATTTGATGGAATTTGGCACATTTGCATTAGAATAGCTTCAAAAAAAAAGCTATTCAACTAGTTCTTTTAGGTATTTGTGGCATGTTTATGATTTTTTTTTTCAAAAATGAGTTGTTCTTTTAAGGTTTGTTTAGGGTTTCATCGAATTTATGACAATTTTTTAAGATTTTTTTCTTGATTTAGGCATGGAAAGAAGGATTGGTATGATATTTTTGCTCTTATAAGCTTATTACATTAACCTACCAAAGGGAATGAGATTATGAAGGAGAACCTGTCTTTCGTTAATGCAATCTAAAAACACCTAAAAGGACTTAAGGGATTACATACCAATAATCTAAAAATGTTCTTCAACACTTCATGGATTGCATACCAACAATCTTGGTAGAGTATTTTACAGATGCTCACAATATAAAGTAATTTTATATTTATCATGAAATATAATTTAGTTTAAAATCGGTTGAATAATCATTATATAGTTTTTTTGATGATATAAATTTGTTTTTGTAGGAGACTATTTGTAGATTCATTCTTCGCAAGATTTTGTGATAGAGTAAGAGAGATTATTCTTGGATTAAACAGAATGAGAAGTTGTTATATGATGAAGTAAAAGTTTTGAAGAATAAGGTGTCATATTTGACAGAAAATGCCATGGATCATGTTGAAGCAGATGTGATTAAAAAAAATTTTCGATCAAAAGGTAAAGTTACAACTTTGAGGAAGAAATTGAAAGAAAGAGTGTAGATGAGGCTTTTTGTGTTTTTAGTTGGAAATTAATAGTATTATTTAACTACTAACTATCAATTGTTTTTTTGTTTGCTTTTGTTTAAGAATAATTATATTATACATAGTCAGTGAAGTTTTTTAACTCTACAAGCAAGGTTAGAATGACAACACATGTCATATTTTATTTATTTTTTTATTTTCTTAATATTTTGAAGGACATGTATCATCATCCTAGCTCCGCTTATGAAGTTAAAAAAACTCTACTGAAGGTGTATAGAATAATCATCTTTTGTTTAATACCTCGAAAAAGGAAAGTCTCGCTGCCTTACCTTAACATGTACAATTATTGTTGTTATGTGCAAAATGTTGTTGAAATAAATAAAATATGATTTTATGTAAAAGAATGTCCAAAAGATGCAAAAATTGAACTTGCACATGAATGAAATATGGATTTATTTGAATGTGGTTTTGTTCAAATGAATGAAATATGATTTAATGGAAACTTCAAGACAATTTTGGGTAAAACTTGAAAAATTAGTCCTAAAATGAAACCAACATAAATATCATCCACAACAAGAGATTACCATGAAATGAAAAAGATTAACATGAAATGAAAGAGATTATCTTTAGCATGAATATCATCCAACCAGCAAAATTATCGTTACCATAAATATCATCTACAAACATAAATAAGAAGGAGTTTAAGTCAATTTCATAAAAAAAAAATCTAGATAATTTCATCCATTACATAGTTGTAACAACATGAACATGAACAGATTCTATATCTTCTTTTTTGCCTTTGCTTGTTTAAGAACTTATATTCTCAAACTCTTGAATAGTAACCACTTCAACAGCCTTTCTTTTTTGCAAAATTTCTCTCTTCCTAGAATTTGCCTTTGATAATGGCCTTATTATCCCACTACTCATGCCATATAATCCATTTTAAATAAATTTTAATACCAAAATGCCCTTATATGAAAATACAAGTTTACCCTTTATCACTTCACAACCTTAAGTTCTTCTTCCCCTTCCTTTTTTCCAACAATTTCTAAACCCTCAAAGCACTAAATCAACACAAATTTTAGTTTCAATCGATTGAAAGAAAAAATGGAATATTATTCCAAATGATTTGATGAAAGATTATAACACGAATGAAAAAGAAAACTCAAATGGCATAGTGTTAGCTTTAAATTGACAAGTATTTTGAAATGACAAAACTCAAGTAAGCTTAAGAATAATTTTTCCAAAGTAAATTTGCTTTAAATGAACTCAATGATAGAAAATATTTTAAACAAAGTTTTGGTTGATGATTTCAATTGAAAAAGTCAGTAAATACTTTTAGAAAAGTGTTAGAAAGTTTTTGAACTGACTTAGAATCACAAAAGCCATCAATGTGTATCAATTTGCAGCAAAAATAGGTGCAGGAATGCATTCTGGAGAAAGGGGATCGATCCCCCAAGGTAAGGGATTGATCCCTAAATGGCAGAATACTTGGAAGAGGCCCAGAAAAGGCTAGGAATGCATTCTGGAGAAAAGGGATCAATCCCCCCAGAAAAGGGATCGATCCCTTCGCTCGAAATCTGACTCAACGGCTAGTTTTTGAGGGTTTCAACGGGAAGAAATGCATTAAATGCTTCACCAACTATTCCAGTCGTTTGGTGGACTATAAATAGAGGCATTTATGAAGTTTGGAGGTAGAACAAGCACTCAAACATCTTCAAGCTTCAAGAGAGAAAATCAAATCTGAAAATATTCATTGTGTAACTCCATTTGTGAGCTTTCTTATAGTTCCTCACCCATTTATTGAAAATTTTGTTATTCAAATGGGTGAGCTATCCTTGTAAGGTCTGATATTGTAGAGTGTGGGTAGTAATACAAGGGTAGAGGCTTAGAAGGAGATTTCTAAAGTCTCAAGAAAAGAATTGTAAGAGGTTTTGCCACACCTTCAAGTGGTTTGTAAGGATTCTCAAGGAAGAGCTGAATCAAAACCTTGACAAGGAGTTCAAGGAGAGAGGACGTAGGCAAGAGATTGGCCGAACCTCTATAAACTTGTGTTTGCTTCTCTTTCTCTTACTCTTTTTACTGCATTTATTTCATTGCTATTTACTTAGTTTTAATTGTGCATTAAGAGTTAGGAAAATCATAAACAAGTAGAAAAACCGATTCACCCCCCTCTCGGTAGAGCCAACAATTGGTATCAGAGCTTGGGCTCGAGATTGAGTTAGATTAACATCTATCGAGTAAAATGATCACTAATGGCTCAAACTAACATATCTACATCTTTGGTAGGAGAGGGACACTCTACGGTTAGGCCTCCACTCTTTAATGGTGAAAACTATGCTTATTGGAATACTAGAATGATGCTATTTATACAAGCCAATGATTATGAAGTATGAAGGATTATAGTTAAAGGTCCCCTTGTTCCTATTAAAAGAGTAGATGGGACGGATGTACCAAAGAAAGAAGATGAGTGGGATATTAATGATATTAGAATGACACAACTTAATGCTAAGGCAATGCACACATTGTTTTGTGCACTATGACCAAATGAATATAATAGAGTTTCCCAATGTGAGAATGCTAAACAAGTTTGGGATAAACTAGCCATCACACATGAGGGAACCACACAAGTCAAGGAAACAAAAGTAGGCATGCTCACTCAAGACTATGAATTGTTTAGAATGAAGAATGATGAGTCAATTAGTGATATGTTTACTAGGTTCACTGACATCATAAATGGTCTTAAAGCCTTAGGCAAGACATATTCTAATGTAGAAATGGTGAAAAAGGTACTCAATAGCTTACCTAAATCATGGGAAGCTAAAGTCACTGCTATTGAGGAATCTAAGGACCCTCATACACTCTCATTAGATGAACTTATAGGATCCTTACTTACTTATGAGATGAAAATTAAGAGAAATCAAGATCCCCCAAAGAAAGTATGAGTAGCTCTAAAATCCACTACAATTGAGGAATCAAAAGATGATCATGATGAAATTGGTGATGAAGAGGATTTAGAAATGGCTATGTTCGCCAAGAGATTCAATAAATTCATGAGGATGTGAGCCAATGGAAACTCTAGGAGACCCCCTAGGAGAGACTTTAATAGAGGAGAAACTAGTAGGAAAGAAAATGACCAAATTATTTGTTATGAATGCAAAAAACCTAGTCATATTAAATTTGATTGTCCTCTTTATAGAAAGCAAAATGAGAAGAAACCAAAGAAGAAGGCAATGGTGGCTACATGGAGTGATAGTGATTGCTCCGATGAAGAGAATGTGGAAGATGAAGTAGCCAACCTTTGTTTTATGGCTTTTGAAGATGAGAAGGTAACATCTAACTCATTAGATACTAATGATTACACTTTTGATGAATTACAAGATGCATTTGATGAGTTAGCAAATGAATTTGAATACATGAATGTGAAATATAAGAAAATGATTTCTAAGTTGAAAAAGAAAAATGAAATTCTTATGAATGTTAAATTAGAATGTAAGAAGAAATTAGAGAATGCAAATCTGGAAATAGAAGAATTAAATAGAAAGAACATTAATTTGCAAAACTCCTTTTCTAGGTTTTACATGGGCCAATAAAAACTTGATCATATACTAGAAACCCAAAGAGCATTCTTTGATAGAGAAGGGTTAGGCTATAATGCATCTAACAAAGAGACTCATCTAAAAAATTTCATAGTTAAAGATAGAAAATTTGTTTTGTGCACATTATGTAATAAACTAGGACACTCTTCACAAGCATGCACCTCTAGGAAGACGATGATTAGAGGTAAAATGGCTGTCAAGATTTGGGTGCCTAAACATGTTTTAAATTCAAGTGATGAGTCTTTAAAGATGAAATGGATTCCTAAAGGATAAAAAATTATTAGTACTAACTCTCAAGGACCGAAGAAAATTTGGGTACCTAAGATGAAAGCTTGATGTGTTTGTAGGAGGAAGAGTATTGCTATAAGGCTAAGTCCAAGGAGCATTGGTACCTTGATAGTGGATGCTCAAGACACATGACGGGTGACAAGAGCCAATTCAAGCTCCTAAAGCATAAAAGTGGTGGAGAAGTCACATTTGGAGACAACTCCAAAGGACAAATTGAAGGAATTGGCTCCATTGATAACTCTTCCTCAACTATTGAGAATGTTTTGTACGTTAGAGGCTTAAAACATAATTTGCTTAGTATTAGTCAATTGTGTGATAAGGGATTTAAAGTTGTGTTTGATGACTTGTGTTGCAATATTGTTAATGCTAAAACTAATCAAATTATTTTTATTGGACATAGACAAGGAAATATTTATGTTGTTAATTTGAATGAGCTTAATAGCAAAAATGTATGTTTTATGGCCACTAGAGAAAATGATCCTTGGTTATGGCATAGAAGACTAGGCCATGCTAGCATGCATGTTTTGTCTAAATTAGCCAAAAGAGACTTAGTAGTTGGCTTACCTAAACTACAATTTGAAAATGATAAAGTGTGTGAAGCATGTGTAAGAGGAAAACATAAAAGAATATCTTTTAAACCTAAGAGAGGTATTACAACATCTAGATCACTTCAACTCCTCCACTTAGATCTATTTGGACCAACTAGAACCACTAGCTTAGGAGGAAAACACTATAGTTTTGTCATAGTTGATGATTACACTAGGTTTACTTGGGTGTTCTTTTTAAGTGTGAAAAATGAAGCCTTAGAAAAATTCATTGTTTTCTCAAAACTTGTTCAAAATAAAAAAGGTTACTCTATTTCTAGTATTAAGAGTGACCATGGAAAAGAATTTGAAAATATTGATTTTGATACATTTTGCAATGAAAATGGCATTAGTCATAATTTTTCAGCTCCTAGAACTCCTCAACAAAATGGAGTAGTTGAAAGGAGAAATAGAACATTAGAAGAAATGGCTAGAACCATGCTTTGTGAAAACAACTTACCTAAATATTTTTGGGCTGAAGCAATAAATACTTCTTGCTATGTCATAAATAGAGCTATGGTAAGGTCTATTTTAAAGAAAACTCCCTATGAGCTTTATAAAGGAAAAAGGCCTAACATAAGTTATTTTCACCCATTTGGATGTAAATGTTTTGTTTTGAACAATGGTAAAGATAACCTAGGAAAATTTGATGCTAAAAGTGATGAAGGTATTTTTCTTGGCTATTCTTTAAATTCTAAGGCTTATAGAGTTTTCAATAAAAGAACACTTGTAGTAGAAGAGTCAATACATGTAATCTTTGATGAATCAAATATCACTAGTGGAACGAATCTTGATGATGAAGTAGAGATCTTTGATGAACCTATAGTTGATCCATCTCAAGATAAGGATGTTAGGGAACAACTAGAAGATCTTAATATTAACAAAAATGAGGAGTCCATGGAACAAGAAATACTTGAGAAAGAATCTAGGTGTTCTAGAGAACTTGGATATGTGAAGGATAATGAGATTGTTGGAGATCCAAACATTGGAGTTAGAACTAGGTCAACCTATAGGAACATATGTCAACATGTAGCATTTGTGTCACAATTTGAGCCAAAGAATGTGGATGAGGCCATGAAAGATGAAAATTGGATTATGGCCATGCAAGAGGAATTAAATCAATTTGAGAGAAGCAAAGTGAGGACATTAGTGGAAAGACTTAAAGATTATCCCATCATTGGAACCAAATGGATATTCAAGAATAAGATGGATGAGAATAGCATTATTGTTAGAAACAAGGCTAGGTTAGTAGCTCAAGGATATAGACAAGAAGAAGGGATAGACTATGATGAAACCTATGCTCCGGTAGCTAGATTAGAAGCCATTAGGATGCTACTAGCTTTTGCATGCTATAAGGACTTTAAGTTATATCAAATGGATGTAAAAAGTGCTTTCTTAAATGACTATATAAATGAAGAGGTTTATGTTGAGCAACCTCCCAGTTTTGAAAATCCAAAGTTTCCTAACCATGTTTTCAAACTATCAAAAGCTTTATATGGATTAAAACAAGCTCCTAGAGCTTGGTATGAAAGACTTTCAAAGTTTTTAATCGAAAAAGGTTTTACAAGAGGCAAAGTGGACACCACCTTGTTTATCCAATCTAAGGGTGATGACTTGTTAGTAGTTCAAATTTATATGGATGATATCATTTTTGGATCTACAAATGAGTCATTGTGTAAAGATTTCTCAAAATTAATGCAAGGTGAATTTGAAATGAGTATGATGGGAGAGTTAACCTTCTTTCTAGGACTTTAAATTAAACAATGCCAAGAAGGTATTTTCATAAATCAAGCTAAGTACACTAAAGATTTGCTCTAAAGATTTGGAATGGATGAGTCTAAACCTTACTCTACACCAATGAGCACAAATATCAAGCTTAATAAGAATGAAGGAGGAAAGTGTGTAGACACTAAACTATATAGGTCTATGATTGGTTCATTGCTATATTTAACTGCTAGTAGACCGATATAATGTTTAGTGTATGTTTGTGTGCTAGATTTCAGTCATCTCCTAGAGAATCACACCTATAAGCAGTAAAAAGAATCCTTAGATACCTTAAAGACACTTCTTTCTTAGGACTTGGTATCCTAAAGATTCTACACTTGATCTCCATGCCTATTCTGATGCGGACTTTGGTGGATGCAAAGTGGATAGGAAAAGCACATCGGGAACATGTCAATTCTTAGGAAGTAGGCTTATTTCATGGTTCTCTAAGAAACAAAATAGCGTAGCTCAATCCACGACTGAGGCTGAATATATAGCTTCCGGATGTTGCTGTGCTCAAGTTTTGTGGATTAAACAACAAATGAGAGACTATGGAATAGAAATGAACCAAGTTCCCATCAAGTGTGACAACACTAGTGCTATCAATCTTACAAAAAATCTCATCCAACACTCTAGAACCAAGCACATTGAGATTAGACATCATTTTATACGAGATCATGTGCAAAAAGGGGACATAATTCTAGAGTATGTAGATACCTTGCACCAATTAGTTGATATCTTCACAAAACCCTTGGACAAGGAGAGATTTTGCACTCTTAGAGGTGAATTAGGTATTATGAATGCTCCTTGAATTGATTTGATGTTAAATGAATGGCTTAAGTTGGTTTGTTATGATTGCAAGAATGAAATTTGGAAAATATACTTACCACTTGCAATTCATGACCTTAACTTGCCATGTTACCGTTCATGATCATAACTTGTGAGGTTAAATTGTTGAACTTTGTGCGTTTTGATCATGTTAAATGCTCTTCTTTAGCCAACACCCACTTTCTGATGTTTAAGACAGGTTCACAATCATGTTCACTTAGTTTTCAAAGCTGTTCTGCATATTCTCAGCATTTTTCTGCAATTTTCTACATTTTCCTGCACTTTTTCTGGATTTTTCAACTCACATCTCATGCGTCCCAAATGGCAACAACCAGATTTTGATTTTAAAATAGTAAAAATGCATAAGTTCCATTGTTTTCAAATCCTTTTTATGCATTACAAATGAGGCAAGTGACTGAGGAGACAATTCTTCCAAAATAGGATTGATTTCCAAGTCTATCAGGCCAAAAATCTGGGTTTCTGCTATGAGGGATCGATCCCTTTCACCATGGGATCGATCCCATAGCATCAAAAATTGGTAAAGAAATCTTGGGAAACATTCTGCCTGGAAGGGATTGTGAAGACCGAGAATTTTCTAAATAAATATAAAGTATCCAAAAAATTTAATTTGGACAAATCGAAATCCAAATTTAATAAGAATGAAATTTGGAGAAAATAAATTTGGATATTAAGAAATCCAAATTTAATAATAAATAAAGATATGTAATTTTATATATTTATATAAGGTTATTATATAAATATATTTTTAAATAAATATATGTACATATCATATGTTGAAATTTATTTTATAACATAAAATGAATACGTATGTATTTTTTTATACATTACGTATATATGATATACATATATAAAATAGGTGTATAGTATAAATATATATATATATGTACACATATATATGAATTTGATACAAGATATATATATTTGAATATAAATTTTTGAGTAAAAATATTTATAGATATATATAATTATAATTATGTGTATAATTATAATATATATTATTGGTAATATTTATATTTATAAATATTTATTTATAAATATAATATAAAAAAAAAAAACTAAAGAAGCGGGAATCGGGATAACTCGATTCCCAACTTCTTTCTCCTCTGTTACAAACAGAGGAGAAAGACAAGTAAATGGCCGGCCCCCTTACCGGCCGAGAGGAAGGAGAAAGGAGAGAGTGACGCCGCCGGTGAACAGAGGAGGAAGAAGGGAAAAGCTAGCCGGCGATGAGAGGAAAAAGGAAAGAAGGAAAGCGGTGCGAAATGAAACGGAAAAACCGAAAGGAAGAAAGGAAGAGGAGATCGGCGGTGCCGGCCGATCTGGACGCCGCCACTCCCCCACGAGACCGGCGGAGACCAGGGGAAAGTGAGAGGAGCCACCAACGAAGAGGAAACCGAAGGAGGAGGGAGAAAAGAGGAAGAGAAGAGCCGCCGGTGTCGCTTCCAGATCCGGTGCCGTCGTAAGTGATGGGGCAAAACGGAGACCAGATCCGGCATCCTCTCAACCTCGGTAAGCTGTGGAGTGGCCGAACCGGCGGAATGGGTGGCCGCCGGTGACCGAACCGGTCAGCCAAAGTTGAACCGGCCAAGCCAAGTTTCGAATCGACCCGACCCGACCCGACCTGACCCGAACCGACCCGACCCGGTTCAGAAAGGAAAAGAAAAAAAAAAGGAAAAAGAAGAAAAGAAAAGAAAAAGAAGAAAAGAAAAGAAGAAGAAAAAGGACAAGGAAAAGGAAGAAGAAGAAGAAAGAAAAGGTAAGGAAAATTGAGAAAAAAAATAAATTATTGACATTATTGAATAAATTATGGTTATATTGATGTAGTGCCTTGATGTTGAAATTGTAGCAAACGGAAATGAGACGAATGCTGGAGTTCGGCAAGGCTCAAAAATAAAAAAAAAAGTGCGCTAAGCTTGGCGAATAGGTAAGATACTTTTATAAAGCATTAATAGCTTTATATTGTATGTGGGAATTATGGTTTTATATATGATGCATTTATTTAATTGATTTTAAATGGAATTGTGATTTTTATATGATGCATCGATTTAAATTGATTTGCTAAAAATGCTAAGAGGACCCACAACTGATGGTGGGGGTCTTAGTAAGAGGTAAAATTGGTGAGAATCAACGGCTGCAAGTATAAATTGTGTTTCCCTTGCAGGAGGTTAGGGAAAATTAAGCCGTTATGCTGTCGAAATTTTTAGGAAAATAATTGAGGAAAAAGATTAAGTTCTCACATAAATGGAATCTTGGAGATAATTATTGAAAATAAATATTGAAAGGATTTTATAGTATTACCGAAAGAGTTTGATATTGAAATCGATGAGAAGACAGATCGTTGAAAACGATAATGTGACGAATTATATGGTTTAAACCTTATAGAACCGATAAATCAATTAATTTTAATATCACAATTGGTATCAAGTTGAGATTGAGGTAGAAGTATTTATTAGACGGATCACAGATAAAAGTGATGATAATTATATGATACAACTCAAAAGAGAAAAATCGAAGTTGTGATTTAGATGGTCGAATGATAGAATTGCGGAATTATCAATCGAGTGACGATTATAGAATTGATAGATTCAAATAAATGGACCGTCTTAGTGGTAAGATTGTGATATCGATGTTAAATAGATGTGAACTGAGATTTTTGCAATAATATGGATAGTCGCAAGGCGACTTAAATGATTGAAACACTGTTGATAGTAGAAATTGGCAAATTCTTTTTAAGTGGTAAATTGCCAATCAAAAAGTGAATTGAGGATTGTGATTTGATTTTACGATAGTAAATGAAATTGAGCCGCAAGTTGAGGATTCTAAATATGTACCTATAGGTCAAACCATAAATGGATTTGATAAGCGATTATTGATCTTATGGTTCTATAATCCTCGATGTCGACTCTGGAATAGATAACAAATGAGGATATTAATATTGCATAATTTCAGTATTTTGATGGCTATATAGTGACATGATATTTAAATATTTATGAATACTAAGATGATTCATGCAAGTGATGTGGTCTTAGTATTAATAGTGAAAGGTAGAAATGATTGGTATAGTTTATAGCTATCGAAAAAGGATATCGAATACTGAATGACTTGAATACCAAATGATCTGATTATTGAATAATCGGAGTACTGAATAAGTTGAAAACTGAATGAAATGAATATTGAATTGATTTGAACACTGATTTACTGATGTGTCAGAAGGATAGTTTGAAATCGAACGATTGATAGTGATAAAGTTAAATGAATTGTTTCACCGTATTAGAGGAAGGTATTACTTATATTGACATTTGAAACTATCACTAAAATTACATACGGAGATGATTTCATAGCATCGCTTTTAAGCATAATTGCTATAGTTTCAGATGTCATAATAGCATTTATATAAATGCTATAAAGTATAGATTAGCTTTAAAAATAAAGTATACGGTATATATACGTATTTTTATATACGAAACCTCTTAAAGAATTTCACCATATGCTTTACATGATTTTAAAACGAAAAGCTAAGATTTAAATGTTTTATGAGACTGTAGGCACCCTAAAAGAATTAAATTCAATAAAGCATAGTGGAAACCGCCTAATTGGAGCTTTGCTCATTAGGCAGATATGCTTGTCCGACAATAGTCGTGGATAGGTCTCAGTCACGCCTGATCAGTGGGGCTGAGAGAGATGAGGTCTATGGCCATAGATAGCGCCCTAGTTGGTTTCCAGGGGACGATGACATGATTTTCACTGCTAGCTACAATGATTTAAGTCTTTATTGATAGAGAGATTATAGGGATCTAGCCTAGTCTCTAACCGATATGATATGAAGTCTAGAGTATGATTTTATTGATATGAACTCTAGACTTGACATGATTTATACTGTACATGAAACAGATTTGAAATGAAATATGTTTTGAAACAGTACATGTTTTAAAAGTCCATGAGATATGATTTCGACACTTATATGATTTATATGTGATTTTGTGTCGAACATGGCATGATATGTGGTCTAGAGTATAGTTTGATTTGATATGAACTCTAGACCTGATATAATTTACAGAATATGTTTTAAAAGTATATGATAAATGATTTCGACACTTACATGATTTATATAAGATTTTGTGTCGAATTTGAAATGACATGCGGTTTAGAGTATAGACTGAATTGATATGAACTCTAAACCTGATATGATTTATAGTATATGAAAAATGTTTTAAAACTGCACACGTTTTAGACATGCTCCGAAACGAATACATGAACTGAAATTGAACATGTTTCTATCATGCCTTAAAGGCAAATTTGAAAATGAATTGAAAATTCATATGTTGAGCATGTCCTAAAGTATATATGATATGATTTGAAATGATAGAGGTTTATACAGAAAAATTACATGATTTGCATATTAAACTCTAATATGATAATATGCTTAGTATATGAGAATTCCATGAGGAATGTCGTGACTCAACGTTAATGATGTTTCATCTATACGATGACATGAGATGATATGATATATGAACATGAGATTGATATGAAGAGAATTCTGATCTCACTCTATCGTGATCATAAATTCCCAGACGATAAGTGATATGAATTGATGTAATACGGGAATATGATTGTTAAATGTAAAGTGAATTCGATAGGATAT
This sequence comes from Heritiera littoralis, assembly GCA_031772115.1. Taxonomy (NCBI): domain Eukaryota; kingdom Viridiplantae; phylum Streptophyta; class Magnoliopsida; order Malvales; family Malvaceae; genus Heritiera; species Heritiera littoralis. Next base: position 580,098 of record JAPDPK010000063.1, read on the forward strand.
CTGTATTAAATATGGAGAATATATGAGGAGTGTCATGACTCGGTGGTAGCGATATTTCATCGATATGATGTCATGATATGATATGAAACATGAATATAGAAATACACGAAGAGAATTATGACTTCGTACCACCGTGATCATGATCCACAATATTAGAATTGATAAGAGATGATATGAGAATTGATAAGAGATGATAGAATACAGAAATATGATTATGAAATGAAAGGTAAATATGAGAACTGATAAGAGATGATAGCATACCAGAGTATGATTATGAAATGAAAAGTGAAAATGAGAAGTAATAATGAGATGTATCGATGAGAAAGGATTAACTGTAATTGCATCATTGCAAGTTTAAGCATTGCAGTTTAAGACAGTGTAATCCTACTCTTGTATTTATATTAGTATCTTACTGAGCCGTGGTTTTGCTCACCCATTAAATTTCATCTTTTCCAGATTATTGAAGTTAACGTCTGCCATGTGAGCTGCTCAGTGGGCATCGAAGACGGTGTATGGATTTGGTACTAGTCTTCTGAGGTATATGTTCTTTGAAAAATACTTGTTTACATGTAAGACTTAAATTGATGCACAGTACATATTCTGTTTAACAAGTCGGGATGTAACTAAGAACCGTTTCCATGTTTGTCTAATATTTAAATGGAATGACTATAAGTCACCTAGATAGTATAGTAACTACACTGACACCGAATACAAACCTTAAAATGAAAAAGAAAAATTTAGTCCATAAATTTGTAGACTAAGAAAAGTATAAGAATCAAGTGAAAGTCGCGGTCTTCGGGTCATGACTATTTATAAATATAAATATAATTTTTTATTGTGGGGCCCCGGTTCTTGTTGGTCCGGTCCCACTCACTCGTATTGTCCGCTCTGGAGTGCACCTGGGGCCACCGCGCCACATGGCGTGCACCCACAGGCCAACGCTCCTCACGGATTTCTTTCGCGTCCGCCGCTACTCGAACCCCTTACTAGAGGGGATCGATCCCCTCGGGACAGATTGCTTTTCGCGGGCCATTTTAAACATCGGCCCCTTACTCCTCTCCCACTATTCACCTTCCTCTTCACTCCTAACGCCCTTTCACCATTTTCTCTCACCCAATTCTTCTAGATCTCACTCATTTCTTCACCAAATCGCTTCATTCCTTCACCAATCTTCCTCATTTCTTCATCTCTTTCATTTCCCTTCCTCATTTCCTCACAAAACTTCATCTTTTCTTCTCTTCCTTCTTCTTCCACACCATGATTACTATTCATCCAACATTTCAATTGTAAGTTTTTCTCACATTTTTCATTCAATTTTTCATGTATTTCTAGTTTATTTCATCATGTCTTGACTACCCATGTGCATACCTTGCATTGATTTTCTTTCCATCTAGGTTTTCACTTCATTTGGCACTTATCTATTTTCTAGGGTTTAAACTTAGTCTATTTGTAGTTGTTTATCAATATTTCACTGTCATACTTATTCCATGCATCTTGGGTTGTGGCTCTTTGTTGTTGGCTAGCTCTTATCTTTCCCATGCCTTCATCCATCGTTCACCAAAATCGTGCCCACTACCTGCTCGGTAAAAATCCTCAACGAACTTTCCTGTAGTTTTTTCACTCCTTATGGCACCTAAAGTTAAGCATACTGCTCAAAAACGTAAAACCAGTGCACCCTCCTCTTCCTTCTCCATACCAACCACCTTTAATAGATGCTTTCGACATGCCAATGAGAAAACAAGATTTCTAGCGAACTTTGCCAATATGCCTATTAAGCATTGGCGTCCCAATGATTTCGATTTCCTCGAATCAATTAACTTTCCCTACTTGGCCAAATTTCGTGAATATCATTGGCTTGAGTTTCTCAAAATCAACACTCCGGTTCTTTCAAACATCATTCGCGCTTTCTTTTCCAATGCCGAAACCATCACGGATCCAAATGATGAATGTCGTGTTGTAGGAATTCGATCCTATGTCATGGGCAAACACATTGAAATCACCACACAATCCCTCTTTGTTGTCTTTAGAGTTCCTAACGACGGTACTATATATGAGAATGTTGACGTCCCCTTCGAGTTTCCTGTTACCAATAATCGTGCAAGTGACCTTCTTGTCTTCGCCCGACTCCTACATATCATAATCTCCTGGAATCTCCGACCCCTTGGCACAAGATATTCTCACCTTCGAAAACTTGATCGTTTTTGGCTCCATCATATTCATTCACCTGATGGTCTTCAGCCACACCTCCTTCACTTTATCCTTCAAGGTTGGGTGAAGATTGTTATTGACAAGGTGCACACCATTGTCTTCCCTCAGCCTCTCGCCTACTACTTACTCTCTAACGGCGTTGACTGTTCATGTGAGGTTGGTGTACTTTCGGATCCCAGCACCACGATCAATCTCGCCACTCTCCATAACCTTGGGTGGTATCAACGTAAACGGGGAGCTACAATCGACTGGGTCAAGGGTCATGGACAGGCTGAACCTCCCGAACATGCTCTAGGAGAAGTCGGAGAAGAAGGAGGAGACGGAGACGACGTACTTGCAGCACCCACATCTTCTGCATCTTCCGGCTCCACGTCAACCTCTCTTGACCAGATCATGCTAATGCTTCAACAAATGCACACCTCTCAGCAAAATTTCCAGCTGGACGTCACTCAGCGACTTGATCAGATCGAGGAAACTTAAGCTACTATGTATGATGAAATCCAAGATGTTCGTATGCAGCACGAGGATTTCATGGATCAATACTACAAGACGTTCCCTAGGCGCTGATTATGCTTTTTGTGTGACTTATGCGTTTCACTTCTTATGATTTCGAACCTTCTACTCTATCTGCTGTTTGTGCTGTTTGTTTCTGTCATTTTCTAGTGTGTTTATGATGTTTTAGTTTTATGTTTATAACTATGAATGGTGTATATTTCCATTGGCTTGATCTATATGTATGACTTTGGCTTGATCTATATTTCCATTGGCTTGGCTCATCACTTTGCTTAGTCTTTTTCTCCATTGTTGCTTTAAATTGACTTATACCTCTGACCATTTATTGTTATGTCATCATATTTGCTTTAATCCTTGATATGACAAAAAGGGGGAGAATTAATATGGTAAATTTTTCATGCATAAATTGAGGGGGAGCAAGATGAGCAAGATATTTTTCATGTATAAATTGAGGGGGAGCAAAGCAAAATGATTTTCAAGCAAAATATTTCTCCATGTATAAATTGAGGGGGAGCCAAACAATATGATTTTCATGATGTCAAAATAATAAGCAAATCTATCTTAAGCAAATTTACCTTAAGTTTTGTCATATCAAAAAGGGGGAGATTGTTAGCTTTAAATTGACAAGTAATTTGAAATGACAAAACTCAAGTAAGCTTAAGAATAATTTTTCCAAAGTAAATTTGCTTTAAATGAACTCAATGATAGAAAATATTTTAAACAAAGTTTTGGTTGGTGATTTCAACTGAAAAAGTCAGTAAATACTTTTAGAAAAGTGTTAGAAAGTTTTTGAACTGACTTAGAATCACAAAAGCCATCAATGTGTATCAATTTGCAGCAAAAATAGGTGTAGGAATGCATTCTGGAGAAAGGGGATCGATCCCCCAAGGTAAGGGATCGATCCCTAAATGGCAGAATACTTGGAAGAGGCCCAGAAAAGGCTAGGAATGCATTCTGGAGAAAAAGGATCGATCCCCCCAGAAAAGGGATCGATCCCTTCGCTCGAAATCTGACTCCAACGGCTAGTTTTTGAGGGTTTCAACGGGAAGAAATGCATTAAATGCTTCACCAACTATTCCAGTCGTTTGGTGGACTATAAATAGAGGCTTTTATGAAGTTTGGAGGTAGAACAAGCACTCAAACATCTTCAAGCTTCAAGAGAGAAAATCAAATCTGAAAATATTCATTGTGAAACTCCATTTGTGAGCTTTCTTATAGTTCCTCACCCATTTATTGAAAATTCTGTTATTCAGAGGGGTGAGCTATCCTTGTAAGGTCTGATATTGTAGAGTGTGGGTAGTAATACAAGGGTAGAGGCTTAGAAGGAGATTTCTAAAGTCTCAAGAAAAGAATTGTAAGAGGTCTTGCCACACCTTCAAGTGGTTTGTAAGGATTCTCAAGGAAGAACTGAATCAAAACCTTGACAAGGAGTTCAAGGAGAGAGGACGTAGGCAAGAGATTGGCCGAACCTCTATAAACTTGTGTTTGCTTCTCTTTCTTTTACTCTTTTTACTACATTTATTTCATTGCTGTTTATTTAGTTTTAATTGTGCATTAAGAGTTAGGAAAATCATAAACAAGTAGAAAAACCGATTCACCCTCCCTCTCGGTAGAGCCAACACATAGAGATAGAGATTTCTACATAGGTATACAAATTTTTTAAAATATTTTTTGTTTTTACGACACTCTCAGAAGTAAATTTTCAAGAGCCATATTGTGGTCTCGGAAATGAATTTCCAAGAGCCTTATTTGGCTTCTGGAAATTCCACTTCCGTGAATCCTAATATTGGGCATTTTCACACTTTTTTATTTTTTAATTTATTTAAATAAACATATAAGCATATCTCATGTACCATACAAATAGACATAAAACATATTAAATTATTATCATATAAAAATAAAATAATTAGTTTTTCTTAAAAGACAACTATACAATTTAAGTTATATATATTTAATATGATATTATATGATATTGTATTTATTATTGTTTTTTAATAATATATTTAATTTTTTTACTTTTTGTAGGATGATTGAAGGTTAGTATTTTTTTCAACAAGAAAGGGATTTTCATCTATTTGATTGCATTGATTCATTTACTAAGGACAAGGTATGAAAATCTTAACATTAATATCATTTTTAATACAAATGAAGTCAGAAATTGATTAGTATTAGTCTAATGTGCAAGTTTTTGCTAATCAAGAAACTTTAATTACATAGGCTAGGGAGGTCGAGAAAAATTTAGGTTTTATAATTGTGATTAAAGCTTCTAAACCCAAATTTCTTGCAAGAAAACGTAGATTACTACAAGTTTCGACTAATGCTCAAACATACATATTAGGAGTGAGCACAACGGAAAGTAAACACAAAAACACCGAAACCCAAAGGATCAACTTAATTAAGACATAGAAATATGTTCTAGCATGGATTGTGCAAACAATGGGTTTTAAAATTTTTACATTGTCTAATAATATCATAATCAATAGATAACTTTAATCTCGCTTGTCCTACATGCACAGAGTAGCAAGTTTGTCGCAAACCAAGCCGTCCAAGTGTTTGGCCTCTAACGGTAATCCATATGAGCAATAGAGAAACCTTTCTAAAGGTTGAATTGGACTATGCTCGTTACCGTGCTAGCAATTTGAGATTCCAATAACTCACCACTCAAGACTTTCAATCTTTGAATCTTTAATATTGAACCACTTACTCTTGACGTAGAGAAGAAACACCTTTTTCCTCAAGCTAGAAAATGAATCCTGAATCACCTTAGGAAAATCAGCATACGAAAACACAACCATTTGTGTTTATCGAATTCTGTAGGGAAACTATCAAGGTTTGCTTCAAGTCAAACTTGAGCGCCTTGAATAGAAAGTATTCATGCACTATCGTAGGTAATTATCAAATAACACCAGGGATAGATTCCCTACAAGTAGTTGTAAGTCATAGTGAGGACTACCATTACTTGCTACGGGTCACATGAAGGTATCACCACCAATTTGAAAAGAACTCTATAGGGTTTTTCTAATGCATATCGTATTTTAAGGATTTCTGTAAGGTTTCAATAAGCACTTGCTTAGTGATTCATCATATGGCCAGCTATAACTTATCTTTTAATAGGTTGGTAGTGTTCAATTCTATTAACCTACTTAGTCTTTTATTTTAATTATGACTATTAGCCCATTATCCGTTAAAATTTTTTTAAGGAATTAAAGAGACCAAAATTTAATTAAACTCTTTTTAATTAAATTGATTTATCCATTTATAATTAAAAGATGGGTAAATTTAACTAATCTATTTAATTAAATAAACTAAATATATTTAGTTATGCTCAATGTCCTTTTAATTAAAATGGTGATCGCTACACAACCTAATTAAACTCTTTTAATTAAGCTTGTAATATTATAAATTAGGGCATAATGATTTGATTAAACAATTTTAATTTAATCAATTTAATTAAACATTTTAATTAAATTCTCATAATCATATATACATATTATATTTCAGAAAACACCCATGACACATGTCAACTGTCAAATAATCCAATAAAAGTGAAACAAATTTAAACTTTCATTTTTAGCTTCAAGCATTAACTCTAAAAGAAAAAAAAGGAACGTTCTAGTAAGATTGAATTTAAGGAAAAAAATATTATATGTCTTCTAACCATTTCAACAAAACGAATAATTAAAATAATTATTTAAAATTATATAATATCTAATCTATTTAAAATCATTTATATAATATTTATTAGATTTTATCTCAGATCTAATCTTAATGAATTTTTAATTTTTTTAAATATAATATATTTGAATAATTTTTAATCATTTAGATATATCTCTTTTTAAATTTTAAAAAATAAAAAAAATTATCTATCCATTTAAAAATTCTTTAACCACCTCTCAACTTTTTCAAATTTTACGTATTTTTAACCACCTTTCCACTTTCTCCTATAACGATTTTCTTCTTCATAACTTTACTTTATCTAATTTTTAAATCTAATATATTTAAAATAATTTTTATTCATTTAAATATCTCTTTTTAAATTTTAAATGATAAAAAATTTGATCTATCTGTTTAAAAATTTTTTAAGCACCTCTCAACTTCTTCGAATTTTACTTATTTTTAACTACCTCTCCACTCTCCCCTATAACGATTTTTTTTCATATCTTTACTTTATCTAATTTTTAAGTCTAATATATTTAAAATAATTTTTATTCATTTAAATATATCTCTTTTTAAATTTTTTTAAAAAATTAATACTTATCTATCCATTTAAATATTTTTTAACAACCTCTCGACTTCTCCAAGTGTTACGTATTTTTAACTACCTCTCCACTCTCCCCTATAAGATTTTTAATGATTTTTTTCTCCCCTTATAACGATTTTTTTTAAATTTTTCTTATAACATGTTGGGATTTATAAATTATATATTTTGAAATTTTGAATAAATCTTTTAAAAGTAGTGTCGTAACGGGTCAGATCCTAGAACCTAACCTGCTAGACAAAAATAAAGGGTCGCCACCAACCATTCAAGCCTAAGGTGTGATTGGTCACCTATTCAAACTAAGGACAATGTTTGGTCTATGTTCAAAGATTCTTAGACTCAGGAGTAAGGTTACGTGTGGGGAAGGATTAGTACTCCCACAATGCCCATCTTAAAATGGTACCACTTATTCTTAGGTTTTCTAATTTTGCCTTTAAATGTCATTAGGTTTCAATATTATTAATATTGAAAAACTTTCTAATAACCCTCCATCATTATGGCTGAACCATTAGAAAATACTCTTCACCTCAAGAGTATTCAAGTTGTCTCATTCGACCCACCAGAAGAGGCTCCGTCTTCGAATAATTTAAATATATTATGAAACATCTATCTTGACTCCTATCCTTATATATTATTCTTTTTCTTATTATTTAATAATTTCTTTTTATTTTATTTTATTACTTATTTAATTTTTAGTATTAAAAACAAACTGGAATTATTTTTATCGAAATTACTTGTTTAAACCTTCCATCATTTTGACCAAGCTTAAACAAGAATCCCTTACCTAGGAATCCTTAGATGTTATACATTCGTAATCACTCCACGATTCCATCATCGGAATAATCTCAATTTGTCTTTATCTCTTAATATTTATTTTAATTTTAATTTTTTATTATTTTAAAAACAAACTAGAATTATTTTTATCGAAATTCCTTGTTTAAACCTTCATCATTCTTGCCAAGCTTAAACAAGAATCTCTTACCTAGGAATCTTTAGATGTTACACATTCGCAATCACTCCAAGATTCCATCATCGGAATAATCTCAGTTTGCCTTTATATTTATTTTTATTCTATTTATATTTATTCATAAATTATTTATTTTTTATTTATCCTAAAAATTGTAATTTCCTAGCAAGGTTTATTCAACTCCTAATATTTTTAAATTATATCCTATCATAAATTAAATCCTAATCGTATTACCCATGCCAAATGCACAAATTAAATATACAAGTCATTAACATACAAAAATATAATATTTTAATAAATCATAATTTAAATCAATTATCAAACAAGTTAATATTTAATATGCCAATTCAAACCATCAAATTAAATGTTAATCTTTAAATTATTATCAAATTATTGTATTAAATTAACCCCAACTATTTAATAATACACTAACGTGCATGTTAAAGTCAAATTATTAAACCAAATCTTTATCAAGGTAAATCACGAGATTATTAAACCATGAAATTGCTTTATTAAACAAAGCTTAATATTATTCTATAGAACATTACCTTAACTAACACTTACCTTGTTTTATTTCCCTTGCAACTCACGTCTTTATAGCAGCAGCAAGGAGAGAGCTCACGTGTTGGAGCGTTAGGCAGCAGCAACAGACAAGCCAACGGTAGAAAAGTGACTAAGCGGTGGAGATTGGGAGGACGATGACGCGGCAAACTGGTGACAAATGATTCGCAAGGAAGGTACGGGCAGAAGGGAGTGGTGCGTCGACGTACACAGCAGTTGAGGATCGAGCAGTAGCGCGGTGATGTTGGCGACAGAAACACAGCTGAAAGCGGTGATGACAGCTAGCTTGGTGAGCGAACCAGTAGCAAGAGAGTAACTGTGTTCGAAGAAGATGGCAATGGCACAAAACAGGGGCTATCTATGAAGGAAGATAGTGAAAACAGGGGAAGCTTAATGGTTCAACAGAGATGGCGATGAAGATGGAGATGTGCTAGATGCGGGTTAAAGGAAATAGCTTGAATATGACAGAAGTTTTTGTCCAGACTGAGTTTTTGTCCAGACTGAGCGCTTCATTCTGTCCTCCCACCCCCTCTTATGAGTTCAGCCCTTTTTTATAATCATAAATTTGTTAGAGTTCTAATATAATTATATCTATTTTATTAATTATCTCCTATTTTTTATATTTTATCTATTTAATTTTTATGTTAATCCTAATTTAACTCTATCAAATTTAATATTAATCTAATAATAACTCTCCTATTAATAAATTCTAATAATTATTCTAAAAAAATCTAATAATCTAATTATTTGATCATAAAATTAATTTTATTTTATTTTTTCTCCTTTTTTTTAATTCCTAAATCCTATTTTAATTTCCTATTTAATGTTAATTCTAAATCTAAAAAAATTCCTAATTTAATTCTAGCCCAATTCTAAATTGTTAAATTAAATTCAATGTCACCAAACTCCACTAATTATTTTTACAAATTAAGACTTCAGATAAAATAGGGTGTCTACAAGTACTAATTAATATGTACATACACATATTTAAGATAAAAAATAAATTATGAGTATATATATTTGAAATAATGAATTATAAATTTAACCATAAATATAATTTCAAAAAAAATTTAATCTGTGTATCGCATGAGATGTAAACTACTTAGTCATAATTCCACAAGGAAAAGGCTAATTAAGAAATTTCAAATTCCTTACAACTTGCCAATTCATTTCAATCCAATTATAGTTCTTATATGTGTGATCCATTAAGTTTCCAATATGTTGGCAATGAAATTAAATATAATTTAAATTAATAGATCAAGAGCAGTGTCTAGCAACACATCGTGATAACCTAAATGTTAGAAAAAGTCAAATATGTTCGACTAACTTATTCAGTGTACAGTATTACAGTGTAACTCAATCATTTCATCATAATATCTCAAAAATTCATAAAGCATGGTACAATGTTTATGTGAATTTCCATATTTATCCATATGCTATGAATATTAACTCAAATACATTTATTGCTCTGGCCAGAAACTTTCGAGTTAATATGAGCAATTATGAACGAGATATTGAACCTTATGTCACTTAGGGTGATAAATTATCATCTTTACTACTCATCCACCTTTATATGTTTCGGCTTATACCCAAAATCAAGTTGATTAGGCTTTTGGCAATCCAAACCTGTAGGGTGAAATCAAAATATGACGAAACACATATAAGTTGACCTGATATCCTAAGTCAAAGGATCATCTACATAACTAACACATGAAAGCATTTCCATAGACACTTAAGTAACACCACTAAATGGAGCTCTCACAATAAGCCATGTTTAGTGAACTTACCATCTAGCACCCATATGCTATCCTCAAATATCTTCACGTTTCAACTTATGAGAGTTGTTGCTTACTTCAAAAGTAAGAAGGCTTAACACGTGCCAGTCTTTGAGCACTATCAATGCACTATCTTGATAGTACAATGACCAGGAATTTATTTTAGGAACAAAGCTTTAATGTATAAAGATTTTCATAATTTTAACTCTTTTAAACTCCCTTCTAAGTCTTATATAATTTCAGGGCGTGTATCATATTTAGTGACTAATAATCATCATTATTGTCAATCAAATGGTGAAGGGAAACCTTTATGTTGCTTACCATAAGTAAACATATTCATGTCCTATGAGTTGGCTTTAAGGTATACACCAACATTTTTCACTTGCACTAGCGTAAATCACTAATGTATCTAATATTGAACTCTTTTGATTAGAGACTTTGTTTCTTTTAGGAAAACACTAGGTTTTCACTAGGAAATATGCTTTGTTTGATAATTGCTACTATCATAAATCGTAATACAAACTTAGATCATAATGAGAACGTATTTATTCATAATAGCTCATGTGTTAATTTTTAACACCTTGAAGAATCCTTCATAGCTTCACAAGCTATAAGATCTAAATCATATTCTCTTATTGCCTCAAATAGTATGGATTGTATTTTAACCATGGACATGGATTAATAATTCTTTCTTATTTGAAACCCTTTTAAAAAAGATTGCTCCCACTGCAATGATACTTATAATTACCAATATTTAATATCTCTAAACTTTTTGTTAGCATGTTAAACTTCGTTAACATCTTTTTTCTATCTCATGGATAATTTATTGCTAAATCTTTTAGCATGTAATAAATCACATTGATTTGTTATGTTTGGACTGATTCTAGAACAACAAAATTACTCCAACTAAATCCACAATTTCTTTAAGATATTCATTAGTTACAATAATTCTTAAACTCTTTAAGTCTTTATCAACATCTTAATAATATTTACTTACTAGACTCATCATTTTATGAGTAATACATCACAATGCATCCCACTAAGTATGTGTGCATCCAATGAAACACCATGCATCTTATGCATGACCATGTCTTCAAAAGGCATGATAGGTGAAAATGAAAGGAATGGTATTATTCAATATCTGAAAAGCATTACAAAAAAAGGCTACGTTTGAAAGAAAAGCAGGATTCGAAGTGAAACAGGAATTGTAGACACCATTTTTGTTCGGGCACATTAATTCTTGAACAATTGTATTTCAAAATTTGATTTCGAAAGTTAATTTGAGCTTTTAAAATAATGGATCTCAAATTATATTTATTTTGTGTAGATATATTTGGTCTTAAAATGTTGACTAGTCTTTAAATGTGAATTTTGGAAAGGAATGGAAATTTGGAAACTTTGGAAGTCAATAAAAAATCATGAAAATTAAATTGGAATTTTGTTTTGGAAAGAAAATATTGAAAAATTGAATGATTATTGAAATCTTATGAAAAGGGAAATTGAAATTTGGAAAGCAAATCAAAGAAGAAAATTGCAAGAAAATCAAATTGCTTATGGTAAGGAAATATAATCTGTAGACACCAATTTTTGTCCGTGTCTAGTTAGTTCGAAATTGTGGGCCTTAGATGCATTCGGTGTGTTTCTATAAAATTGATGATTGTAAACACCGAATTTTGTCTAAAAAATTTTAATTTTAAAAAAAATGAAAAAATAATAAAAGAATCAAAAATATAAAAATAATAATGAATAAATATAAATTCTTCAATGCCCATGCATCATGCAAATTAAAGCCAAAGTTGACTTGAGAGATTTAGACCAAATATGAATAAGTCAATAAAAGAAAAACAAATCATGCAAAAAAGGGAAATGATCAAAGTGAAATAAAAGTCGAAAATCAGTTACCAAGAATAAATACAATGAAAAAAGGAATAAAAAGATGGGTCAAATAAAAATAAATGACAAAATGAAATTCTCTAATCACAGGGTCAACACATTAAAATCTTGATTTTTTTTTCTTAAATAAAGAGGGGTTGCATGGTTATAAAATGGGGGAAGCAAAAACACAAAAAGGAGGGTACAGAGAAAGATTTCAAACACAATAGGTAGCAAAGAGAGTTCACGCAGAGAGGTTCGTTGGAAGTTGCGAGTTTAGTATTTTAGGTATTTTTGATTGGGATAAGAACAAGGAAATATGAAGTTGAAGAAAAATGATTGACGGCAAGAAAGGAGACGAGGGAGCGGTGCCGGTGTAAAACAAGAGGCAGTGACAACAGCAGAAGATGGCAGCCCAAACCGCAAAGAGTGGTGACCGAATGGAACATATGGCTGGAAGGGAAGGGAGCTAAAGACTGGGTTTCAAATCTATTTCGAGGAAAAGAGGAGTTGGCTTGCTATAAAGTAAAAAATTTGAAGGAAAGCACGAAGGAAATTACGTTACTGTTGAAGCAAATAACAAAGTAAGCTCCTGATGCTTTGATTGACAATAAATAAAAAACAAAGTCTTCTTACATTAACATTCTCATGTAGTTTTTTTTCTATTCCCTAATATTTCACGTAAGTTTATATTCTTCTTTAATATTTTATTTATTTTCTTAATCATGATGTTTTGTTATTGTTGTTGGTTAAAGTTTATATTAGTTTAAGCATAAATTATGTTTTAGGACACTTATGAGATCTCTTAAAATTCAAATTTATTATTAGAAATTGAAATAAGAATCAATTAAAATTAATTGCAATTAAAAGAATCAATAATCAAATTAGAAATAAAAAATTATAAAAATTAATATATTTAGAAATAAAATAGAATAAGATAATAAAAATACAAATATTCCGATGATGGAACTCCGAGGGGATTGCGATCGAGTAATATTCTCGGAGATCTTGAGGTGAGGAGATCTTTTTTAAGTCTTACCAGCTTGATGGAAGATTTAAAAAGTCATTTCCGATATTTAAACTCAAATTTATTAAAAAATTGAAATAAGAATTAATTAAAATTAATTACAAACAAAAGAATTAGTAATCAAATTAGGAATTAAAAGTCATAAAAATTTTAATATATTTTAGATAGAATAAAATAATACAACTACAAATATTCCAACGATGGATTTCTAAAAGGACTGCGATGGAGTAGTACTTTTAGACATCTTGAGATGAGGAGGTTTCCTTTAGGTCTTACTAGCTCGATGGAAGATCTAAAGGGGATATTTCCAATATTTAATAAATCAATAAAAATTAAATTAGATTTAAAAAATAGTAAATTAAAATTAAATTAAATTCATTATAATAAAGAATAAAAATCAAATTAATTAACTAGAATTAAGATTAGAAAAGAATTAAAATAAATAGAAATTGAATTAAATTAAATTAAATTAAATATTTTAATAAATGTGAATTATTCCGAGGATGAAATTCAAAGGGAATTGCGCTTGAGTAGTTTCTTTAAAAATTCCTAAGGTGAGAAAATTTTCTTTAAGGTCTTACTAGCTTGATGGAAGGTCTTTAAGAGAATTTTCAACACAAAATAATCCATGTTTATTTAGATATATAAAATATGTGAAATAATAAGAATATATATTAAAAAAAATAACAGTAGAATAAGATAAAATAAATAGTATAAAATTAATAGAAATTGGATAGGAGTCAAAATAGGGTTTGCATAAGATATTTAAACAATTCAACGACGGAGCCTCTTCAAGAAAGGCGATTGGTTCTACTTGAATACTCTTGAAGTGAGAAAAACTTTTAAGTTGTCCAACCAACTTGATGGAGGAGACTTAAAAGATTTTTCAATATTTAATTATATCGAAATTAAAGTAAAAAGGAAAAATTAGGATAACCTTAGATCATTTGGTACCATTTTAGGATGGGCATTGTGAGGGTGCTAATCCTTCCTCACACGTAACCGAACTCCCGAACTTAGAACTCTCAACGTAGACCAAGCCTTATCCTTAGTTTGAATAGGTGACCAATCACACCTAGGTTAGAATGGTTGGTGGTGACTCCATAGATTTTTATGTCTAGCTATTAGGTTTTCTCCAAAACCTAATACGTTATGACATAATCAAAACCAAGATTAAGAATTATATCAGAATCGGATTTGCTTTGATTAAGCTTTGTCAACATTAATTGATTTTAAGGCTATAAATCAAAGGGGGAAGATACACAGAAAAAAAAACCCTAAGCGATTGGAAGCCTTCAATCAACTAGTTTTGCACCACGCTGCCTACTGTCCTCCTCTGTTTTTCACTGAACCAAGACCAACGCCGCTTCCCGCACCGCTTACCTGCTGTCTCAACATTCCAAGGCTGCCCCTGCAGCGATCGTTTGCTTCTTGTATTGTACTTCAAAAAACCGCACCATCCTTGCCATTAGTATCGCCTACACGAGCTACTGCGTGCCATTGCCACTGCCAGTGTGAAGGCTGCAATTTCGTACTTATTTTTGTAGATAAATAGAAGACATCAACTAAGTTAAGAAATTGAGATTTAGTTGTACTTTTAATTTCCTTTAGTAATGGAGACAAATATTTTATTTAAGAGCACTTAGCAATTTATGACTAATGCTAATATAGTTTAGAATTTATATAAATAAGTACACGTTATATATATATTAACTTAATAAGAGAATAATTAATATTTTGTGCATTGTGAAATAAATCAATAAATTTTATAAATGCACTCACAAACCTACGGGCAAATATGTATATAAGTGAATAGACAATCAAAAGAACAAATAAATATATATAAGTGTAAATACATATTTTGATAAACTAAGGATATAAGTATATTAAATCAAATGTAATATACATGAGTATTGAAATATATGCATTAAAAGAATATATATGTATTGAATATTAAATATATGCATATATATATATATATATGAAAATTATAAGATAAAGAAACAATGATATATATATATATATATATATGTATATATACTGCTATCAGAAATATATTAGATGTGAGAATATATATATATATATATACACACACACACACACACATATCATGTATATACATATATAAATAGATGATAAGCATATATATAATATATATATATGTAAAGTTTATATATATTTAATAGAAAATAAATAATATATATATATATATATATGAAACTTGATTGGCTTCCTTAGGAAGCCAATCAAGTAATCACCTGCTCCCACTAACGTGGGAGCAGGAAATAAAAACCAAAGAAAAGAAAGAGGGGACCGAAAGTCCCCTCTGAAACAAAAGAAATTATATATATAAAATAATAAAATAAAATAATAATAAAACATATAAATAAACAATAATAATAAAAAACAAAAAGAGAGGGAAATCGAAGGCTTCCTTAGGAAGCCATCGGCTCCCCTTTTTACCTGCTCCCATTATCGTGGGAGCAGGAACTAAAAAGTAAAACAGTAGAGGACTTTACCAGTCCTTTGCCGAAACCCAAAGATCAAACACAAGGAAAAGAGAAAACTGGAGAAGGAGAAGGAGAGACCAAGAAAGGAGAGGAGAAGAAAGAAGATGAATTAGCAGCAGCGTGAATAAGAAAGAAAGAGTACGAGCTGCAGTGAAAGGAAAGAAAGAACGAAAAAGAGAGTGTTTGTGGTTCGGATAGGGCTGGAAGTGGCGAGAAGAAACAGATGAAGAAGAAGACTGAACTGCAGGAGCCCCCACGTGAGAAGAAGAATTTGGAAACCCAGCTAAATATGTGAACAAAGGCTGATCTGTGGCTACATGGTTCAGGCGTTGATAAGGGGTTTGGACTAAATTCATTTGTGTCTAAACAGAGGTTCTTGGTGGCTAAAAAAATTAAGGCTGGAATTTCAGATTTTTGGCAAACAATTATGGTGGCTATTTGGTGAGTCCTTAAGTGCCAAACTTGAAATTATTTTAGATTTGAGTTTGAAGGTTGTTTTACATGATTAAGTGAGGAAATTAAGTAGAAATTATGCATGAATATGTATATAGGTATACATATATTGTGTGAATATAGTAAGGTTAATATTAAGATGAAGTTGGATGATGTATGATTATATGCACATAAAAATATATACATATATGTACACATAAATATATGTATGTATATTGTAGTATGAAAATGAGGAATAAATTTGTAGGAAATTGATATTTGATTTTAAATGAATACTTTGGAGGAGAAAGTTGGAAGATGAAACCTTAACCAAGAGAAGACTTTCATGAGGGAAAAGTTGCACATTGGTTAAGATTAATGTATATATATATAGATTTATGCAAAAGCAAATATATGTATATACACATACCCTTTTATACATACGTATGAATTTCTAGACTAGTGAGTTGTTAGCTCTTGGCATAGAAGAGGGGCTTAAGTAATAGTGACTTTAAGATACACCTCGTGTGGCATGGAATCAATTATGATATAGGTTGTGATTTTAATGGTTGCAGTGGCTTCGACTGAAGTGGAAGATTGAGTGCAAACTTAAAGCTTGTTGGCGATAAATTGCTAAGTCTTGAAGTAAGTGGGTTAAGTAAGCTTTACTAGTATCATCTCGTAGGAACAATTAAATCCCTTTATCGATTAAGTTAACTTATGAATTAAGGGACGAAACATCGTCGATCGAGCTACTAAGGTAAGATGTAAAGAAGGGCTTAAAGTATAAATTTGAAAAGAATGCTTCTTTGGCTGGAATGTAAATACCATTTTCTATGTCATATGTTGTAGCTGGCCAAACCACATGTTAAATAACATGAAAAACGTTAGTTCTGAGACCCTAATACGAAATTGTTGTTGTGCTAAAGGTACATGTGTGCATGGTACATAATAGACTACACGTAGTAGCAATGCATTATGCATAAAGAGACTTTTACGAATGCATACATGCATTTACATATAATATGTTTTAATGCAAGCTATTTTATGCATGAGTTCTTTCTATGTATAACAACTTGCATGCTATTTAACTTAGAAGATTTTTCTGGTTTGAGCCAACTTTGAAATAAACCAAAAATATTGTATAGTTAAAGCTCGAAAACGTTTCTTGTCAGTATATTGAAATCTATGAAAGTGAAGAGTTACACGAAAGAACTGTTTTCCGATATGTTTTTGAGTGCGGGCAAATCCATTGACCTTTGGGTCACTTGAGCCTATCGAGCCTTGCTCTAGGTTCTATTACACGTCTATTGAGCTTTGTGCTCTAGACCATCAGTATCAGTATCAGTATCTGTGCCTTACGAGCCTCAAGCTCTAGGCATTATCAGGCTTGTCTGAGAATTTAACAGGCAAGTTCTAGTTCTCGACTGATCAACGAGACTGGAGCATAATCTATGGCCATAGGTATTGTGTTGCTTGCGACACCTACTCCATCACTAGCTAGGATGGACATCAGTATCAGTATCAGTTATCAGGGATTTATGCCTAAACTCTATCAGTATTGTTTCCAGAACTTTAAGGCTTTATGCCTAATTTGGATAAATTATCAGTTTTCTGTAAAGTCATCGATTCGAAGAAAATACATCAGAATTCTATTTTGATATTTGCATGAGTTTCAGTACTTTAAGGCCTCGTGCGTACAGTGATTGATCATCAGTTTTAGTATCGTTCTCTGCTCGAAGTAAGTGTAACCAAAATCTGTTTGTGATTATAATGTTTTCAGTATCTGAGGTTTCATGTGAGTACACTAGTGCATAAATATAATGTCATGCATATATATATATATTATGTCATCTGCTACCATGCAATTATGAACATATAGACCGACATGAGCCTAGTATCTGTTTACTTAAGCTACTTACTGAGCCGTGGTTTTGCTCACCCCTTATTAATAACATCACAGATCATACAAGCTAGACTCCCGCTTGGAGTTTTTGGAGCAAGGCCTCGAGGACGACCTAAAGTAGCGATACTAGTTTGAGTCCTCCGAGTGCTGTTTTTGTTGCTCTTGAGGTATGAAAAAGGATTATTTTGGTATCCATGTATAACATTTTAAATTGCACAGTACATGCTTATAGATATTTTTGGGATGTAACTTAGGATCGTTCTGGATTATTGTAGCCATCTATGGTTATCGAGTGCGATCCGATAAATGAATTGTAAAGACTATAAGTTATGAAATGCCATGCTTATGTCGTTGATGATCCGAGAAGTAAAATTAGTCAATTTTGAGTTGTAAACTGCCATACATATACATGTGATGATTTTGGAAGTATGTGTAGTATATAATGAATTAAACTGGAAACTATGGATTGGTAAAATGCGGCTGAATATAGTTGAGTTTTATTGCAGGTTATTGAGCTGGGGAAAGTCGATTTTATATAAGGGGGAGTTTTCGTCGTTTTTCTTTTATTAGTCTAGTATTAAATGAGAGTATTAAGTAAGTGAAATGGTTATAAGAAATGGTAAATTAAACGATGAATGTAAATCAAATGAAGAATACGAAAGTAGTTGAGAGAAGACACTGACACCGAATATAAACCCTAAAGTGAAAAGAAAAAGTTAGTTCGTAAAATTGATAAATGGAAAATAAAGTCTGAGTGTTAAGTATACGTCACGACCTTCGGGTCGTGACAGCCAGTATCGTCCTTGCATCGTTGCTGCCTTCATTGCAGCAACCTTCATCGTGCCCCCGCTATTGCAGTTCCGCATTTCGCACATCATCTCGCTGTTGTCGTTACGTTACCGCCTACTCTGATGTTCTCGGCTTAGGCGAGGAAAAGGAGACTTGTTGGCAGGTGGCTTTCACTCCTGTTGGTTTTTATCCATTGGTTTAATTGCCTAATAGTTTATTATTTCTTCGATTTGTGTTTTGTTTGAGTTGCCTGTATGCTATCCACTTATTTATATGCTTTATTATACTTTTTTTTTGGCTTTACGTGATTATTGTCAACTTTGTGGATTAGACTTTATTTAATTGTTTTATAATGAAATGTAGAAATAAATCATAGATTAAGAAATTAATCAGTTATCTACTAGTTATGTGAGGATAGATTGAAATTAATTGATTAGCTTATAAAAATATAGTTAGATTTCGAATTAAAATATTTAGGTTAATTAATATGATAATTAAATAAAATACTTAGTTAATAAAATTATCTAAGATCATCAAAATTAAATAAGTGAATATAATAAAAATAATTAATAAATAAAATCTACATTAGGAAAAGTAAATTAAGAATATATAAATATAAATTAATTAATTTTAATAATATGTATACTAAAAATTAATTAATTTAAAAAAATAGGAAAGTAAATTGAGATTATTCCGATGATGAAATATCTAGAGAATTACGCTTAAGTAATTTTCTTGAAAATTTCTAAGTGAGAAAATTCTATCCATGGTCTCATCAGCTTAATGGAAGGTCTAAATAGAGTTTTTAATAACAAGTAATTTATATTCATTTATAAAATAAGTTTATTATAAAATTACAATAAAAACAATTACTTACAAAATTAGAAAGAATATTAATGATTTTTTAATAATATTAGAAGATAACAAAATAAGGAAGGAAATAAATAAAATAACCAGAATTAGATATTAAAATAATAATGAACGTGAATATGAATTACTCCAATGATGAAATATCAAGAGAATCACGCTTAAGTAATTTTCTTGAAAATTTCTAGGTTTGAAAATTCTCTCAGTGCTTCACCAGCTCAATGGATGGTTTAAAGAGGGTCTTCGATAACAAGTGATTTATATTCAATCTAAACATAAATAAGACGTATTAAAAACTAAAACTAAAATAATTAATTACAAAGATAAAATAATAAATATAAAGAAATATTAATAATTTAACAACAACAACAACAACAACAACAATAATAATAATAAATGATAAAATAGGAAGATAATAATTAATAATAATTATTGAGATTGAATATTGATTATTCCGATATAAGATTCGAAAGGGGGTTACGCTTAAGTAATACTTTGGAAATCTTTAGGTAAGGCAACTTCTTTCAAGATCTGACCAGTTTAATGGAAGATCTAAAAAATTTTTTAGAGAAAAATAATTCATATTTATTTTCTAATAAAATAAATAAATTAATAAAATTAAGCATTAATAAAATAATAAAAAAATAATGGAAATAATAAAAATGATAAGATAGCAAGAATGAATTAGATAGAAGGAGTCAAAATTAGAATTTTTCATAAAACGTTAAAATAAATTCGACGATACAGCCTCTTCAAGCAAGTCACATAATACTACTTGAATACTCTTGAGGTGAGGAAGATTTTTTAAGTTGTCCCACCAACTTAATGGAGGATGCTTAGAAATATTTTTCGATATTTAATTATTGAACTTAAGATTAAGTAAGGCAAATTTGAGATAACCTAAAGTTAGTTGGTACCATTTTAGGATAGGCGTTGTGAGGGTGCTAATCCTTCCTCATGCATAACCGTAACCCTAAACCCTAAATTTGAGATGTAGTCCAGTCCTTATCCATAGTTTGAATAGGTGACCAATCACACCTAGGTAGAATGGTTGGCAGCGACTCCATATTTTTGTGTCTATCTAAAACTTAATACATTATGACAGGAATTCTGAGGATTAACTAACTAGGTTCTGGGTAATATGTCACGACCCAAAGGTGGCGACGTGCACTTAACACTGTCACTTATATCCTTTCTCAAATTTACGAACTAAATTTTTCTTTTCACTTAAGGTTTGCATTCGGTGTCAATATCACCGCTAAACCATTTCCACCTTTTTCAATTAGATTTGACTTATCGTTACTATTTAAATTATTATCTCCTACACTAAATAAACTCATGTCCTCGTTATTTTAATTCAAGATCAACTTAGTAAAAGAAAAAGATAAAAAACCTCCCGTTATATAAAATCAATTTTCCCAGTTAATTAACCTGCAAAATATGTATATTTTCAATATCATATCTCAACTCTACAAACCATAATTTACATTATCATACACTACACACAATCCCAGAATCATCAATTAAACATTTTAACATTCCACATAGTCCACATATATATTACCACAATCACATCCCAGATCGCACTCGACAATCATACTAGTCTATTTTAATCTAGAGTGATCCTAAGTTACATCCCAAAACAATTTCCAATGACATGTGCTGTGCATTACATAATGTCTATACATGAAAACGAACATGATGTACAAAATGTCATATACCTCAAAAGTAATAAAAGCAGCACAGAGAGGACTTAACAAGTACCACTACAAGGTACAGCCCCCGAGGGCCCACACAAAACTCCAAGCATGGACTTTAGCTTATGATCTGCGATGATATTAGAAAGGGGTGAGCAAACCACGGCTCAGTAAGTAGTTTAAGTAAATGCATGTTAGACTCATGTCGATCTACATGTAAGTGTAGAAAAAAAACAATATTGAAGTGACATGTCTGCATGATATTCAATCACGGCCTTAAATCAAAACACTTTTGCCATGCACTTTAGCTCAAAACACTTTCTTCATGTACTTTATTTAAATCAAATTTACTATGCATTGCAATTAAATCCATTTTTCTATGCAGTTCGATTAAATCAAAACACTATGTACTTGATAAATCAGTTACTATGCATTTCGATAAATGTCACAGCCCGTGACCTTATTTTGCACCTTTTTCTATACATCTTATTTGGTTGGGCTATCTGCGATACTTTACTTTTCTTTTACATATAAACAATTTCATATAAAATTATAATATGAATTACATCCCCTATCTTAATTCATAAGGAAGTAGTACTATAGATAAGTCTAAATATAGAAAATAAATGATCGTACCTCATGTAATAAATCAAGCTGTCGCATCGTCCTCAAATGCACAGCCGAAATCCTCAGATGTCAGACTCTCAATCATTGAAAATCTGAAATGTTAAAATTAAGGGGTGAGTAAACCACGGCTCAGTAAGAGAGTTATATGCAACACTTGATATTCAGCTATCTATATGCTGAAAAACTTTTTCATTTTTCCTATAGGTGCTCTAGGCTCGCATGTAGGAAGGATATTACAATCGGCTAGGGATCCGGATGGAGTAAGGCAGGTATTTTGAAATACCTGTCTTGTCCCGGAACCTAAAAGCAACTGTAGAGAGTAATAAATTTTATTTGAAATTTAAATCCTTTTCCTTTCATTTCATATCATTTCCATCTTATGCTTTTATGAAATTAAAGCATTTAAATAAAATAACTAATATTTATCTATTCTTTTAGATAAATATTAGTTTAAACTATCATCATTCTCTTTTAAATTCCTTTCGTATTTTACTGTACAATTTATGATTAGTACAGTGCTTTAAATAGCAAAATAAGTTATTAAATCCTTTTCGTATAACATATACATCATTTAAATCTAATATTCAATTTAAAAATTAAAATAAGAATATTAGATTTATTTTCCTCCTCTTTCCTTTTATGAAAACATATTACATATTCGTGTCACATATAGTCTAATATTCAATTTAAAATCATAGTAAGAATATTAGACTTATAAATTCTTTCCCTTTTGAAAACATATTACGTGTTCATATCATATGTCATATGAAAATCATCTCGTAGTACTATAATCAGTACTGTAATAAGCATTATGTAAAATGCTGTAAATCACTTTCATTTAATTTGTCACATATCATGTAAAACATTTACATTTCACGTATCACATATCATATAAAACATTTTCATATATGGAGACTGAGGCAATCATCACTCATATCATGCTATAGACCCCGAAGGGTAAAGAAGTAAATATATCAGATCTATGGCCATAGTCTATCATTGTCCTCGGTGGATCACTGATCAGGTGTCAACTGGGACTACATATCACATATCACATATCAGCATGATAAGGTTGCCAACTAGTCTCAAAATAGTGTTTTTCATCATCAGTAAACTTTTATGGAATTTATAAAAATAATAATTTCATAATTAAAACCATAAAGGTTATATAAGTCATTTAGTGAATATTTAGAAAATATTTATAAAATATTCACTTTATTTCCTTTCTTCTTCCTTTTCATGTCACATGTTATCACGACCCGAAGGCTGTGATGTATACTTAACACTCAAACTTGATTTACTATTTACCAAATTTACGAACTAAATTTTTTTTTCTTTTCACTTTAAGGTTTGTATTCCGTGTCAGTGTCTTCTCTCTACTAAATTCGCATTCTTCACTTGATTTACATTCATCGTTAATTTACCATTTCTTAAACCATTTGACTTACTTAATATTTTCATTTAATATTAAACGCATAAAAGAAAAACGTCGAAAACTCCCCCTTATATAAAATCGACTTTCCCCAGCTTAATAACTTGCAATAAATTCAACTATTTCCAGCCTCATACATCCATCCAAAATTCCCAGTTTATTTCACTATATACTACACATACTTTCAAAATCATCACATATATATGTATAGCAGTTTATAACTCATAATTGACACAATTTACTTCTTGGATCACCAATGACACATGCATGGCATTTCATAACTTATAGTCTTTACAATTCACTTCTCGGATCGCACTCGATAATCATATGAGGCTACAATAATCTAGAACGATCCTAAGTTACATCCCAAAAATTTCTATAAGCATGTACTGTGCATTAGAATGTCATACATGAATAATAAAATAATCCCTTTTTATACCTCAAGAGCAACAAAAGTAGCACTCGGAGGATTCAAACTAGTATCGCTACTTAAGATCGTCCTCGAGGCCTTGCTCTAAAAACTCTGAGTGTGGAGTCTAACTCGTATGATCTGCGATGTTGTTAGAAAGGGGTGAGCAAAACCACGGCTCACTAAGTAGCTTAAGTAAACAGATACTAGGCTCATGTCGGTCTATATGTATGCAATTGCATGGTAGCAAATGACATGATATATATATGCATGACATTGTATTTTATGCACTAGTGTATCCACATGAAACCTCAAATACTGAAAACATTATAATCACAAACAGATTTCGGTTACACTTACTTCGAAGCAGAGAATGATACTAAAAACTGATAATCGATCACTATAGGCAAGAGGCCTTAAAGTATTGAAACTAATACAGATATCAAAATAGAATTCTGATGTATTTTCTTCAAATCAATGACTTTACAGAAAACTGATAATTTATCAAATTAGGCATAAAGCCATAAAGTGCTGAAAACGAATACTGATAGAGTTTAGGCATGAATCCTTGATAACTGATACTGATACTGATGTCCATCCTAGCTAGTGATGGAGTAGGTGTCGCAAGCATACACAATACCTATGGCCATAGATTATGCTCCAGTCTCGCTGATCAGTCAAGAGCTGGAACCTGCATGTTGAATTCTCAAACAAGCCTGATAATGCCTAGAGCTCGAGGCTCGTAAGGCACAGATACTGATACTGATAGTCTAGAGCACATAGCTCAATAGACAGAAAATAGAACCTAGAGCAAGGCTCAATAGGTTCAAGTGACCTAAACGTCAATGGATTTGCCTACCCTAAAAAACATATCGGAAAACAGTTCTTTTGTGTAGCTCTCAACTTCTATAGATTTCAAAATACTGATAAGAAATACTTTCGAACTTAAATATACAAGGTTTTTGAATTCATCTCGGAGTTGGCTTAAACTAGAAAATTCTTAAGTTAAATGATATGCAGGTCATTATACATAAAAAGAACTCATGCATAAAA